>VDFB02353493.1:333703581-334215476 GCA_007258455.2 Sequoia sempervirens
GGATTTGAGATCCTCTGCATGTAAGAAGCTCCATTTTCTGAATAATAAAATTATTCTCTTGTTTGTGGGTTATTTTCTAAGTCTCGGGCTACGCCCTCATCAATATGCAAATTCCCCTTTGAATCAACTAGATTGCAAGCCCAAAGTAGTGATCAAGATATGATTGACATCAAGGTGAAACCATAAGAAGTATAAAGCAAAATAGTGATCAAGATATATGATTGACATCAAGGTGAAACCATAAGAAATATGAAGCATAAATTCCTTCTTTGAGATTTGTCTTGAAACAATGCTTTGCATGTACCAAATATCAATATCATGAAATTGCATCAATCACCATAAAATGAATGAGTGTCAACACCATATACCTTTGGCATCTATTCCTACCTTAACTATGCTTGATGAACCAAACCTACCTTGTCTCCATGACCTTTGACATCAATGAAAAATAATACCAATGCCAAAAAACTCTCCCTTTGGCATTGATATCTTAAACCAATCAGAAATTGCACCTAGTTGCTCTTCTCCCCCTTCGACAACAATGACAGAGAACTATTGACTCCCCCTGGCAATAAGATCTGTTGCATGAGAGAACTTGATATACAATAAAGCTCACCCTGCAAATGAGTTCCATATAGAGGTAGCAACAAGATTCTTATCTACACACTGTTATCATAGCACTACAAAAGTCCACAACATCAAACTGTCATGTCAATATAAAAGAACAATTCAATGCAAAGACAAATACCACATGATTTAAACCAAAATGTACAAGCATGATAAATTTGTCCAAGCAAACCAGTTAACATCATCAAGGCAACAAGATCAAAGTAGCAAGATCAAGGGCTGCAAGTACACTGCCCAAGCAACTAACATCAAGCAATAGTAGCTACTGCCACTGTTCAAACACATCATTGTTCAACAAAAGCACTCAACTGATACTACATCAAAGTGAAATGTCATTGATCAACTTAAGGTCACTTGTCAGTCATTGACACTATCATTCTGCTTTTATCACTATTATTAAAGAACTCATTGAGCTCTGAACACTAGACATGAAGTAAGATATGGATCACTATCTATGGGATCATAAATATTTTTGTGACTCTTCATCTGGAATATGAGGTAAAATGCATATGCCACAAGCATAATACAATTGCTAAATCTCAAAAGGGCTAATTCAAATTGTCTAAAATGTAATTATGTGTTTGTAAAATGTAGCACAATTGAGGAAAGTAGGCCCATAACTGTCGGGTAACAACACAAAGTTGTCACACTTTATAAAGGAAACAACCAACACTAGTCCAACTTTTAGAATTGAATCACTAAAAAGTGGCATATATGTTTTCAATTTTGAAATGATGTAAACTAGTAAAATATGTATGTTTTAGTATATTTTATGTTTGTATTTAAAAATTTAAGAATATTTTAAACTAATTTTAATAAATTAAAAACTATAATTTGTTGATAAAATGTTGAAAATAAGAAGTTGCATGGGGCCAAGTACACATAGTAAATATTATTTTTTCTTTCAAATTTTGGTGTATTTATAACTTGAAACTTTAGTGCATGGATATATTTTTCCCAATTTTGATAAATATATATTTTTAAATAAATGTGCAAAATCCATGGATAAAATGGTTATTTCCATGGAGGCGTCAACTTTCATATTAAATGTTATCTAAAATGGAAAAAAATTATACAATGCCAGAATAGATTATTTTATCTAGTGCATCATATTTTTTTTAATAAGTTTTAGTATTTTTCCTTGGCACGGTAATGGATCTAATATTTTGTGTTGATAACCTACTTTTAGTAAAATTAAAAAAAAAATATAAATAATAATTAAACTATTAAAATAAATACATTTTTGAAAACTACACTAATGGATCTACAAAATGGTATTTTTTATATTTAAAAAAATGTTATTTACATTAGTAAGAGTCATTGAAACTTCAAGTTTTTCAAATAGTTTTGATTTTTTGGTAAATTGGACTCAAAGTGGTGCTTCATATATTTTTAGCCAACAATTTTAGTTGAAAAAGTTATGGAAGTATCTAACTTAGCTAGAATGAATCTTACTAGATAATATGTTTGACCAAAATTGATTTTTAGTTAGAAATACTTAAATTCAGTTGTGTTGATAAGTTGGTTGAAAGTGTGACACAACTTTGTGCTTCTACCCTACCATCAATAGCAATCTTGAGTTGACAATAGCACCCATGAGGAAGGCACAACTAAGCACAAATGACATATTTGACAAGATAGGGCCAAGTAATGACTATTGCACTACACAAATCATTCCATTTTGAAGAGCATAATTTGAAATGATCATATTTGTGGCATTTCCAAATGTATCCTTTAGGAGAGCTCCAACTTCAACTACTCAACAACCCATCACTGTGTAACATTCAACACTACACAAGCAAAAAATGTATGTTGTCTCACAATTCACTAAAGTAATGCTGTCTCACTATTCACTGAAACAAATGATGTATGCAAAAAGATAAAGCCTTCACTGAAGCAAATGTTGTATGTAAAAAGAAAAAGCTAAATGTGCACTTCACAAGACAAGCCAAAGCAAAGTACTATTTTTCAGTGAAATTGTAGCAAAGAACATTAACAAGCACTCAATCACTAGAAAGGAAAAAAAAATGAGTTATAAAACATGAAGAAGCACATTTTACTATCCACAAATCCACTGTCTTGCACCAAGGATGTCTACATTAGACTCACTTTTAGGTGTAACATGAAAGAACTATCACAAACAACTTGATCAATCAATATTTCACTATTCTGCACCATCCATTAGCCAAACACCAACAAAAGTAAAGTGACTAGATTGACAAATTGGTCAACAAACTTGGATTTTTAGATGATTTCCAACTGTCACTAATCACTGTGCAATTTGAAAGAGAAACGAAAACCATCGAAGCAAATATGAAAGCATAACATCACTGTCAAACAAAAAACACTATCATAGAAGCATGATAGTCCATTGACAAAAGAGTTGTATCCACTACCATATGGTTGCACTTTTCATCAAGAGATATAAGTAGATTTCACAATCATTATCACATGCAACCATTATATTCATGTCCACCAAAGTAAAATTTTTCTTTACAAATCACTCACATAAGGAACTATCCATATCATATTGTAAGAAATATACCACATTCAAAACATAGTATCCACTAATCATACCAAGATTGAGCATTCCTTATACTATTGTCCACATGCAAACTGAAAAACTTGCGCATTGTCCTCAAAAAACTTGAAACATAGGCCATCCACTGTGATTTCAAAAAGAAGACACTATCATATCAACCTGTGGATATAAATTTCCTCGAGCTCCCTTTGGGTTATTTTTATTTTTCTAATTCTGACCCAGGCCTCATATATTTGAATATCCTTGGGCCCCTTTTTGATGAGCTTCGATCGCTGCCACCACATTTCCACTAGGTGCTCTTCACAAGGATTTCTTCCTTTTCTCTTCTTTCGGCCCTCGCCATGCTTCCACGTGTCAACACCGCGGGCACTTGAGGATTGCTTCCCTTCACTTTTTAACTAGGCTCTGTCTGCATGCCACGTAGCATCTATCTGTGTTCACTTTAAGGCAGACCCCATAGTTAGCGCTAACAATGAAGACCTCTCCACGTGTCTTCCTTGCACAGGTTTTCATCGCAAGGAGGGAGGAATGAATCAAAGGCCCCGACCTATTGCCATGTGTCTCCTCTGCAGGGATTTCATTGAGAAGAGGGGAGGTTGAACAAAAGGCCCTGACCTGTCACCATGTGTCCTAATTGACTTCATGATTGAGTAACACATGTCTACATGAGGTTCTACTAGGACCACTGCCATCATTTGGTTTGAAGGCGACCACATTCCATGGCTCGAATCTTTTTTGTTGCAACGACCTAAGGAAATCATTGCTCTTGATGGGGGGAATCTTTCTGTTATTGCCTCGCCAAGTGGTGACATTGTTTTATATATATATTACTTCTTCCTTCTGAAAATGAGTTTAGAAGATACAAAAAAAATTATGAAAGACACCAAGCCTTTTTGTACTATTTTAGATTATTGTATAAGACTCATAGACTATACCATTGATTGGCCTTTCTATTTTCTTAAGCTATTTGACAAAACATTATACTATGCCATTACTGTACTGAGTTGTTTATTTGTAGAAATTCTTTGATTTCAATATAAGTTGTTGATTTCTTCCATGTCTTTGACTCTTCTTTATAGTAAATGTATATGGGAATTATTTTATGTTATTGGATAAATCATTCAGGTTTTCATCTTTGATTTTTGTTATTCCGGGACTTAGCAAATTGCTGAATGGGACCTTAAATCACATCCAAAAGATAGATTTACCATGCCTACATCTACATCTTGGTGCATCACCTTAGTTAGATCTTTATTTTTTATATCTACTTCTGTTTCCCATTCCAAAACCCTAAATATAGAAGAAGCCAACTTCTTTAAAAATCCAGAGGTTACTTAGTTTAAGTGCAATTGGTCCCTCCATTAACTGAGTTTCCCATATGACTGTTACATCGACAATTTCTTTTTCTGGCACACCCAGTGGGACTACTTAAATGTACCTAAACCTAAAGTGGGTGTATGATCCATTGGCCTATTACTAGATCCCAAACAATGAATAACCCTGGTTTGTTAGTGCCGCCATTGGGAACAATACAAACTAGAACCCATTTAGTGAACATTCTGATCCCTCCACCAACCATGTTGCCAATCGCTAACAAAAATTATGTAGCGTGGGATGCTGGAAGTCCTTTGGTAGCACTACTAGCACCTACCATTTGGGCCCCTATCCTGACCTCTGCTTTAAAATCTATACCAAAATTCACCAAGGATGACTCAAAAACACCATTTGAACATCTGCAAGATGTGGCAGACGTGTGTTTGGTGCACAAAGTTACCAACCAAAATATAGCGCTAAGGTTTCTCGCAACCTCTTTTAGGGGTAGGGCACTAGATTGGTACCACACTCTACAAGCTAACACTATCAGTACTTGAGATCAGCTCAGAGTTCCTTTCTATGAAAGATTCACAAATGATGGAGATAGGTCTTCGCTATATCATCAACTGGCGACTATAAAATGGGCCCCACATGAAGCCATGACTGACTTCAATGCCCAGTTCCATACAATTTGGTAGAGGATCTAGACTTCTATCCTCCCACCGACTTAATTGGCATTCATGTTCTACTTAAAATCCATCAATGCCGACATTTCAATGATGATCCAGTCCCTTGGCGGAACCACTCTATTAGATGCATACAATGTCATTGTCAAGGTGGAGAATAATCTGATCTAGATTCCATGAAGTTGCTACCTCAACCCATTATGCCTATATTTCCTAAAATATTAGTTCCCACCTAGGAGATGCCATCTACCAATGCGTCCAGTCCTTCCTAGTTTATGTACACATACCCAAACGCACCACAAAATGTTGCTTCTACATCCAACTCTTCAAAGGATGAGATGAGTGACATCAAGGAGATGTTGCGAACCATCACCAATGAAATAACTACCATGAAGCAGAATCAGTCGGCACCTCCAAAGCCAACCTACCAAAATTATCAAGGTGAACGATCTTCTTACTAGCAAAACCAGTTCCAAGGAGGCTCGTGCACAAATCCGCAGGTGTAGACAACTAATCAAATAGTGCTAGTGCCTACTCCATTACAAAGTGCTAACCTAAGATCGAGTAGAGAGCTAACGGTGGGGCAAAAAAATCTCATTGATGACACTAATCCCTAGTGCTTCCCCTGGGGTGACACACATATGCCCCAAAATTTCCCACATGATAACCTACAACAAAAGGTGGCAGAACAATGCAGCCAAGGAACAATGTCAGACCATGGAGGTTATGTATATGCCTCTCCACAAATGGAAAATTTGGTACTCACCGCACAAATGCAAGGGATGTCCCTAGAGCAAGAAATGAATATTGCTTCCAATCACGCGGTCTTCTAATGAATGGAAGAAGAAGAGGCGGTGTTTGCAAATGATGTGTCAACATCAAAAGCCCCACAAGTACATTCCAATTATAACATGCTCACTCAAAGGGGAGATTCACGAGCGAACTAGTAATCCCACAACCTAAAAGTGCCTCCGATGAGACACCTAGTACCTCCGCAGTTACATATCAATGTCAGTCGCGAAGGTAAATTGTTATAACCAGAGCTAAGGAACATAAGCCTTCAAATCCACCACCATTCAATGTGGTGGAACAATTGAAAAAATCATCTACTAATGTGGCCCTTTAGGATATCTTAGCTATTCTAGAGAAGAAGATATTACTGTAGAAGGTCCTTTGGGAAGATGCATTCATTGAGCCAATGGAGCAATCACTCAAGGAAAAGGTCGTTGATCCATCATCTCTTGCCAAAGTTCTCACAAATAGCATAGAGGAAGCCTCTGCTAAGGTTAGAGATAAGCCAAAACTGAAACCATTTTTCCTAACTCTTATTGTGGGTAAAAAACTATTGCATAATTCCATGATTGACTCTGGCACTAGCACCATAGTCATGCCCAAGTAGATAGCTGAAGCCTTATGAATTAGCTATGAACCTTTAAAAAGGGGGGTTATGCAGCTTGATGGGAACAAATTCAAAATCGTAGGTGTCATCAAGGACCTCCCCTTGAATTTATTCTCCTTTCCTAGCATCATAGTTCCATAAGATACTATGATCATAGATGTTCCCTCCATGTTTGGCCTTTGCTTATCCCGAGAATTCACTTCAAAAATAGGTGGGTATCTTTCTTTGGATTGGTCACACTTGATCCTCAAGACCAATCATGGAGCTAAAATGAAGATAATATCCAAACCTCTACATTCAGAACATGTGGTCGATGAAGCCATGATCAACTTTGGAGCTGCTCATACCTCTTTCACCAAAGAAGAAATGTATGGGTGATCCTACAATAGTGGTTTACAATTTTTGGCCAAACTAGACAAGAAATATTTTTTAAAGCTAAATCTTCACTTTGGTGGGCACCTTACTAAGTAAAGCTGTAAGGAATTTGAGAGATGATGCAAACTAGAGTTCTTGAAATTTTTTTTTATATAGATTCCTAAATATATTTTTTTTCAAAATTTTGGAATTCTAAAATTGCACTTCTATCTCCCTCAAAGAAGCTGGTTTTAAGGAGAAACAACATTTTCAAAAAGTGGCTGACTCCTTTGTATAATGCATAGAATTTTTCCCATGAAGGAAGGATAAAATTCTAATTCTTCAAATTTAAATATGCTTAACTCTGATGTCTAGTGCTTCCACTTGGTTCAGATAGTTTTATTGAATATATTTTCTTTAATCAAGTTTTGAATTCAAACCAATTATAATTCCGGACATGGTGATATAAAAGTAGCTTTTTTTTATTCTTAATATCAGAATTCAATTTTTTTTTCTTTGTTGGATCAAGGACTTCAATATCTGGTGCACTAATTTTTTTAATTTTTTTTTTTTAATAATATGCTGTTTTTCCATATGTGCAGAATAGAGAGCTTGATTTTTCAGTGAAAAACCTACATTCACAAGAAATAAAAAATAAATATAATAATTAAATTAAATTTATTTAAAATTAAATTTTTTGGGAAGCTTATAATAAGGACTACATACTTGCAAAAAAATAAATTTTAAATGAATTCATTTGATCTGCCAAAAGGTAAATCAAAAGTGGTTTTTTATCAACATTTTGATAGGTGTAAAGGAGACTCTGTTAGAGGTATGGTTTAAAACTAGCGGGGTTCTATCCAATGGGGTTTGAATTAAAGTAGTTTGATCAAACCCTCTTCAATTGGAATTCTTTAAATGGAACCTTTTAAGGTTTAAATCATTATATTTTCTAAAAATATGTGATTTCAGCAAAAATCAGTTCCTCCCAGAAATTGTAAACCAGCTTTGTGGGATCACCTATATTGCACTGAGCTACTAGAGGATGAAAAAGTGACCGAAGATCAGACTGACCAAGAAGAGGTCCTCTTGAGAATATACATAGACACTAATCCTTTTGGCAACTATCATGCCACCAGGTGAGGGACCTATGTCATCTATGAGGAAGATCAAGTGCTTCCGAAGGTCATGAAGGAAATTGAAAGTGGTCAAGCCTCAGAGCTATGGACATTGCACTTTGATGGAGCAAGATGCAAAGTTGGCATAGGAGCTGGGATATGTTTGACATCCCCATACAATGAAAAGACACTTTGGTCCTTCTACTTCCAATTCGCTTGTTTGAACAATGAAGATGAATATGAAGGCCTCGTACAAGGTCTAATCCTTGTGGAGTGGATGGGCATCAGGCAATTAATGGTGTTCAAATATTTTGAACTAGTGGTCAATTAAGTTTGAGGGATTTCCGTAGCCAAGAATGTCCACATGAGATCCTATAGACATAGAGTCTGGGATCTGATCAAAGGTTTTGAAGGCTTCAATAGCCAGATAGTTCCTAGAGAGCAAAATACAGATGTGGATCACTTGGAAACAATTAGATCTCAATTTGATCCTATCTTTGACCTAATTCATAACATTCACTCTTTGCGAGTGATATTCTGACCGACAATTCTAGATAATGATCAAAGCTGGCAAGTGTTTGAAAGTGATGAACACATCACCTCATTCATCCAACAGCCGGGAGAGTTCGTTGAGCAACTCCAACCAAATATTTCTGAGGCCTACGATGGAAAAATCATTCAGTTGAGGTCCAAGAATCTTCCAAAGGGATTGGTCACTCTTGAAAACTTGTTCAATGGTGACGATGCTAGAAATGACAAGAGGAAGTTTGTAGCAGGAAAAAGTGACTATGCAGACCTTCAGGTTAGAGACGAAAGGAAACTCAAGGTCAGAAAAGATGTCCCATATCATGATAAGGAGAGACTCATCCATTTATGTGAGAAATATGAAGGAGTAGTGGCCTAGTCATATGATGATCTCAAGGGATATGATCCATAAATCATCCAACATACTATAGAGCTAACGGAAGGTGCAAAACCAGTCTGCTAAAAATAGAGGCTAGTGAATCCGAAGATCGAAGCCTTGATGGCGCAAGAGCTGACAAAGCTAATTCAATCCCAAATTGTCTTCTCAATCATAGGACATGGGTATCCAACTTGGTTTTGATCCAAAAGAAGAATGGAGACATTTTCCTATGTGTTGACTTTTGGGACCTGAACAGAGCATCCTTGAAGGATCACTACCTGTTGTCTTCTATGGAGTCAATCTTGCAAATAGTGGCATGATCAAAAATGTTTTCTTTGCTGGATGGTTTCTCTGGGTACAACTAGATATGAGTCAAAGAGGAGGACAAACACAAAACAATGTTCATTACCTATTGGGGAATGTTTGCATATCCACCTTCTAGTGGGTAATGGATATTGCTTTCAGTGAATTGATCAAAAAGATTATCTTAATCTATTTGGATGATCTGATTGTATTCTCTAAATCCAAGGATGACCACTTTGATCACCTTGAAATGGTTTTCAAAAAATGCTAGGAGTTCGAGGTATCCCTGAACCCAAAAAAATGTGTTTTTGGAGTACCACAGGAAAAATTATTGGGACATGTAGTGTCCAAAGAAGGAATTGCAATTGATCCTGAATGGGTGAAAGTAATCAGGGAACTTCCCCTACCAATCAATAAGAAAGGAGTCCAGTCTTTTTTGGGGAAGGTAAACTTTGTAAGAAAATTCATTTATGATTTTGTAGGACTAATTAGACCTATCACCCTGATGCTAAAAAATGATCAATTATTCAAATGGACAAAAGAAGTTAGAGAATCCTTAGAAAAGGTTAAGGATGCTATTTCTTTAGCTCCTATATTGATCAATCCAAACCTATCAAAGGACTTCATAATGTACATATTCAGTAGCAAATCCAACATTGCTACTGTCTTAACTCAAAAGGATGATGAAGGAAAGGGAGAACATTTGATAACATTTCATTCCCAGACCTTAAAAGATTATGATACAAACTAAAACCTCATCAAGAGGCAAGCGTTCGCCATTGTTAAGGGACTCAAGAAGTTATGACACCTCATGTATTGTAACAAGGTGATTGTTTATGTCATGAATTCTAGTGTGTGCGAGTACATCATTGAAGGAGAAATCACCAAAAAGAGGGCCAATTGGATCACTAAGATCCTTGACTATGACATTGAGGTCAAGTCTACAAAGATCGTCCGAGGAAGAGGACTATGCGAATATTTTGCACATGATGAAGAAATGGCAGTTGAAGAAGGGCAACCAGAGTTGGTTCAAACAAAAGAGTCTGTGTTCAAAGAATGCTAGCTAGTAGACAGAGTGAGATTCATGCACACTGGAAGATATCCACTAGGCCTTCCTTCTCAGAATAAAATATTCTACTGACTACAAAACAATAGATATGCATTGATTGAAGGGGTCCTCTTCAAAAGGAACTTCAATGGCATTCTCCTACAGTGTGTCACCACAGAGCAAGCAAAGAGAATTCTTGATACTTTCCACAGAGTCCTACGGGCGGATACTTCTCTGCAAAAACCACCGCCATCAAAATCATGTGTGTTGGATACTTCTAGCCTATGCTATTCAATGACTCATACTCCTTGGTGAAAGCCTACAAAGAATGCCAATTCTTCGCAGGAAGAAGAAAAAATTCCGCAATGCCTCTCAATTCGATAGTGGTTGATGAGCCAATTGCACAATGGGGCCTTGATTTTATTGGGATGATGAATCCCACCTCCGACAGCATTAGACACAAATGGATCCTCGCAGCCACATATTACTTCACCAGATGGACCGAGGCTGTGCCACTGAAGAATGCAACGAAGGTGAAGATTGTAGATTTTCTTGAGGAGCTAGTAACGAGATTCGGCATGTCGAAGACCATCATCTTCAACAATGCTAAGGCTTTCTTGGGTTCTAAGGTATACCAATTCACACTCATCCATGGCATATTCTTAAAGACATAATCAAATTACTACCCGTAGGGGAATGGCTTGGCAGAGTCAACTAATAAAAATTTAGTCTGACTCACTAAAAAATTTGGGTCAAAAGATTAGAGAGAATGGCATAAGAACCTTTGGGTAGTGCTCTAGGTAGACCGTATAACTCCCAAGCAAGTCCTTGAGACTTCGCCGTATGAGTTAGTGTATGGAAAAGAAGTGTTATTTCCCATCTCCATGGAGATTCCTATGCTACAACTACTCAAGTCCCTAGAAGTTGAAGAAAATGGAGTCATGGAGGTTCGGTTTGCCGAGTTGCTTGAAGTATAGGAGAAAAGGGAAAGGGCCCTAATAGCCATGTCTAATCGCCAACAGGTGGTTAAAAGATGGTTCGATAGGAAAGCCTCAGACCAAGGTCTAAAATGTAGAGACCTAGTTTTAAAATTCAATGAAAGGACCGCGAAGCTTGGCCAACACAGAAAATTTGATAGTCTGTGGGAAGGCCCTTTCAAAATAATTCAATGCAAACAACACAATGCATTTGAATTAGAAAATATGGAGTAGGAAGCATTGGGGATTCTAGTTAACAAAATCCACCTAAAATTGTTTAATTAAGCTTCATTATTATTCTACCACTATAAATATGTAAGTATTGTAATTATTTTCCTTTGTGTTTTTTGTCGGTCGGTCTTTAAATAAATTCCATAGTGCAAGGAAGCAGGAAAATAAATGAAACCTATATGTGAAATTGAGAAGGTACTCAAAGAAGTGGGAAAATAAAGAGAACCCAAAATGTAGAATTGCAAGAAGCAAAAGAGACAGGAAGTTGATATAAGCTATATATTCATTATATATATACTTTGATAAATAAATTTTAAAAATGGCTCTGAGGCCATAATTTTAAAAGTATATCTATATATTATGTAAGTTTCTTCATATATATATATACGGTAAATCCCTTTTTTAGGGATATATACAAAAAATAGATTAAGAGTGATTTTCTTTGAAATGGAGAAAGATGAGTACATCTCAAGAAGGAGCATCATTATCAACAACAACATCTGGGATAGCTTCATCGGTAGTATCAGTAGGAGTAGTAGGACCATGAACAACAACAGTAGCATCAACAGGAGCAATGGCGAGTGGTGAAGGGAACACTGGTCAGTTTCTTGAAGTTGGTATACTAGTCAACATCGTAGAAGAGCACCACATTGTAGCAATGAAGCAGGAAGTGGCAGGCACGAGCCAACCTTTGACGATGCTCTTCATGTGACATGATGTAGAACCCACTTAAGAATGGTACCTATGGCACTACTACATCTTCTTCAATATGCTTATGAAGGTCACTCGTTGTTGGAAGACCCAAACCATACACAACATTTTCCACTACCTCTCCAAGGCCGCCTAAGTAGCGCTTCAGAAATATTTCAAGTTTAAGGCATAGGATCATTTGTTTGGAAACCCGGATATCAAGTAGACACACGATAAAATGAGAACAGACGTTGGTATTGATTCTATACTTATCTTCATATTCCATGTAATATTAGCCTGACACACACTTCATGGCTATGATAGCCAGTGAATACTTATTTTTGGTCATTCTTTTCAAGCGCCTATTGGAGATTTCACCTAGAAAATCCATCTAAGACTTGTTGCAAACTAGCCTAATCAGAGTATTCATGATGCTAAGCTCTATGCAACTGCCTAATACAAGCTTTGCACAACTGCTAATGCTAAATTCTACCTAACTACCCAACACCAATTCTTCCCAATTGCTAAGTGTGATTTTGCTATTGTCTTAGGGTCTATTTATAGAAATATGTGAGGTATTTGCATGCCATAAGCATAATGCTAATCAATTACCAACTCAAAATTTTTGCCAGAGGCCAGCTCAAATTTCCCACCTAGTTGTGTCTGCCGTGTACGAATTTTTGCGTGTGAAATTAATAGGAGGTAATTAAGTAGTACAAATTGGTGGCATTCCCAAGCGATCATCCATACGATCAGGTGCTGATGTGTCATACTATAGGCGCTTCTCAACCTCCAAGGAGGAAATCATATCTTTTCAAGTATTCATTGCATCTTTGGCTTAATTATTATTTTTTAGATATTAATTGCCAGAGCATGCAAAAGCTTAAACCACCTTCAATTTCTGGCTCAATTTCCAAGGAAATTGGCCATAGGACATGATTATCAATTATCATTATGAATTCTTGTCTTTTCAAAATAGTAAGAAATTCATTTTGTATGAGCAAAGGAGTTGGTGGTACATGCCGAATTAAATGCTAAAAGGAAACCATTGTCTACCACTCCAAGAAAGAAATCACTAAGTATTGCATGTGATAGGCTAACATTGTAAAAGCTTCCTAAGTACGCTATCTAGAGCAAAGAGTTCTGAGTACAGATAGAGCCAAAGTGAATTGTAGAAAATTTGAACATCACAGGAATTTACAGTACCTTGAAATGGCTGAAAGTTCTCAGATGGAAGCATAGGTCAAGGCAACCCAAAGTTTATGCTACGCCATGATAGTAGCACCAGTCATCAATATTTTTGATGACACCTCTTATGCATCACTTGGGATGCCCTAAAATCCAAAGTGAATTCATATGCAGGTTCTAGAAAATCCAAAGGATCACAGGGACCAGCCCTAGATAAAAGAAGAATGGGATAACATTCATGATCCTGTCCTCACGAAGAACTCTATGACTCTTAGGGAAGGAGCTTGTGAAAGAATGAAAGTGGCTACTAATGAGAAGAAAATGGCGTGCAAACTATGGTTTAGCGGTCTTCCACAGTATATGGTTCCCTCTATGCATTACTTCTCAGAGCTCATTCACGAGGGCATTGAACATTTCAACCTAGATACCAACACCATCGAGGGCCAGGAGCTGAGAGTTAACCTTAGCGTAGAAGCTATCTGGAGCATGGTATGCATCCCTATAAAAAAAATGTAAAGTGGACAGGATGGAGTCATTCACTCTAGAAAGTGGGTGCAACTTTTGGAGAGGTAGAGACAAAGCTATGGAATTTTTTAACCAGGAAATGTAGAGGCCCCAGGAAGATTTCAACAAGTTTCTAGAAATTCCAATCACGTACATCACTTTTAAGCAGGATATGTAGGATTCACTCTCTATGATGGCATTTGCTTGTGGCATGGACGAGGACAATTGGGTACATGAGTTTCAACTGGGTCTGGGGTTTCAGTTGCATAGGAAACAATCCTTATTTTGGTATGGCTTCACACAAGTCATCTACCATGAAATGATGAGTCAAATCAAGGACTATCGCATGCAACATAAGTTCAGGTTTCCTTCTTTCCTTTCTCATATGTTTTTATACCAGAACCTTGACTTTTTTAATAAAAGGATGCAATTATCTATTTTTACTTAGAAGGGATTCATAAAGCTAATTTATGTAAAGACTCCCATCCTTTCTACAACACATGATTATTATGAAGTTTTGGAATGTTTCTTGACTCTGATTCTGCAAGACTTGAGTAAGGATGGAAATCTCTATTGGCTTTCCACCAACCAAATGGGGTGGATGTAGAGTTTCACTCCTAAATGCAACTGGTTCCTCAAGATGGATTTTACATTCATCTGCATGTGTGGCTTTACCAAGGAGCCATTCTGGCTGTCGGAGTACATCATAGACATGGTATTGGCCCTTGAGATGTTTTGGCATATGGCGATTATTGACAACAATTTTTGTGGAGGAAAAGGAAAGAAAGGTTTTTTCTTTTTCCCATTGACCTACAAGTGGGTAGTAATGGCAAAAAAGAAGACGCATAAGATGCTTGAAGCAAATTTGGCTCATCTAAGGTTATTGATGCTTTGCAAAAAATGGTAGTACAACCCCTTCAACAACTTAGGAAACACATTCATCAAGGTAACTCACTGTCCTCGACCTTATTGGGAAAAGCGGCAGAGTCTCCTAGAGGAACATGATGATCTATTGGTAGACCTGGCTCATATTCCTACAAATGATAGGAGGGTGCCATGGCTTAAATTCTATTTTCATTTGGAAAAGTATAATGAAAAGCGCCAAATAGGGGCTACCCTCCACAACGATTTGGTAAGAAATTTTAACTAGAGTGAGGAAAGGATTAGAGATTTCTGGGTTTACTGCCAAGCTTTGTCAAATGCCCTGATACCCCTTATTGGGATGTAGAGATGGATGAAAAATTTGATACTTTGTGGAACAAAACGCATGAGGATACTGACATGAGAAGTGATGAGGATGTGGACCCAAAGGAGGCTAAAAAATACATAGGGAAGGGGAAGGAGAATGAAAAAGAAGTGCAGATGGCCCCAACATAGAAGAAAGTAAAGGTGATGAAGCAACCTAGCAAGGATTCTTCAAATATATGGGTGAATATATCACATTCGGGAGCCTCACAGACTCACACTTAGACAGCGAAAAGATCTAGAACAACCCAACAACAATAGTTGAAGGCCATAGATGTGGATGATTCCCCGCTCGACAAAAGGCAACACACAAAAGCAGCTTCTGGAGAGGGTTCGTAGGAGCCCACAACAAGCATGAAACCCGCAACAAGCACAAAGCTAGCGATGAGCTAGGGATCACAATCATTTGTACCACAGGTATCTTTTAGTCCCTCTTTTCTTGCTTCACAATCTTTGGTTCCTCCTATTGTCTCTGCGTCAACCATCACTTCAAGTGTCAACCCTTCTTTTTTCACTTCTGCTACAATGGTCACAGGAGGTTTCTCCCAGCTCTCCCAATTGGGAAAATTTTCCTTTAATCCTTCATGGTCTATGCCACCATTCGTTGGAGCCCAATCTACAGCTTCCATTGATACCCCTCTTGCTACTACTGTATCAGCCTCGACCCAATTCACCCAATAGATGGAATCTACCATGACTATGCTACTACCATCACACCCAATGAGTCCTCTCGCTGGTTTGCAGACTGGGCTTTGGAATATTCCTCCGTTCTTCCCACAAAAAATCTCTCTTCCGAAGAAGAAATCACCTAAAACCACTACCCTCTCATTCCCTTTTTCTCTTCCTCTTGGTGTGCCCTTCGTAGGTGAGCTCATTTGGTTGCCAGCATAATTCATGTTGGAGGGTGACAAAACAAAACAAGTGCGGGCTATCAGGATCCATAAGCAAAAGGCCAACTGAGCCAAAGGTACATACCATTTTTAATGAGGCTCAATAATCGTTTCATTTTTCAACCATGCATCCAACCATCATCAAACCACAGGGAGAGATGCAACCCAATAATTACAACATATATGCTATGGGGTTCGATCTAAGCATAGCCTAACCATAGGATAAAGTTGAGCTCATGGAGGAGACACAACAAGTGGTGACCACCGACTTCCTCAAATGTGGTCGCCAACTGAAGAAGAGGGAAGAAGAGCTCAAAAATGTCAAGGAGAGGATAGAAGTCCTACTGACGAAGGACAAGGAAAAGGATGTAGAATTTGTGTGCTTGTCACAACAAGCATAGAAAAAATAGGCCAAACTCGAGGAGGAACTTGCAAAGTTCCAATACTATGATCCCAAACAAGTCATCGAGCTACAATAGAAAAAGAAAGAATTACAGGACCAGTTAGCTCAGGTGGAGCAGGAGATGCAATGAAAAAATGAGGAGTTTGAGCATCAACGCGCTCAATTAGAGAGAAAAATGTAGCAAAAAGACAGATTTCTAAGAATGATAGGCTCAATTTGAGAAGGAAGTCCAGGAGATGAAGCTTTCCTTTGAAAGGGAATCAACAAACAAAATTTGGGCCGAAGAAAATTAGCTTTTTGAATTGAGAAAACTGCAGGGACAACTTTCTGCCACGGACAAAAGGATTACAGAACTGACATAGGATGTTGGTTCAAGGGATGTAGAGATCAAATTTTTGAAGAATCTTCCCCAACCCCCTACTGCCCGGTCAGACCTCCTTCAAGTAGCCCAATGGCTATATGTCTCATACTGGGAAAAGGTCAAGGCCTTCTCCCTAACTCTTTAGTCAATGCTTTAGTTCATGGTGGAAGCAACAAATTTAGGCAGGGAAGTTCGTGGAACTATTGAGTGGTTCCCACAATTCATCACGGAGAAGATTCCTAAGGTGAAAAAATTGCTGAATAAGCTATACACAATGTTAGATGAGGACTTAGCGAGTGTGGGGATTGGGGACCGCAAGTTGACTGCCAAAACAACAAAGGAGTTCATCAACTGCCACAGAACCATCCTCCACACTAGTGAGTGCGCTGCCACACTGGCTGAACTATGAATAACATGTGGGCGAAGTTCTCCCAGCTAACTCAGATGGGCTTACCCTCATTGTTTCTTTCCAACGACTTGGTGGTCACAACATAGCAAATTGTGATGAAGATTGAAGAAAAGCAGCATGACACATCCAATTTTTAGAGCTTCAGTTAGTCCCCTACTACAAAGGATATTGAGGGCATCACTCATCAAATAGCATGGTTAATCTTCCAACTTGAGTCCAGGGTTGGTATAGCCATGACACTGCCATACAAAGAAGTGATCGATTTGCACGGAGCACAAGAGAATCTACGTGACATATCGATGCCATCCAAGGCCGACTGGCTACCTCTTCAAACCACTCTCTCCAAGTTATGATTGCACTGCCCAATGGAAAAGGCTTTGGTCTGTGAACCATAAATTTTTGGGTTCCTCATTCCGCAAGTGAAACGCCCCTAGTAGTCACCAAAATTCGTAGATATAAATTTCCTTGAGCTCCCTTTAGGTTATTTTTATTTTGCTAAGTCTGGTCCATGCCTCATATATTTGAATATCCTTGGGTCCCTTTTTGATGAGCTTCACCCACTGTTGCCATGTGTTCGTAGGCGCTCTCCATAGGGATTTCTTCCTTTGCTCTTCTTCCAGCCCCCGCCATGCTTCCACATGTCAACACCATGGGCACTTGAGGATTACTTCCCTTCGCTTTTTAACCGAGCTCCGTTTGCATGCCACGTAGCATCTATCTGTGTTCACTTTAAGGAAAACCCCATAGTTAGCACTAACAATGAAAACCTCGTCACGTGTCTTCCCCACGTGGGTTTTCATCACAAGGAGGGAGGAATGAATCAAAGGCCTTGACCTATTGCAATGTGTCTCCTTTGTGGGTATTTCATCGAGAAGAGAGGAGGTTTAACAAAAGGCCCCAACCTATTACCACGTGTCCTAACTGAATTCATGATTGAGTGACACGTGTATTCATGAGGTTATGTTGGGACCGCAGCCATCATTTGGAGGGGATGCATCTGGTTCGAAGGCGACCACGTTCCATGGATCAAATCTTTTCTATTGCAATGGCCTAAGGAAATAATTTCTCTTGATGGGGGAATCTTTTTGTTACTGGCTCGCCAAGCGGTGGCATTTTTTTCTATTTATACTACTTCTTCCTTCTGAAAATGAGTTTGGAAGATACAAAAAAATTGTGAAAGACACCAGGCCTTTTTGTATTGCTTTAGATTATTATATAAGACTCATGGACTATACCATTGTTTTGCCTTTTTGTTTTCTTAAGCTATTTGACAAAAAATTATATTGTGCCATTACTGTACTAAGTTATTTTTTTGTAGAACTTCTATGATTTCAATATAAGTTGTTGATTTTGACCATGTCTTTGACTCTTCTTTTTAGTAAATGTATATGCAATTTTTTTTATGTTATTAGAAAAATAATTTAGGTTTTCATCTTTGATTTCTATTATTCTGGGACTTAGTAGATTGCTAAACGGGCCCTTAAATCACATCCAAAAGATAGATTTACCATGCCTACATCTACATCTTGGCACATCACCTTAGTTAGATCTTTATTTTTTATATTTGCTTCCATTTCCCATTCCAAAACCTCAAATACAAAAGAAGTCAACTTCTTTAAAAATCCAGAGGTTACTCAGTTTAAGCGCAATTGGTGCTCCCATTAACTGAGTTTTCCATAAGGTTGTTACCTTGCCAATTTTTGGCATCAACACAACCATTGACACTATCCATAAAAAAAGACTGATGCACTCTGAGACAAGACAATGCCATTGTCAACTCATCATTGTCCTTTGTCAAATCTCATAAGAAAAGAGTCAATTTTAACACAAGCACCAAGAAGGATGATAAAACTCTAAGTGTTGTTCACTTTCAAGCAAGAACTGTTACAGTCAATTCAAATATTGCTTGCATTATCTCTGTGATTTCTACAAGCAAATGATGTTGATACCAAAAACTTCATCCTTTCAACTCCATACTTCACATAGTATATTTTATTGTGCATTTTTCAAACAAGAAGCAAATAACTCATATTTAAACACATGATTACTAACAAGTGATCATCACTAGCACTGTAAAACTTAAGAACCACATTCTAAATGTGCCAAAACATATACTTGAAAAAAAATTGTACTACAAAGATATCGCCATAAACACAATGTAACCAACAAAAAGAAAGGGATATAAAATAACACTTAAAGCTCCCCCTAAAAACACACATAAAACTTTTTAGTGAAGAGAAATAGGAGGAAGATCATCCAATCTCTCCCTCAACTGATCAACCATTCTCAAGCAATTGGTGTCTTGTAGATTATAGATGTTTCCTTTGGTCCTCAATCCTGCTGCAACAACCTTACCTATTTTTTTTCTAATCTCACATCCAAGAAAATAACATAAAAACCATTATCAAAAATCTGAGTTACACTTAAGATATTATGCTTGAGACCCTTTGCATAGTACATATTATGCAAAGGTAAGTTATCATCCAAAGAAACAATACCTTTCCCTATGATCTAAATACAATCATTATTTCCAAACTGCAGCGAACCTCCATCATGATCTTCAAATTTGATGAAGTTTCTTTTATCCCCAGTCATGTGGTGAGAGCACCCACTGTCTAATACCCACAATTCTTTCTTCTTGGAATGTAGAGTTGTTTGAACATGCATGTCATCTGTCTCTTTGTCAACCATCTTTGGTTTCCAAATCAACTTTGTTTTATCTGCATTGAAATATGTCTTAGAAAGAGTGTTAGTTTTCTTTTGCTGTGTAACAAAGTTGGATATACAATGATTTGCTATATACCTAAGATCTCCATTCTGAGAGCTTGAGCTCATTTTAGACATAACCCTACATTCCCTTGCCTTATGCCCAAATTGATTACTATAGAAGCAACGGCCAAAGAATTGTAAATTACTTCTTCATGGAATATTCCTTTTTCCAATTGATGGTTTCAAAAAAATTTCATTTGTAACATTGGAATTTTGAGATTCAACAGAATGTGAGCATTGGCCTTCCATAAACCCTAGACCAGTTTTATCTTTTATGGTATTTTTTTTTACCTAAAAGATCTTCTAGTTTTTTACTGCTATCACACATGTCAAGCTCTTTTCTTAAGTCAACAATTTTTTCCTCTAAAGTGCAACATTCTTTTTCTTTGATCTCTAATTGCATTTTAGTAACTTCTAAAATTCTAATTTGGAGTTTTAGATCTGCAATTTGTTTTTCAAAGTTATTCACCTTACTTACCAGGTTTTCAATGTCTTTTTGAATATGATTTTTATGTATCATAGCCTCCTTTTTGAGTTTCTTAATTTCACCTAGAGAACTTCTCAACTCACCCTCAAAATCCACCACAAGTTCATATTGATCTACAATCTTTTCATTTTGATTTTGATTTGGACTAATGATTGTCATAAACAAGGTTTCTTCTCCTTCTTCAATGGATGCATTTGTACCATTGTCTGTTACATCAAAATCTTTGATGAACAACCTTTTCTTCTTTTTGAAAACATTTTTCTTTTTAAAGTTTTTTTTTTCTTTCATTGTCTCCTATTATCTTCTTCATTACATTCAGATTCCTTGTGAGGGAATTAAGTAGCATAATTCCCATTTTTTCCACAATTAAAACATTTAAAAGGTATATTTCCTTTATACCTACCTGATCCTCTCTTCAATTTTCTCACAAGAAGAGACTCATTGTCATGTAGTTTCTCTAAATCAGAGTTTATGTCATTGTCCTTTCCCACAGACATAAAGGCATTTTCTTTGCTAGTGGGATTATCACTACACATTCTCATTCCATAGGATGTAAGGAAACCACATGTGAAGTTCATATAAAGTGAGTTTGTTTAAGTCTCTCTCTTCTACAACAAATATTTTAGGATCATATTTAGGTGTCAGTGACCTTAAAACCTTTTTAACAACTTTTTCTTCTAGAGTCTCACCAAGACCATGAATTGAGTTTATAGTTTTTTGGACTCTTAGAAGGTAATCAACTACCTTCTCTTCCTCAAACATCTTTAGGCCTTCAAACTTGGCTCTAAAAGCTTGTAATTTAGCCTGTTTAAATTTTCATCACCCTCCTAAATACTAGACAGTTTATCCCAGATAGATTTTGCACTTTTAGCTGAGTCCTTAATTTTAACCAACACATCATTAGTCTGACCACAACAAATAACATTTGCAGCCGTAGCATCATTTTCATATGCCTTTTTCTGGTCTATAGTAGAGGGTGCCGATGTGGTAGTGTACCCAATCTCAATTGAATGACAAACCTCATATCTTAGAGAAGTTATACGATGCTACATTCTAAATTTCCAAAAAGTATAGCCAATACCATCAAATAATGGTGTTTTAGAGGTAGAGAAACCTTCCTGATTTTCCATGTCATGTACTCCACCAGGAATCCCCTAAGTTGGTTAAAATTTTGGCAAGGGTATGGCTCTGATACCACTTGTTGGAGTACGGGAAACACTGAGAGGGGGGTGATTTAGTGTTTCAATAATCAACTTCAATTCAACATTTTTTCAAAATACCTAATCTCTTTGTAATCATTGAATGTTCAAATTCACGAGTGTAACCAAATGTGATAGCCAATAGCAAATTCTTAAACAACATGAAAACTCAAATGTTGTAAAGTAGATAAAGAAAGCAACAAGACCAAATTGCATGAAACATAATTATCACATGGACCACAAAAGAATCTTAACACAATATTTTTCATGAGTGGAAAACCATCATAGGGATAAAAAACCACTTGGTAAAATGCCTCAGGGTGTTGGCAAGAAGTTGAGTCCACTTTTTTGCCAAAAAGTGGAAGTGTTTTCCTTGATTTTCAGAATTTGACACATTTGACCTTAAAATTTGAAGCACTTAGAGATGGAATCTTCAAAAAAGTCACACTCATAAAATGTAGTACTTGGAGTCTAGTTTCCAAATTTGTAATTTATTTCAACATCTAGATGGTACAAATTGAGTTTCAATAGGTGTTTCTAAAAACCACTATTTAAAAGTCACTTTTTTTTACCATACCATGCACATGTACGTCATCCATATTTTGAACTAAATTATCATATTTTTATAAATCCTTTTGGGAAAAGATTTGTAACTCACTGAAGCACATTTTCAATATTTTTTTGTAATTTTTTATTGAATATTTTCTTTTTTGTTAAATTTTTTACTATCCATATTTATCATTTTGAAAAATTGTTGTGTATGTCACACATAAGATGACCTAAACTTATCATTTTTTGATTTTTTCTTAAATTGGAAAGAATTGTGTGAAGTACATTCTCGTGCAATTCGTTTTACAAACAAATATTTTGATAAAAAGTTATTAAAATAGTAAAAAACCATGATATTTAAAATTAATGGACCATTTTCATCAAAAATTAATTGAAAAATAGAAAAAATAATCCAATTGTAAAAAAATTACATATTTGGAATCTTCATTGTCTCATCTATAATGGGTTTTAATTCCATTGAAAAATTCTGCAAAAAAAGTTGTCAGCCATATGTCCAAACTCACTAGTTTTCTCTGACATTGTTAGGACCTTCAACTTGCAGGTCAGACCAGGTTGAAGGCCTAGGTTTGAATTCCCAATGCTTTTCTCGAACTAGAATACAAGCCAAAAAATCAACCACAAAGCAAGGGAAATTTCAATTTTTTAGAAATGGGATCACGTTTTGTAAATTGGGATCCTATTTCCCACTATTAAATGTTGAGACCGTTGACATGGAAATGGGATCCCATTTTATAAATGGGATCCAATTTCCATGCCAACAGTCCTAACATTTAATAGTTGGAAACGAGATCCCGATTATGAAATGAGATCCCATTTTTAATAAACGGGATCTCGTATTATAGATGGGATCCCTTTCTTTTTTACCATTTTTAAAAATTTACTGGCAAAGTTTTACTGTGAAGTCTACAACTTCACATGTACGGTTGACTACAACATATTGGGCTATTTTTTATCAACTTTTGTCTTTACAGGTGTTCAACTTGCATTTTGGATTGAATTTTTCAAAGGAGGCATCATGTAAATGGTTTTTGAATTGGAATTGTGTTAGTTTTCTACTCGTTTGGAGGAACAAAAGAGGAAGAATTTTGTTTTTATAGGTCTTCAACTTGCAATTTGGATTGAATTTTTGAAAGGAGGCATCATGTAATCGATTTTTTAAGTGGAATTGTGTTAGTTTTCTACTTGTTTAGAGGAACAAATGAGGAAGAATTTTTTCCTTACAAGTCTTCAACTTGCAATTTGGATTGATTTTTTTTGAAGAATTTCACTTTTGATATTCATTTATGCTTGAGAATTTTATAATCATGGGTTCACAAGCTCGTAATAAGAGCAAAGATAGGAAGACATTGACTCCTGAATAAATTCAAGCAAATAGAGAGAAGGAGAAACAAAGACAAAGAGAAAGAAGAATGAAAATTAAATCAATGAATGATGGTGGAGCATCCAATTCCACAACTATTGAAGATGAAAATATTGAGGAGACCATGGTTGTAGTTGAAGCTAATTTGCAAGAAGTCAATTTGGAAAATAATATGATTATACAAACAAGTCCTAGTATGTCTTCAAATCCCTCTTTCAATGCTATGGAGAATGTCTCAATAGGCACAAATCTAGGTACGTCTTCAAATCCACATTTTAGTGAAATGGAAAATTCGTTTGTAGAAGTTTTACAAGATGTACGACTTAACAATGTTGACATTGATAATATTCAGATAGATGAAAGTTTTATAGAATTTGTTGAAAATAAATTAGAAAATGAAAATGAAAATTGTTTAAATGTTGTTGAAAATGAAAATGATTTTTTTTTTGTTGAAAATGAAAATGAAAACCGTTTTGTTGATGAAAATGAAAATGAAAACTGTTTTGTTGGTGAAAAAAAAGATGAAAATGTAAATCGTTTTGAAGTTGAAAATGAAAATGAAAATCTAGAATGTGATGTTGAATTTAATGAAAATACTTTTTTAAAAATTGAAAGTGATGTTTTGGATAATCTTCCTGGTAAGATTTCTTGGAGTCAAATAAGAACACATGCGAATAGAATATAGAAAAATTATTTTATCATAAAAAACTTGCATTTTAATGTCAACTAATGATGCAATTGATGAGAATGCAAAAAATAAGGAAAATAATGAAAAAAATAGGTTTTTTGTTAAACCAAGAAGAAAATACCAATCATTAAAACATGCTATGTCTATTGTTGCTAGTGCCATTGAATCTATTGGAAAAAATAGTTGATCTAAAGATAAAAATGCATCAAGAAGAGCTATAACAACTGCTATAGTTAATAAAGCAACTTTGAATAAAATAATGGTAAGTAATATTAGTGAAGTTCTACAAATACATCTAAAACATTGCTAAGAGCGGCAAAAAGAAGAGAAAGTGCAAAAAGAAGAGAAAGTATAGAAAATGATCCAATTAACCAATGTTGGAGTTTTAGCGGTTGACTCTCGAGGTTTGACATGAAATTGAATGTTCAAATTAAATCTTTGATTGAACAATATTGGCATAATAATACTAGGGTATCATCTAATTCTAGAGATGTTTTAAAACTAAGAGTGGGGACCAAAGTTTATGATCCTCATTGAAAACACCTATTAGATACAACACAAAATGAATTTTATAGAAAATTTTGTGGAGATTTAGTGTTACCTGGTAATGTTAAAATAAGTCAAAGGTATTTTGAAAAATGTAAACCCTGGTATGTAAAACTTAATAAGCAAAATATATCTTGTTGTAAAACACATGTTCAATTTTGTTATTTTTATGATGTTTTTTGATATATATGTTTTACTTTGCATACTAACATGATTATACAGGAATTTGGTATTAATATGCCACCTAAAACAATAAGGGAGTTTATATCAGGTTTGTTTTGTGAAAGATCTAATGGTAAATTGTTTTATTTAAGTTCTTGTATTTCTGGACAATGCACTACTTGTGGAAATCTTTCATTCTTAAGAATTTGTATGCATGAAAGAATTGATAATGATTTTGGACAAAAATTAGTAGATATTAAAATATTTAAGAATGTTGACTATTCTTTAAAAGATGGAAAAATAGGAAAGCGTTGTGATTTAGTTACAAAAAAAGTTTACATACATTCATGAATGAATTTAAGAATAAGATTGTACCAAAATATGTCATGCACTCTCAACATGTTCGATGGCTTGATGGCCAAATTTTTGCATGTAGAAACCTATTTCCGATTGGTACTATACTTTTAGTGGTTGATTTTGTAGAAAATTATACTCTAGGTCCGCAAGAGGAAATTCAATCATAGTATTATAATTTAGTACAAGTAGCTATGTTCGTCCATATTGTTTATAGACATACAAATGATAGTATAAAGGATGATAGAAAAATTTTGGGGGAGTATCATTTTTATTTGAGTGACAACCGGTTACACTCGTCAGAGTTTGTTCAATACCGTTTCAATATATTTTATAGAAATTTAAGAGAAAGAGGAATCTAGATGATAGAACACCTCATATGGTCAGATAATTGTATGGGGTAGTTCAAGAATGCTCGAATGTTCTATTGGTTAAGTAGGGTTCACAAGGAACTTAATGTCCAACATATATGGATTTTTTTTGAAGTTGGGCATGGTAAAGGATAACATGATGGAGCTGGTGCATGTGTCAAAAGAATTCTTGCTAGAGAACAATTAAAATTTGAGGATGCAGTAAATTTAAAGATGCACATGGGATTATGGATTGCTGCAATACAAAATTATCTGCACCTAGTTCAAGTGAGTACTCTACAGTTCATTGATTCTTTTAGTTGACCTAGTTGAAGAAGAGAACATTCTACCTAGAGTTGAATGTGAGACAATTGATGGATCTACTAAATGGAATTCATTTAGGAGTTCGATAGCAAGCACATGGACTATTTGGACAAGGGATCTTGCATGTTTTTGTCAGTTTTGTATCTCAGGAGATTAAGAAGCATGTAAAAATATAGAATGGGTTGAATAGTGGGAGAAAAGATCTTTGACACCTACACAAGCACACGATCAATATGAAAGAACTATTGAGGAAAATGATCAATTTTTTGCATCTAAAGACTATGACCGTGTTTCAGACCTTGTACAAGAAGGTAATTTAATTCAATTTATTTCATTTTATTTCACTTTATTAAGTTATTTTGTAATACTAAATTATTTATATGGATACACGCAAGTTATTAAATCAAATTTTGTTTGCAAGACATGTGTATGTTGTTGTTGCACCTAAGGGGAATGAAGAGGAAACAAAATATTGGTTGGCTCATTGTGTGGATACTAAAAATAAGTTAATAGCACCTCAAGAAGATGATGATGGCTATCATTATCCAATAGGTACGGTGATCCCCTTAAGACATCCCCTTAAGAAAATTTTGATAACAAGTTTTTGATCCCCTTAAGAAATCTTATAGAACAAGTCTTTATCCCCTTAAGAAAATTTTGAGAGCTTATTTGATGATGGTTTTCATGTTTTCCAATAGGATTGGTGGTGGTTGTTGGCACATGGCTACAAAAATACTTGACAAGGAAGAATGGTCTACTTGCATTCGAAGATTATGAAACACATAAAAAGATTATACACTATTCACATTTGGTGATGGCAACAAATATAAAACTAGATCGGTATCATGGAAGACCTACAAATAAAGTGCTATGGACAATTTCTATGGAAGTGCATGAGACAATCATAAATGCATTACAAAAAAGAGAGGATGCAGATGGTACAATGTAATAAGTAAATATAGGTAAATATAGTTTTAGTTTTATATTGTCCTTTTAAATAGATTAAATACATGTTTTGATATTGGTCAAGTGTGTTATTAGTTGAAATTGATTTAAATTTTCCTTTTATAGATCCTTAAGCCATAATCACAAAAAGGATCTAGTCCATGTGGATTCAACCTAGACAACATGGAATACTTGGTAAAAATAGGTAATTATTAGTTAAATTATATTTAAATACATGTTTTGATTATATATTGATATTGCTTGTACATTAATAGTTAACATTGATTTATTATCCTTTTTTATATCCTTAAGCCATCATTGCATTGATCTCATACTTTGAAACAAAAAGGAGAGGATGCCTAGATTCAACCTACACACATGTGTGGAATACTTTTAAATATAGGTACTTGAGTTGTGTACATATAGATAGTTTTATATAAATTAAAATATGTATGTTTTGATGATTTCATCGATATTGATTGTACCTTTTTGATATCAGGGGCGTGAAGACCTACTACATTCCGGGCACGAGTTTGAGATGTTCTTGAGATGGCATAGCCAAATTTTGTAAACATTGTTTTGAGATGACATATATGTACATACATTCTTACACAATTAAACATTTTGTACAAATTACAAATACATGTACATACACAATTATGTACTCTATGTACTTTTATGTATCAAAATCAATATTCTATATATTTTGTTTGTTAAATGTGCATGTTTTCCTACTTTGAAACTTTATATTTGATTGTATAATCACTAAATATCATGTATAAATTATTGTTAAATCAATTATATCCTTTAAGACGTTGTATTAGGACCCCTTAAGACATCCCCTTGAGATGTGTTGTATTAACACATATCCTAAATATTATATTTAATTATATCATTTGTTATGATGAGTCACCCTAAAACTTATAATACTTGTTTATATCACTTAATATTTATACTTAATTATACTCTTCTTTGATCCCCTTAAGATGTCATATTAGGACCCCTTGAGACATGTTGTATTAGAACATATCCTAAATATTATACTTAATTATATCATTTGTTGTGATGAGTCACCCTAAAACTTATAATACTTGTTTAAATCACTTAATATTTATACTTAATTATACTATTCCTTGATCCCCTTAAGACGTCGTATTAGGACCCCTTAAGACATCCCCTTAAGACGTGTCTTATTAGCACATATACTAAATATTATACTTAATTATATCATTTGTTATGATTGTTGGAATCAAGGAACACTAAGAGGGGGGTGAATCATTGTTCTGCAATTTTTAACTTTATTAATTTGATCTTTAGAGTACTGATAACATTCAACCAAAAGAAATATGCATGAACATAGGGAAAAAAACACAACACCATAACATAAGGATTTTTACGTGGAAACCCTGTTAGGGGAAAAACCACGGTGGAGGTCAATCCACAATATGATCTGAGTATACTCAAAAGGATGTTTACAAAAATGGGAATGCACTTGCATTTAGGTGCACTGGCTAGAGCTCACTGCTCAAAAATAGAAAGGCTTACTACCTTACAATCAATTTCAAAAGACAACTAGAGTGGTGAACTATGAAGTAGCATCTATAAATGCCTGAGAATAGTTTTGGTCAAGATCATCAATCGAATTCTTGATCTTCTGTTTGATTCTGCTCTTCTGCTCTATTTTGCTTCAACTCACATCACAAAATCCTTTTATGCACAAGTGAAACTGTGCATAATCACTCTACAACCTTTCTAATTTTCACATCACACATCGACACACTTCATACACCTCACAAAATGATATAATCGATCACTATATATCAACAACTAAAGATTTAATCGCTACATGTTGACTCCAACAAAATATGAAAATATTTACAAACTGTTGGCTCAATCCATAATTAATTTTCAATGCACACCAACCAAAATCAGCCACAACATAGTGAGGAACCAAATCAACATGATCAAACACAAAAACACTTAAACAATTAGTCCTTGAATATCCGCAATGGCTATATTCACTTAGTCGACCTTCAAGCATTGCTAAGCAAAAAATTAATCAACTAGATCTCCTAACTTGCATATGGATCGATACGAGGCACTGAGATTCAAGAATAAAAAAGATCATATACTAAACAACCTTCCCTGAGATCCAGAACTCAAAATGATAACAAAAAATTGCATGTGAATCGATTAACATAATTTTGTAGGATGCTCTATTCTTGCTTGATAGTTAATCACTAATCTTTGATCTAACTTTCGATATGATCAAATGATGACGTGTGGATCAAATCACTAACAAGGGTTTCCATCAATGAAAACACCAGATAACATGTGTAGTGTCTCTTGCCAACAATCTCCCCCTTTGGCATTGATGGAAACACTTAGTGAAAAATGACTAAGTGTCGGATCAATGCCCACATGAATACACTGCCAACCTTCAAAACTCCAAAAAGAAAACTCCCCCTAAGATGATTAAGGCATTTTTCACTGTTTCATTGTCCCCGTTTGACATCAATTGCAAAGGCAGGAATCCACATAACAAAAATCAAACAAAATTGCTAGGAACAAACTGCATATGTACAAGCAGGCTTTTGCAACTTACATAAACTTGAATAGATCTAAAAAATCATTCTTCAACAGGTTCAAACTCATGTCCCAACTCTTCTTGAGACTCTCCAAGATAGTCATGTGACCACATATTAAGTAGGATTGCATTTCTATTGATTTAAGGTTCACCATATCACTGACCGCCATAGCATCTTGCACTTCCTTCAATGCACTCAACATTGTTTCCATCTTAGGACCAATTAGTCCTCTAAGCTCACAAACCCTTTCAACAATTTTTCCTTCTTCATGCTTCAAAATTTTGATCTTTTCAAGTAGGGATATGACTTGACCTTCTTGCTTTCCAATAGAAACAATTAGAGGATCGAATGCTTGAGTGATATCAACTAACTATTTCTCACATTCTTTCATTTTCTTTACAATGTCCTCAGTGAACTTAGATAAAGATAGACATGAATTATAAATGTTACCACCTTCAAACAAAGAATTTTGGATATTCTTTACACAAGTAGCTAACATAGATTTATCATTAGCTATCATCCCTTTCAACCTATTGAACCTTTTACCATCAAATTCCTTCTAAACCTTATCTAGAGCTGACTTCAAGTGACTCAAAATGAAAGATTCAGATGGATATTCTTGAGTACACTTATAGCTAACATAGAGCTTATTCATTAGCTATCATCCCTGAATTCAACCTATGAAGTGAACCTTCTCTAGAATTCCAAGATTGATCAATATGTGGGTTTCATCTTGAATGTGGAAACCTTCAAAAATACTAACATCCTCCACAAAAAGGGATTTCTTGTTCTCAAGGAATTTTTTCCTCAAAAACTACTCAATTCCTAATTCTAAAAGTAAAAGATGGGCTTACTTGGTCACATTGGAATTTAAGTCCAAGGTTGGTACTTAGGTTCAACTGACCAGATTCCTTATGAGCTTAATTTCAGTAATTGATAATTTGGGCTAATTAGGATTAAAACAATAGTTGAATTGAAATTAATCAAGGATTCTTCCTGACTAGAATACCTTAGGGAGGGTGAATTAGAGATGCAAGATAAATTGTGTCTTGATATTTTCCCCTCTTTAGATGTGTTACTATCTTTCAATACTAGAAGAAGATGTTTTGTAGATCAGTCATAAAGGATGCTAGGAAGGGAAAAAGAAAATGATGAAAATTAGGGATGAAGGATGCCCCGTCAAGAGGACATGCGGGTTGAAGAGAACACGTATGTGCTCTCGAAATAGATGATGTGATACAAGGGGAGATGAGGAAGATGATGCAAGGTGATGGGGAAGAGAGTAAGTGATATGGAAATGGATGAGGACAAAAGGTGAGGTTGCCCCAGTCAAGGTACAAGCCAAAATGGGTTGATGATGGATGGAGTATTGTCAATGAGGGATATCGAAACAACACGAGGATAGGGAAGGATACATCCCACTGAGTGGTATTGATGAGGGAAGGATACATCCCAAAACACCACTAAAGGATAGGGAGGAATACCTCCGGCTGATGATGATGAAAGTGTTGTTGATGAGGGAAGGATATATCCCAAAACAACACCAAAGGGATAGGGAAGAATACCTTCCGATGATGATGATGAAAGTGTTGTTGATGAGGGAAGGATACATCCCAAAACAACACTAAAGGGATAGGGAAGGATGCTAATGGATGATGATGATGGGTCAAGGCTAGTAACAAGACTGGGGACAAGACCAAGGATATGATTAGGTGATTTGGGCTAAATGAAATGGATGGTGGGGTTTAGAGATGTGAGATAAGGATGAATGATGAATGGATGGGGGATATATGCAAAATGATGGAATGGAGAATGAAATGCAATCCTAATGCAGTTTGCCATCTTCGGAGCACTGATTTTTGCTATAGCATAAGACACAAGATGCCAGGGTATGGAGAACCAAGGCGGATTAGTGTCTAATGCATAAAACAAACACAATAGACAAGAAGGCTATCCCAATACCCAAAAGTCATGAAGACCTTGGTCGGGCCAGGTATTGGAGATAACCACAAGCACAAAAGGATGCCCCAGCATAACACAAGACCTCAGGGATCTTGCTGCGTACTATGTGGGACAACCAAGAAAACACGATCAAACAAACGATCAAGATATGCCCCTATGTGGACCAATCAAAACACACCATAATATAATAGATCATGGCGGCCTTGACAAGTGATGATAGGGATCTCAAATGATAAACAAAAACCAAAAGCATCAAAAGATCGCAATCAATTTCAAATGTCCTTTGCCATAGGATCGAGGGGATGGATGGGATTGACGAGGTCTGTTAGGAAGGATGCATCCTGTTGAGATCGATGATGGATACTAAACTAAAAGATCGATATGACATAGGATATTCAAAACTGATTGGATTTGATGATACAAGTGGATCTTGTTTGTTAAGAACCAGCTAGATAAGGGCATACCTTGTTGATACGACACAAGGGAGATAAGACATGAGACTGACACAACCTAAAGACCTAGGGGCTCGGGGGCCGATCAAAGATTAGCCTTGCCTACGTGGAAGCGCAGAGCCCTCGTAGTTCGATAAAAGGCGGATGACTGACCATGATGGAGATGTCGATGGATGACCAAGATAGAATGGAGAACAGGAGAAAAGTGGACAATATAGATCGAGGATGGATGGAGCAGTGGATCAAATGGTCGATCTTTATACAATCAATTTGGGGTTTGTATAGGTGCCGACAAAAGACCTAAACAAGTGATGGTTGAAAAGATGATGAGAGATAACCCTAGATAAGGGGTTAAAATAGCCAGGGAGTGACATGATAGAACAAGATAGACACCATTGGATTGGATTGGATGGGAGGATAGTAGCGATATAAAGCTTCGAGGATGGGATAGTTATCCAAATCATCAAAATGAAGTGGGCAAATGACATGCCATATAGATGAATAGTGAAATGATGAATGATGAGATAGAAAAGATGTGCAAGAGAAGCATAAGTGATGACGATAAGATGGATGACATTGGATTGCAGGAAAATCCTATGAGTAGATGCAATGACAAGGGATTATGAGATGGGATGAAAGAAGAGATAGAGATATAGGGATGGGGGATGGGAGGGGTTGTTTGGATGGATGGGAATATAAGGATTGGGAGATGAAGGGGATGGATATAAAGATAAGGATGGGGAGATGGAAGGGATGTTGTGATAGGTGATTTCTCCAAGGACTATGTCACAAAGGAAGCAGATGCCCCCACTCTAGATATGTCATATATAATGAGGCATGAGGGATGGGAGACGAGTGGATGGGAAGATAAAGGAGATGACTAGAGGTGGATAGGATGAGTGACCAAGGAACATGATAGAGCATGGAGGAAGGGAATGTAAACCAAGAGGTGGCCAAAGCATGTATAGATAGGTGCCCCTGTTTTGATCAAGATCACAAGAAGGATGGAGGGAATGGGAGATAAACGAGATGGTAGGATGCGGAAGATAGATGGGGTGGGGGGGATTTATGAAGAGGATGGATAACAGGAAGATAGGTGCATAGCTGGAAGCATAGCGGATGGAGGGAATGCATATCAGGAAGTTGCCCCCAAGTGTAGATGGGGATTTACGCATGACGCCTGTTTTCCAGGTTTTCATCATGGTACTTATCCAAGGCGCTTGTTTGCCAAGTTTTCACCATTGGACGAATTATTTCTCTTTACTTTTTTTGTTTTTTGAATTTTTGAATTTTTGAATTTTTGGATAGTATGTAGAAGGAGATGGATAAGGATAGGGAGGCAAATGAGTGGATTTAGAAGACATGCGATAAGGATATGGACGGAGGACTCAAGCATCAAGTTCTATATGAGGTAGTAAGAGTCCATGTTCGAACTGACTGTTGGATGTTGGTACAACCTTATGCATGAGGATAAATTAGAGAGATTTGAAGGGGTTGATACATGGGATAATGGATGGGATGCTGGAAAGGGTATGGATAGAATGATGGGGTGGACATGTGATGGGGAGATGTGTTCAGGACCAACATTGGCACATGTGGTGATGGATGTGAAAAGATAATAGGATTAAGGGATGGAGAATGTGGGGATAAGGGAGGAGATGGAATGGTGACTTTCGGGACATAAGGACCCAAAACAGACTTAGGAGATGAAAGGGGTGTATGACTAACTTTTAGATTAGCGACTTTGGATGTTCTAACAGATTTTTCATGTGATGGCATTGCATCTTTTTTCTTTGGGATTGATTGAATCCATCAGTAATTCGGTTGCATTCTTTAGATTTTTCTTTCAAGGACTATGAAAGCTTCTCTTCATTCTTCTTTCTATCTTCAATCTCCTTGGTTATCCTCATCATAATAGATTCCATCTCATGCTTTAGGACAACAATATCTCTGGTAAGCTTTTCACACTCTTCTGTCTTTTCCTTTAGGGCTTGACTCAGTTGTTCATCTTCAATGCTTTTACTCTCTTTTTGCTTGATCTGATCATAGAGTTCCCTTCTCTTCTCCCTTGACTCATTTATTTTATCTTTCAATGATTGAATGAACTTCTCAGCATTCTTGATACTTTCCTGTAAATCTTAGACTTCAGATTTGGATTGATCAAGATCATCTAGGGCCACCAAAACTTATTGTTGAAGACTGCTTGAATCCATTGAATTACTTTCCTAGATCTTCCCCAAGATTTTAAACTTCTTCTGAGGAACTAGGCTCTGATACCAGTTGTTGGAATCAAGGAAAACTGAGAGGGGGTGGTGAATCAGTGTTCTACAATTTTAAACTTTATTAATCTGATCTTTAAAGTATTGATAACATTCAACCAAAAGAAATATGCATGAACATAAAGCAAACAACCACAACACCATAACACGAGGATTTTTATGTGGAAAACCTATTAGGGGAAAAACCACGGTGGAGGTCAATCCACAATATGATCTAAGTATACTCAAAAGGATGTTTACAAAAATGGGAATGCACTTGCATTCAGGCACACTGCCTAGAGCTCACTACTCAAAAAAAGAAAGGCTTACTGCCTTACAATCAATGTCAAAAGATAACTAGAGTGGTGAACTATGAAGTAGCATCAACAAATTCCTAAGAATAGTTCCAGTTAAGCTCATCAATTGAATTCTTGACCTTCTGTCTAATTCTGCTCTTCTACTCTGTTCTGCTTCAACTCGCATCACAAAATCCTTTTATGCACAAGTGAAATTGTGCATAATTGCTCTACAACCCTTCTAATTTTCACATCATAGATTGACACACTTCGTACACCTCACAAAATGATATAATTGATCACATATATATTTGCAACTAAATATTTAATCGCTACATGTTGGCTTAAACAAAATATGAAAATATTTACAAATTGTCAACTAAATCCATGATTAATTTTCAATGCGCACCAACCAAAGTTAGCCACAACATAGTGAGGACCCAAATCAACATGATCAAACACAAAAACACTTAAAAAATTACTCCTTGAATATTTGCAACGGCTATATTCACTTAGTCAGCCTTCAAGCACTGCTAAACAAAAAATTAATCAACTGAATCTCCTAACTATCATACAGATCGATAGGAGGCACTAAGATTCAAGAATAACATAGATCATATACCAAACAACCTTCCCTGAGATGCACAACTCAAAATGATAACAAAAAATTGCACGTGAATCGATGAACACAATTTTGTCGGATGCTCTGTTCTTGCTTAATAGTTAATCACTGATCTTCAATCTGACTTTCGGTATGATCAAATGATGATATGTGGATTGAATCACTGACAAGGGTTTTCATCAATGACAACACCAGATAACATGTCTAGTGTCTCTTGCCAATTCAATAATGACTCATCTTAAAGTATAATACTTGTTTATATCACTTAATATTTATCCTTAATTATACTCTCCTTTGATCCCCTTAAGACATTGTATTAGGACCCCTTGAGAAATCCCCTTAAGACAACCTATAAATTAGTGTTGGATGCCATTATTTGTTTTGACAACTTATAAATTAGTGTTTTTTGTGGAACATGAGGTCAAGAGGACTTTTATGTTCTTAAGTTTTCTCTAGCACTTTGCATGATTTGTAAATATGGGACTACATGATTTAATTTCACAACTTTAGCCTATTTTTGGATAATTAAGTTATTTAATTTAATGTTGTAAAAGAACTAGGAAATATGGTGTATACTTATAGAACAACTTTTTTGGAAAAGCTCATTGCATTTTGATTGGTATTTATGTTTAGTTTATAAAATTTATTAATGCTTTTGTTCTTTAATCTTGTATGGTATTGTTTATTTCTTAAAATTTCATCCTCTGTGGTATATAAACAGATTGCTTTTGTTTATAAATAATGATTTATTGACTAATTATTGATTGATGTGAATTCAATAAGTTCATTGACTAATTATTGTTAATTATTGAATGTACATGTCATGTATATCATGTATGGGATCACTAAATTTGTAAAGTACAAATATTAAAATTTCCTATTAATTTCAACTTTAATTTCATATTTATATTTAATTTCCCATTAATGTCCTATATTAATGTCTTGACTATGAACATAAAATGCATAAATGTACACATGTAAATTAAAATTGACCAATAATAAAGTCCATAATTTACAATATATTAAGTGCATGAAACCAATAGATTAAGCGCATGAAATAAAGTCCATCAAAGTACAACCCATGAACTAAAGTCCAACAAAGTACTTGACTGACAAAATATAGAGTCCAACAGAGTACATGAGAAACCAAATATGTAGTCCATGAAATAATCAAATATAACCCATAAAATCATGTTTAGGTCATGTATCATCTCTATAATCAAGAGACCTCTTCACACCATGCGGACCATGCAGATGACCTGAAACACTTTGTACAAGAGAAAGATGAAATCAGATGTAAGATGATGAAAAATGATTTAATGACAATTTAATTTATAATTTATCATAAAATTAAATTACCATCATATCTAGGTCTGGATGCTCTGGTGCACCTGGACCAACCTCTAAATTATCTGAATCAATCTACATAAACAAGAAAAAGACAGTTGAAATTAGATGTAAGACTACAATTAAAAATGATTTAATTCAATTTAATTTATAATTTATCATATTTAAATTGTACCGTATTTTGAGGTTGTGCACCCTCTACTCCAAGACCTGTTTGTACATGCTCAACTACAAGATGTGTCTCATGCTATAAAAGAAAAAGAATTTAAAACATGTATTAGCTCATATTATATATATATTCAATTTAAAATTTAAAATTAAAGTTATTCAGAATATATAATTTATAATTGACTTTAAATATAATAAAAAATTTAAATTACCATGATATCTGGAGCCTACTCTGCATGTACTCCTAGAGGTGTAACTATGACTGATTCATCATAGAAAGTTGCACTAACAAAGTCCTACAAGATCAAATTTAAAGCATGTATACTTGAATTAGGTTAAAATATATATTCAAGTTTGCACATTTTGTGTAGAAATTTTTTTAAACACCCTGAAATTCAGAGGCCTCATGAGTAGCCGCAACATCTAATGTTTGTTCGATGCCAATTCTCATTGTCGTATCAACCTAGACATACATATAGACATTTAACGCTTATAATATTTACAAGTGTACATGCACATTTGATATATAGTGAATTCAAAATTCATAATTGTAACTATAGTAATGTAAGTTAAACAATTTACAATATAAATGTACCTACCCCTGATCTGCAATGCTCGATAGTGGAGGAGTGCTCGACAATGCCTTAGGTGGAATCAACGTGGAAGTCGATTGACTCCCCTAAACCAACATAAATATTTAAAACATATGTTCATGATTCAATTATAAATTTAAAACTCCAGTTAAAAATTATTTCATATATAATTTAAAAAATTGAAATCAAAATACCCCATAATGGTTTCGACTAGGACTGGTGTCGATGTATGTACTTGCAGAGAGGATGATTGCCCCATCGTTAGTGTCATTTGTACACCAAATAGTTTGACTGTTAAAATGTATTGCAAAATTTTCTTTGATATATGTACATTGATTAAAATTCTTATAAATTCAACATGTAGATGCATATTTATACCTGTGTCACAGTGTCCTCAGGGTGATGGTCTTTGTAAGAAATTCTACAAATGAACTGAGGCAAGCAGATGAACCACCAAAATATCCATGTCCACCTGAACTAGGTGTGGCCTGATTGGGTCCATAGCATAACTAATGGCAACTAGTACATACATGTGGTCTCGACACTCCTGGAGTGGTACTAGGACCAACTCCATAAAACACTCCTCCATCATCATCGTCTCTATACTCCCTACCCACTATCACAAAATCATGTTGAACAAGGTCTCCTGTGAATGTACTAAGGGATCATAATGTTGATACTACCGCACGTTGATGCACAGGTGCAGAAATGGAAGGACCAAGAGGAGCAACAAGGGGTTGCACATGCACGGGGCATTGGGGATCAACCCTTGCCCCTAACCTCTATTGTGGCATACCACCAACAACACCTTGAAATGATTTAAAATCAAAATAATTAGGCTTTTTCCCCATAACAAACTCTACATATAATTTCCTCAAAAAATACAATGAGACCTCTAGATTAGCATATGGTGGACTATCAAATACCATATACCATCGATCCCAAAAATGTGCACTCATTTGTGGATGTATACACCACCTCATGGATATTCTAGATTTATTGGGAGGAATAGGCTGACAAGTGATATGGTCGATAAAATAAGGGGATAGATGGGATTTTGTTATTTTAAGGTCTAAAATTTGTTTATAGGAGAGACCACCTGCACAAACTTGTTTCATCTGCTCTCTTTCTCATCAATGCCTATCTAGATCAGAATCAATAGTCCTAATGGCATCCACAACGTTTTGCATCACAAATGCGAAATGTCTCACATGCGGTGGAATCAATGCTTGATTTTGCATAGCATTGATTTGATTTTGAATGGATGCCACTTGATCATTTATACGTACTCACAAGTGAGCCTCATCAGATCTAGTAGGCGGTGGAGGTGGGATATTAGGTGGAGGGGGTGGAGGGGGGTGGAGCCTGGGGTGGAGGTGGAGGTGGCTAAGGTGTTGAATTGATGATATCATCAATGTTAAATTGATCCATGATATCAGATATAAGTGCACTTGCATTAAATTATACAAAATTAACATACAAACTTACAAAATTACAAGAAATAGTTAAATTTGAAACATATATGCAATTTTTTTAAATAGGATGTGCATACATATACATACACATACATACATTGATTGAACTTGAGCATGTGCATACAAATTTCAAAATTTAACATGTACATACATTTAAAATAAAAAATATGATGCATAATTTGCATGGATACATCATTCAACTAAACTATGTACATAGATACAAATTTCAAAATTTAGATCTAGAACTATGCAATTTTAATACATGTACATACTAAAAAATAAACTTGATACATTCACAAAAAGCTCATTTTATGTCTAATGCATATATATATATATATATATATATCATTTTTTCAACACGAAAAATCACGATCTAGTAGATAGTCATAAAATATATACTATTATAAATTCATCATTATAATTCATAAATTCAACCAAATTCATAAATTCATGTCACTAAAAAATCCATCCAACCAAAATCATAAATTCACGTCACTAAAAATATCCATCCAACCAAATTCATAAATTCATCACACAAAATATCCATCCAACCAAATTCATAAATTCATAACTATAAGATCAATGTCTTAATTTATAAACTATTGTGGCTCTCTACTGCATTTCTTCATTTCTTTGTGTTTTCCTTTTCAGAATCGGAAGTTCTCTACTCCTCTATCCATTGTAGATGCTCATCTAAGATCCCATCCATATCCCTAACAACATCAACAACATTTTGCATCCTAGATGCAAACATCCTCAAAGGTGGTGCGATACATTCTTCATTTTGAATAATGTTGATTTGATCTTGAATGGTTCTAACATTGGCATTGATTCATGCTTGCAAGCGAGCACCATTGATTTTAGGTGGTGGAGGTGGGGGGTTATGAGGTGGAGTGGGTGGAGGTGGAGGTGAAGGTGGTGAAGATGGATGTCATGGAGGTGGATTACGAATATTATTGAATCAATCCATGTGATCTCTAAGATATAAGTGAACCTGCATTAGATTTTTAATTTCAAAATGTAAGACACATGTTTAGGAAATAACCTTAAACCATTCAATATAAATGGCCTAATTGAATACAAATGATAAAATGTGTAAGCCTCATTTATGTCTGAGGTATGTTACTTGAATTAAAAAACAATTAACTATAGGACAATTTATGAATGCTTTAGGGTTTATGGTTTAGAGTTTAAGATTTAGGTTTTAGGGTAATAGGATGGCTTAAGGGGATCTATGTAGTAAGGTTCTAGTACAAAATGACATAGCTTAAGTGAATAAAATTTGGTGAAGATTCCCAAGGAAACAAAATTTCATTAAGGTCCTAGGAAACTTCACCAAATTTTATTCACTTGAGCCATATCATTTTTTCCTAGGACCTTACTAGACATAGATCCCCTTAAGCCACCCTATCACCCTAAATCGTAAATCAATCAACCTATATCATGAAATCTCATTTATATTAATCTTGCACGATCTTATTATTGTTAAATTTGGTTGCCTTGGGCAACTTCACCAAATTTTGAGAACTTATTTGATCCCCTTAAGAAATATCATATTAGGACCCCTTAAGACATCCTAAAGTATGGCTTAAGGGGATTTATGTAGTAAGGTCCTAGTAAAAAATGACATGGCTTAAGTGAATAAAATTTTGTGAAGATGCCCAAGGAAACCAAATTTCATTAAGGTCCTAGGCAACTTCACCAAATTTTATTCACTTGAGCCATGTCATTTTGTCCTAGGACCTTACTAGACATAGATCCCCTTAAGCCATCTTATCACCCTAAACCATAAATCGATCAACCTAGATCATGAAATCTCATTCATATTATAATCTTGCACAATATTATTATTGCTAAATTTGGTCTCCTTAGGAAACTTCACCATATTTTGAGAACTTATTTGATACCCTTAAGAAATGTCATATAAGGACCCCTTAAGACATCGAATTACTATTTAGGGTGATAGGATGGCATAAGGGGATCTATGTCTAGTGAGGTCCTAGGAAAAAATGACATGGCTCAAGTGAATAAAATTTGGTGAAGTTTCCCAAGGCAACCAAGTTTCATTAAGGGCCTAAGAAAAATGATGGCTTTAGGGTTTAGGGTTTAGGGTTTAGAGTTTAGAGTTTAGGGTTTAGGGTAATAGGATGGCTTAAGGGGATCTATGTAGGGAAAAATGACATGGCTTAAGGGAATAAAATTTGGTGGAGTTTCCTAAGGCAACCAAATTTCATTTTAAGATCCTAGGACAAAATGAATGCTTTAGTGTTTAGGGTTTAGAATTTAGAGTTCAGGGTTTAGGATTTAGGGAACTTAGGGTGAAGTTTGGGTGGCCCTTGGAATAATGGAATTGCAAGTTAGTGAACAACATTTTCCTATGGAATAATTGATTGAGACAGCTCTTGTTTCGACAGACCAACCTAGATCATAATCTTTCACGATCTTATCATAATCTCATTCATAATATAATCTTGCATGATCTTATTATTGTTAAATTTGGTTGCCTTGGGCAACTTCACCAAATTTTGAGAACTTCTTTGATCCCCGTAAGAAATGTCATATTAGGACCCCTTAAGACATTGGTTTATGGTTTAGGGTGATAGGATAGCTTAAGGGGAGCTATGTAGTAAGGTCCTAGGACAAAATGACATGGCTTAAGGGAATAAAATTTGGTGGAGTTGCCTAAGGAAACCAAATATAATTTTAAGGTCCTAGGATGAAATGAATGCTTTAGGGTTTAGGGTTTAGATTTTAGAGTTCATGGTTTAGGGTTTAGGGAACTTAGGGTGAAGTTTGGGTGGCCCTTTGAATAATGGAATTGCAATTTAGTGAACAACATTTTCTTGTGGAATAGTTGATTGAGATAGCTCTTGTTTTGAATGACCAACCTAGATCATGAAATCTCATTCATATTATAATCTTCAATGATCTTATTATTGTTAAATTTGGTTGCCTTGGGAAACTTCACCAAATTTTGAGAACTTCTTTGATCCCCTTAAGAAATTTCATGTATTAGGAACCCTTAAGACATCGGTTTACAATTTAGGGTTTAATAGACTGACTAGTTTTTGAATTTTTTTGATTTCATGAATATAGACTGACTAATTCCGTAATAGAAACACATAATTATGTATTATTAATATTGAGTTTGATACATATACTTTAACTTGATATTTTTTTAATTGAATATAAAATTATTTTATTTTTAACATGTTTTTAATTAATATTTCCCACTAAAATGAATTTTATGATATAAAATGTATAATAAAATTAGTTAATGTTGAATCTTATTGTATTTTGGATTGTTTGGAATTAAAAGAACCTAAAAGAAAGAAAAGAAAAATATTTAGATTCTTTTAGTGTCTAGGTAACTAGTGCAAATTGAGATTTTAGACTAAACTAGAAGCCTAATTAACAACTAATTGACTAGAAAGAGAGTTAATATTGTCGAAAGACAAGAGACAACACATGTAAACAAAAAATGGAAACAAGGCATGACTAACAGAGATAAAAACATAAAATAGAAATGAATGCACATATTATCTAGAATTAAGTGACAATTGGAAATGGATTGTACAATGATTCAAGAATTTGCTAACTAAATTTGTAAACAAAAATTGAAAATTTATCAATTGTAACTATCCACTAGTCCCACAAGTAATCCTTCCTTTCACCCATAATTCCTTAATTAACATAGTGTTTTCAACTTATCCATGTGTCTCTAATGAGGGCTAAACCACCCGAAACCACACAAATCACAACAATAGACACCAACACAAAAAAATGCGAGACATAAAAATTACCCACTTTCAATTATTTTTAGATAATGAAATTACATATTCAAAACTTACATGCTACCGCCTCATGGACTTGATTCATTACAAAAAATCAACTTAAAAAAGAAAATCTACTATTTGGAGCCACAATATGCACTATTAGGGCCACCTTCTACAACCCCCCACTTAACCCTTTTTATTTTCCCCAATAACTGCCCTAGAATGTTCTAGAAAGTTCAAATTTCCCCTTTTGTTTTGGTGCCAAAAGTCCCGCCATTCGATTTCTAGCCTAGGAAGAAATTTTAATAAAATCCACTTTTTAGAGGACCAACTTCGTAAGGCCATAACTTTTGATCTAGGTGTCCAATTTTCTATTATTTCATATTGTTTGAAATCTCTCGACGAGCTCTACAACATGTGAATCATTACTGTAGGTCGGTTTGACCACTTTTTCAGCTGTTTCGGGGCCTCCAAAGTTTTATATCTAAATTTGAAGCTGCATTGGAGAAATTTCTTGGGACGAAAACTTTAATTTCTCCCAAATCATGCAGGGTATTGAGGTGATTCTTTCGTGACTGACAATGTTTTTCACTCTGCTCCTTGGGGTAAATTTTCACATCCATACGAGCCTGTTTTGGCCGACTTACTAAAAATAGTAAGTGCCCATTTTTCACTATTTTTGACGCCTGACAGTCTTATACCCCTTAAGTGCCATCATGGGACTCAAAACAACTAAAGAAAATAAATAAAACATTTTTTTTGGGTGATGCAAGATTTCCCTACACTACTGGATGCTCCTACATCAGTCTCTAATTTAAAATCCATTTTTTTGATATTTCTCATATAATTTTAGATTTGAAACTCATTTAATTGCCCTCGTTTATATATAGTGGTTGTAATTTTTTATATCATGGATTCCACTCAACCTAAATTTTTTCCCTTGTCTCCACTCACTCTTACATCAATTATTTTGATGTGTTTACATTATTTTTTATTTGATCCATGAATGTTTGATAAAATCATATCCTTTTACCATAAGCATAGTGGCACATGTTCCCTTAATGCACTCTTTGTTATTGGATATGATTTAACATCTTCCATGGAACTTATTATTATTTTCTCTTCTATTGTATATTCTTTAACTTAACCATGAGTTTCATAAAGATTTCATCTCTTAATATGGATAGTTTTAGTAATGATGACGTTCATTATTCTATGACTACTGGTGTGCCTAGCTTTGATAATTCTATTATCACCTATGATCGTTCTTTACCTTTCAGTGATTTCACTTATTATGATGCTTAATGAAAGAAACCTAGATGATCACACTTATGACATGCCTGCCTTATGAACATACTCAATATTTTTTAATTCTAAGATGTTTGTAACATATTGTTTTATATTCTAATTATATCTATGTTCATAACGTTTAATTGATTGTGTCTCTTGATGAATACACATTTAAATGTATAATATTTATCAAATCCTATTTCATTGTCAATATCAAGGACCCTAATTTACAATGCATAGACATTCAATTTAAAACATTTAAGCAATTGAAATCAATTTTTTTCCATTATCAAATAAATTCTTGAACTTGAAATCAAGTTTTTCATTTGAATGCAAAATTTTTTGTTTGATTTCAATTTAGGGTAAATTAGCAAAAAAAAAATTTAAATTGAATTTAGGGTTTCGAGAAAAAATTAGGGTTTTCAATGCAATTTTTTTTGTTTTCTTTCAATTTAGGGTTCAAATGCAATTTTTTTTTGTTTTATTGAACAATTTAGGTTTTAAAAGCTAAATTTTGTTCTTCAGATACAATTCAAGGATGATTATTTCATTTCATTTTTTTTCTACCTCTATAAATTATCAATTCTCCTATTACACCTAAATAAAATACATAAAATGCTAAATAAGTTGAAAAAAACATGCTAAAACCTACTTTTCACTTATAATTTTTTTAAAAATAAAACAACATAGATAAAGTGGGTGAAGGCATACTTGGAGGTCAGAGGTCTCTTTCATCATTGCTGTTGTGTCTGGCTAAACTGGGATCCCGAGCTGCTAATGACTTAGTTTCGTTATTTTTAAAAAATAAATACTACTTGAAAACAAGATCTTGTTTTGTAAAGATCGAGATCCCATTTCCCGTCTGTCAATTCGGGATCCTTTAATACTTAGGATCTCAATTTTTAAAAAATGAGACCTCGTTTAGAATTTAGGCTTGGGATCCCAAACCTAAACGGGATCCCATTTTTAAAAAATCAAGATCTCGTTTATGAAAATCGGGATCCCGTTTTTGCAATGCTGATTTCATTTTTTGGCTATGGAAAAAACTTCCACGTTTTGTGGAATCAAATTCTTGCACTTACCCCTCACTAGCTTAATAAAAACCCACTGATTACAGAGCCTCACTAGCTACAAAATTATGCCTCACTGGAAAATATTGCCTTCTTGGAAAAAATACAGCCTCACTGGAAAAGCCTCACTAGCTACAAAATTATGCCTCACTAGAAAATTGGTAAACAATCAAGATAAAGAGTAAAAGACAAAGGGTTTCTCTATTTCTTTGAAGTTCATATTAGCTTTTTTCCTTAATACATTTTGTGTCCTATAGGATTCATTGCACTTGAAACCTAGAAAACAAAAAACATATTAATCTTTTTATAGTTTTTGTATACAACCTTTCTTAAAAGAAAATTCAGTTCACTATCCAACTACATTAAACATTTTCAAAATGCTCATTTCATAAAACTAGGGTTTCGAGAGAAACCTTCACATTCAAATAATAATGAGCATATACTCAAAATTGAAAAACAAAGATGATACTTGATATCTCAAGTTTTTCCAGCTTGTTGTCTAACCAAATCCCAATCTCAAACATCTAATGCATATAGCAATGAAAAACCCACCAAGATTCAATAATACTGGATACCTTGGCTTAAGACCGAGTGTAATTGAAAATAACGTATAGATCTCAACTACATAAACCACCATATCTTCCAACTGTCCATGGCCACCATTGATTGTGAACTAAAATTTGTAAACTTGTTGCTCTCCAAGCTTCAACCTAAGTTGTTTGTTTCTTAAACATCAACCCTAAGTTTGTTGCCACATATACTAAAATTCAAACTTGCATATTGCCCGGTATACTATTCTTTTACAAACATTACAAAGTTCACTTACTGAATCAGTAACCCTGGAAGGGGCTAATAAACACAACATTCATAATCATCCTTCAACCCTTCCTAAAGCATCCTTAAACTGCTAGTGTAGGTTAATTCTCAAAAAAAATAAAAATTAATTTGATACTTAGGAACTTATAATTACAAAAATATCAAAAACATTGAAGGTATGCAATTGTCCCTTTGAATCAACTAGATTGCAAGCCCAAAGAAGTGATCAAGATATGATTGAAATTAAGGTGAAACCATAAGAAGTATGAAGCAAAGTAGTGATAAAGATATGATTGACATCAAGGTGAAACCATAAGATGTATGAAGCATAAATTCCTTCTCTGAGATCTTCCTTGAAGCAATGCTTTGCATGTACCAAATATCAATATCATGAAATTGCATCAATCACCATAAAATGAATGAGTTTCAACACCATATACCTTTGGCATATGTTCCTACCTTAACTATGAACTTGATGAACCAAACCTACCTTGTCTCCATGACCTTTGACATCAATGGAAAATAATACCAATGCCAATAGTTGCTACAAATTTTGTTCCCCTCAATTTTAGGGATATTTAGGTGTGTGTGGTGTCTCAAATTCCTTAGTGAGGATAGAACAATTGATGGATTTAAAATCCTTGGTAGAAGATTCCAATGAAGCTGATAAAGAGGTTAAATATGGGGAAAGTCATCAAAATTTTGATGGTTACCCACACAAAGCAACATTTAGAGATTTCTAGTGTTGTATTGTCCTTTGGTATAAAAAATGGTTAGGATGCAAAAATTCCATTAAAATTCTTGCAATAATAAATTTCCCTCATTACATATCTTGAAACCATTTCTCTACAAAGAGGTTTTCCTTGAAATAGATATGTTAAGACATAAATATTGTTGGTGTGATTAAAGGTTGTGGTTTCTATAAACCTAGAGGTTATGGAATCTTTGTCACCATGTCATGTAGGTGGTATTATCTAATTGATTAACTTGCTTTTGTTTCTTTTGAGATCCTACATTTATGAATTGGGGTAGAATTTGGGTAGAAAGTGATAGTTTTCTAGTTTCATTTTTTTTAGTTTAATTTTAGAATATGCTTAAGTTTTCATTGTTAAGGTCATTTTATTTGTAAAAATGTTTCCTCTTATGGGTGGGGGCTCCTATAGAACCTTGGCAGTATTGGATAAAATAAGAAAATATATTTTTCCTTTTATAACTTGATTTTCATTAGTTTACCTAATCTCTCAATATAAAAGTCCATTAAACATTAAGATTTATCACAATTGAAACCCCTAATATGTTATCAAAAACAAATAATTTTTTATGATGATACATCCTTACCAACCACTAGATTAAAATCTTATTTTTATCATTATTATAATTTATTTAACACAAAAAATATCACAAAATCCCTATATCCTTTATTAAGGCTCCGTATTCAATCTATTTTATTTTAACTACTCAAATAATTTAGCAATAAAATTAGTTCATTCAATCCATAAGTATAATGATGAATAAAGGTATAAGCTATATCTTGAACACAAGTATAGTTTCATTTCCAAGAATCATAAATGAGTATAAGATTAATTTTATAAATAAGAAGTTATAATAATTGAAGCAACTAATGACTTAAGATTATCAAACAATACATGTACAAATTTTTAAACACAAGTGCATGATGAGTATCTATCTATACATCATAATTAGTTGCATTAAAATCAAAGAAATAATTTCACATTAGACTTTAACTCACCTAGAACATTTTACAACAAGAATTCATGAGTAATTTAGAGTTTCAATAGTATATCTCTAGGTGGATTTTACATGCATACCATATCACATGCCCATAACACACTCCTACATTCAACATCAATGTTATAGGTCTCCTGAAAATATTATTTTTCATTTCAAGTATCACCTTTAATAACCAATGTATCTATTGTATAAGGTTCAGGGAGTGAAGCATCATTCCATTTTTTTAACATGCAACCAAGACCTATTGTGGTGTCCCACTAAAAGATTAAATTAACCCATCTCTAAGGGTTTCCACCAACAAATAGTTATTAAAGCTATATTGATGTTGTACCTAGTGAGAGATAAGTTAGAATTATAAAATATTATAAAACCAAAAGTGCCATATTATAATTGATAAAATCAACTAGACAAGACTCGAGAAATAAAAACTAGAAGTTTAATCTATACAAAGGGAAACAAGAAATGGAGTATAAATGCACCTAGAATATGAGTAATCAAACATTAGAAGTAGGTTCAAAAGGAAAAGAAATAGGTCCTAAGTTACTTTCAAACCATTCCATGCAATTTAAGCAATCAATTACTATTGTTTGATAGACTTAGGCACTATTATTAGGTACCCTTGGTGGTTGTTACCTAATGTCCTTGGGATGTGTGATTGTGTACCCAATAACCTCTAAAATTATAGATTTTTCTCACCTAAATTCTTTGATATTCCTTTTTCATGTAAATTATTTACATTATACTCTAGATCCAATATATTTTTATTTGAAGTTGGGGACAATTGGAAAATAGTTTGATGTTTGAGAAGTTGTCTCGAATAATCCCCTAGATTGGCATTTCTAGCCTCAATAATAGAGATATGGAAAGATTTAATATGTGAGCTACCTATTTTATGTGTGAATGGTGGTGTGTGCAAGGAATTGAAAGTTTAAAATATAAATAATAATGATGATTTTAAAAATATGGTGGTGTGTGGGTGATGGAGGAAAAAGTGTAATGTGAATCATAGAAATTAGGGAGATAAATAGGAATAGGAATGTCTTAAATATAATACATAACACAAGGGTTTGGGAAAATAGGTGTAGTCTATGGCTTAAAAAAAGGATAGGAAATTTGGAAAATGTAGGGCTTTAGGAAAAAATGCGAGGATAACAAATGAGATGAATTAAGTAGAGAGAGTGTGTGGGGAGAGAAATTATAAGAGGATTATGGAGGAAATATCTATAAGTGCTCCCAAATATTTAGTCTTCAAAGATGTTTCTTTCTACATTACATATAAAGGGAGAACTTCTAATTTTGAAAGAATATGGGAATAGTTGGAGTGTCTTGAAAGGTTTTATTTGTTATAAACTAAAAAATAAGGTAAAATTATGTGTATCTATATATTTTAGGTGAGGTGTTTGTTAAAAATGTAGTAATGATTAGGGTTAAGATATTGTCCAAAAGTCAAAATTTAAAATTAATACATGAACATAAGTGGTAAATTTTTGTTGGTGTCTAGATATGAGCACCAATTCCTTGCTAGTGTCTTGATGAATTTGGATCATGTTAAATTTTTTAGGGATGATTTCATTAAGGTTTGTTATCTATTTTTTATGTTTCTATGATCAAGGAAAAGAATAATAAGCAATTCAAATGGACCCTAAGCATTACTAAGGGAATGAACACTTAATTGAGTGTAGAAACATAAGTTGAAAGTCATAATTAGGTAAATTTTACCTTATAATTTCTCCCGACTTCAATAGTTTGATGAAAATACATGAACATACATGCTAATGTAAATTTATAAAGTAAAGTAAATACATTGCCTAAATAACTGGAAATTTCATAAATAATATATTAAAAAGGATATATGTAGGAGTCAATGATCTTGATCCACTTTTCTCTTTCTTTCACCTCTATATGCATTCTCCAATCTCATGATGCACCCAAGTTATCATAAAATAAGTTATTATATGATATATGGTGATACTAAATACATAAATGAAATGCTATAATGAATAGTATAAAGTCTTGGCTATATGGTAATCACTTATAGATATAAAAAGTGAGATTTCTATTGGTACTCAAAGTTGGCAATCCATAAATCCCTAAAGGTAAGATTCTTTTGAGTACCAGGGGTGTCCAACTGAAATAGAAAAGCTTCATGCATATGTTTAGGCAAGGAACTTTAGACCAATATACTAAGATTAGTAGGATCTCCTTCACTTTTAGCTCTACTAAACCAAGGGGGATTCCCTAAGGTACTAAGATGAATTTATAGTGAATGTACACTTTCCTTACCATAAACCATATCCAATCCAAAATGTAATTGTACTTTAGTTGTGACAATATACCTATGTGTTGGTTTGGTCATGCAAGGTTTAGAAGCTTCACTAAAAAATAAAGGGATTACCATGAGAAATGTTTGAAGTTATAGATGTAATAACCCCTATTGTTGTGATGTACTTATAAACATGGAATATTGAAATAACTAAAAAACACAAACTAAAAATGATGATAGTGTTTAGTTTTTTCTTATGTATTAAGGCGATGAAATGTATATAGAGTTGGGAACAAAGTCACTAAATTCATTCAAAAGATGTAAAGAGGAAACTAGTGGTGATATATTAATGAAGATCTTAGAAAAGAATATTTTAAAGAATGCACGAGTAAACTAAGTTCTACACATATTTAAAAAGATATCTAGAATTATAGACTAGTATATGAGAAATGCTTAATAACCCTTGAGAAAACATGAAAATTTACTTTATTATTTAGAAAATATACCTCACAAAAAGCTTTGTGAGGATTTTAGAATCCTCTAGCTAATATCCTACTCATTAATACATACATAAATAAATATTATGCATATAGAGACACTCAATCAAGGTTGAATCATGTTATATTCAATTTTTAGAGATTACAAGGAGTTATAAAATTTGAATGAACCCACATCACGACAATACATAAATCATGATACCTAGAATTAAAAATTAAAACATTAGGGATTCCTATGAATATCTCTTTTTTAATAGCTCTAGAAATGCTCCTTTTTTGTTTTCCATCCCTTTTTCCAATGAAACTTTGGGCCTTAAATTATCCACGTACAAATTGTGACCAACTAGAGGGGGCCATGAAATTTTCATTAAAATCAAAATATTTTTATCATTACATAACAAGGGCCACCCTTGTCTATTAGGAATTATGTCCTTGTGAAATACACATGAAATTATGGGTAAATATTTATTTATGTACCATGGAAGTATATGCGACATTCTCCTTCATCATATAACTATACCATTCATTATTGTGCACTATTATTCTTAGTAGGTCAAATAGTGTGATGCTATGGTTTCTAAGTTGAGATGACTCTTTCAAATGGATTGTAGAATTTTGAAGAACTCATGAACCTTGGCACACTTTTTATTTAGCTCATAAATTTTTTTAGGAGCTTAGGAACTTTGGAACTCCCTAACATGTTGAAATTGTTCCTTGGAAAATCAAACCCATCCACCTTTTATGCCTTACAAAACTTAGCTTTCAACTCTTGTTAGACTTTCAAAAAGCTTGCAAACTTGTGATGTTGCCAAAATATTGAATTTGGCCAATGAATTTTCTTGTCAAAATTTTGTGGAGTTTGTGAACTCAAAAAATTCCTAATAGAGTGAAAATTAACAAATTTTCCATAGGGGATCTCAATTATTAGAGGAAAAAATAAATATATCCCTTTGTTGAAGAATCAAAAAAAAAAAAGTAAGGATACCTCTTATGAGTCACCCAAATTGAGACACATCTAAAAAATGATCTCAATAAGATAGGGGTTAGAGATCAAGAGGATCAAGGGAAGGGTAACTTGCAAAGGAAATGTCTAAAACTCCGATGTTGAAGGGAGCTCAATGCAAGGATCTAGGGGCCAGGGATCAAATGAAAAACATGATGGAAAGAGAAATCCTAGAATCCTAATAAAAAATATTAGAAGTCGAGGAAAATAGAAAGTGATTCTAAGAAGGAACACTTTAAAGTCTCAACAAGAAAAAGGGGGTAAAGATGGGGAATGGTTGAAAGGTATGCCAACATGGGAATGTTTAATACCCCTATAAAATTAAGGGAAAGGTGGAGTTTTAAGGGAAGGAATTAGAGATAAATTTAAGAAACCCTCCCTAAAAAAGATATAAAATCTTGGTGAATCTTTCATTTTTTTCTAAAAAAATTATTAATTTCTAGTGGAAAATATTTCTTTTAAAAATAAATAAATTAATTTCATTGGATTTTTTTTTAGATTACTAAAATTTTGTAGAAAATATTGTGAATCTTGGTAAATAATAGGAAAGTATATTAATTACCACGATGAATCCTTCCATTTAAAAAAAATAAAATTCTTATGATAAAGTAAGGGCCCAAGGATGGAAATAATTGATGGGATTAAGGTGTAGAATCTATAATATTTAGTTGCTACCACTTATTTAAAACATAATATAATGGTTATTGTTGCATTTTATGAGGTAAAATGTACCCACAACTTATAATACTCATGGGGCTTGACATTTATTTTAGACTATTGATCTCCACTGTGATCAACGATCCAAAAATAATTTTGGGTCCCATGAGCATTGCAAATCATGGTAACTTTTAACTCATGAAATACAATGAGAGATGTTAGATTATATTCTAAATCAATGGTGTCAACTAAATATTGATGATATGAACCTAAAGTAACTAATAGGGTATGTGCAGGATCATGATGGGCCAAAAAGTGGTGATATGATGAGTATGTGTATGGTATGTGGTTGACGACTTTTTTTATCCAAAATTGATGAAACAAAAAGGGATTTTAAAGGAGATTCTCAATTTTCCACCAATGTAAATTATGCTTTACTTTGAATTTAATAAATAATTATTATTTATTTTCTATTTGAATTACGACTAAAGTCCTGATTGATAGGTTGATTGAAAAACATCTATAGCTTTCAAACAATATCACATTTTTTGAATCTGAAACATGTGTCACATTCTATGCTTCACATGCTATAGGATTAAAAAAAAATGAATTTCATGAGTTTTTGACCAAGTTAAGGTGGTTAGACATATAATTTTTTATATTTTAAAAAAATTGTAATAAAAAAATCATAATTAATTATTTACTTGGAAAAAAATTACAAAAAATATGCATCACATTGGGACATGAGTCCTCTACTTATATCTAAAATATTATTGTTAACACAAGGATTTGCACTTGAAGTTAAGCTAAAAATCTCGATAAATCATGTGCACATGGGACTATTTTTAGGCTGTGGGTATCCTATGGTGAGAATAGACCTCTAGGTTTTGGGCTAGTTCCCTTTGGATTTTCTTGTAAAACTGGTTTTTCTAACAGAGGTAAAGGATAGAAGGATAAAGTAAAAATAAAATAGGAAAGTAAGGTGATTCACCAATTGTCAAAAAGACTTGCAACTTTGATAAACTTACAAAAAACTCAATAAAGCTATGTGATCACAACTTAGAAACTTATGCCTGCATAAATGATTCTAAGGTAAGGCTTAAATTTATGCTAAGAGTAAGGAAAACAATAATGTTTTCACAAAATTCCTAAACATGAGACTTAAAGCACAAACTAAGACCTACACTATGACATAATATCTTATGCATTCAGTATTGGAGGAATTGATAAAATAATGAAAGAATTCCATATTTAATCCTGTAACTCATAGCAATTACTAAAGAACATAGAAAAATAAAGAAGGAAATAAGCTTCTTTATTGAGAAATAAGAAGTATCTGCATTAAAAATCTATAGATCTCACAAGAAAATGAGTTACAAAGTGTGAATAATGCTCTCACAACAATCTCCAAACCAAGAACTAGAGAAAATAAGAAAGAAGAGGACTTATAGAAAAGGCTCTCAAAATTAAAATTTGAATTTTAGCTCCAAGAAAAATGTGTTGTCCTTCCTTTCCTCCAAACAAGGCATACAATTTCCAACCAACTCCAGCAAGATTTGTCAAAGGTTGAACAACTTGGTGAGCCATATGCAAATGAAAACCCCTCCAAATTAGGCTCAAAATTGAATGTAACAAGCTGTCATATGCCTCAAAACACTCCTTGATTGATCTTCAATAAAATGGAACTCAAAACTGTAGAACTCTTGATTTATCTCCAACATGTTGGCACAAATCTCTCAATCATCTCCAAGATCTATGCAAAGCTTTTAAAGCTTTATTTGACCATATAATGAAGGCACATTATCTTGGATTTGAAATATCATTTATTTTTAAAAGTGATTTATAATTATCACTTAGAAAATAAAGATTTACAATTGGACTAAAATGCAAAAACAAATAAAGTCCTATCTTTATTTTACATCTTATAGATAACTTTTATTTAAGTGGTTAATATTAATCACTTAAATAAAATTATTTAAAAATGTAAATAGATTCAAAATAAAAGCTTTAATAAAGCCAAACAAGGCTTCATGTGACTTTATCTTATAAAACTCAAAAAATAAAATGAAAGGCATAATGAAATGCCACGACTCATCAAATATGAATAAAGCTTTTAATAAAAGCTAAGGAAAAAATGCCTCCTCCATCGAACCTTTTAGGGTTCAAACCTAAATCAAATGATATCACTATTTCATTTTACTCTTGCTGAAGAAGAAAAGAGGTCACCATGCTCAAACCCTAGCCGCTATGAACATGGAGATTTCTGCCCTAGAAGTCTTTACTTGTAGATTTTGAAGGCCTCTGGAGATTGGAAGATGGTAAGCAAGCTCTAGTCATGAATCTGGCTCTTCATTTTCTCTCCTTTGTAAGCTTTTGAAGCTTCCACAAGCCACGACTTTAAGCAATTTACTGATGGATTTGTTCTTTGTTACTTTTTTGTTTGTGCTTCATTATGGCCGCCATGAGAAACCCCTTAGGCTGAGTCTTGGAGATAGGAACTTCTGAATTCTATGCCACTCCTCTGAAGATATTTTGGAGGTTGCACACATAAAACATCTGGTAAGTTTGATTAAACTCAGATTTGGAAAATAAATCCTTCATTTTGGAAGCTCCTTCAAAGTTTCTAAGTTTAAAAAAATTTCTTATGATTATTCTCTCTGAGAATCTGTGTCTTCTATGTTGGTTGCCATAAGAATTTTCTGGGCGAGCTTCTGTGGCTGTATATTTTTCATTCCTTAAATCTTTTGAAGCTTTACTTTGTTCTTTGTTACTTTTTTGTGATTCATTATGGAGTGTTTTTTTTGGTCGAGGGTTTCACCTCATTCAACTGGGTATTAGTTTTTCTTGGTTGCCATGATGAACCCTGGGTTGGCTTCTATATTGTATCTTCCATAGACTTGCTCATGCTAGGGTTTGATGAATCCCCATCTGTAGCTCCATTCCTTAAGCCGTGGCTATGAGATCCTTCACTTTTTTGTGTCACAGTTTAAATGATATTCTCTGCTGAAACTTCTCATAATTGCCTCCATGAAACAATGATTATGAAATGTAGTCCCTTGTTTGGATATTGATACTACTTATTGAATCCACCTCCTTCGTACTTGACTCAAAACCACCATGTATTTTCAAACAGTTCACTTTGGAAGTACGCAACATTGTTATTATTTGCATTGTTTAAACAAATATAAACAACAAGAATGAAAACATTGTATAACAACCATAAACATGAAGTCTAGCCTTGAAATAGAAAATTGTTTATTCCATTGCTTCAACTTCTCTATTGTAAAGAATAATGACTGCTTCCTAATGAATGCTTTTATGCTCGATCATTTTGCACTCCATATTTTTGTTGTTGTGGCTATTACATGAAATCTTATACTTGGTATTCAAGACGGAACATACTTCTGTTTGTACAATGACTGCTAGCTTGCATCATTATTCCTTTGATGTATTACAAAAATTCTGTAAATGACATATTGTTTACTTTTGACTCTGCAATTCTTGCTTCTATTACTAAGTTGGAATTTCAACTGGTATTAGCAAATGATCTATTCTTAACACCTTGGCTGTGTTGTTTCAAAATGAAGAAACACTCATCATTCTGTTGTATGTAATACTCTTTCCTGAAATTCTTTCACAAATGCTTCTTTTTACTTGATTTTCAAGATGGAATATTTCTGCCTTAACTGAAAAATGAATTTATGTTTGGTGTTCTACACTGCAAATATTCACAACATCTTTTGAACACTCTGCAAAGCATAACATTATTCTTCTCTCTGCTATGAGCTGAGCTCAACCCTTGTGGGAGCCACATTTAACCCTACTCATGTCGTAATTCAATAATCAACAACTTACATTTCCTACTTTTGCACATGAAACAAACAAGTTAGTAAAATAGTGGATCAATGATTTCTTTTATATGAGGTAGTTCTGGAACTTCATTTAATCTCACATATGTCTGACTCAGTTGATTTGATTTAATAACGAGTACAAACTATATTTCTGTTGAATTTCAACATGTTCTTGGATTTAGTGACCTGAGCTCTAACATAATTTTTTACAATCATTGCAGATTTTGGAACTCAGAAGAAAAGGAGTTGAAGACATAGAAGATTGAGCTGAAGCAATAAATCAACTATACATCAGCCTCCCAGGCAATGATGACATGAACTCCTTTTTCATGTTTCACTTTTAGTTGTTTTTTAGTTGTATAGTTTGTACTTCTTGTTGAATCTAGTCAATTGAATCTACCCATGACTTGTGTGGTATCATAGAACATATTTCTCAATAAATCAACTGTTCATGATATGTAATGACTTATGTATTTTTCCGAGTTTATTCCATTTACACAATCTAAAACAATGAAATTGGAATTGGTTGAACGTATGTTCTATAATCATAATGAATGATTTATGTTTATGTTCTATACTGCAATTCTTTTATGATAATCAACAATAATAAATATTGCAAAAAAAAAAAGACTTTGTACTTCAATCCTTTTGAATTTTTTCTTTCTTAGTGAACCCTGTTCATCGGCTTGTTTGAATTGTTTAATAGTTTATCTTAAACTATTTGAATGATTTGAACAAATCAATGGAAAAGTTAACTGATTCATTTTGAAAGCAAGGATTCACTAGATGACTCAAAACTTTTATACCCTAGCAAATAAAATTCATTAAATTCTTACTAATTTTAAGCCAGAGGCTAAAAAAAGGTAACAATTATAAAAAAAATATTATTATTTTATTGTGGTTAGGGTGGTTAGACAAATGCCTACTTATTTTTTCCCTGAAATTTAAGTACTACTGCATTGAAATTTCAAATTTTCACCAAATAGGAAAAACCTAGTAGTTTAGAAACTACATTCAATTTGATACAAATTCTATTCTTACATATTTTTTAAATAATATAGATAACTTATTCAAATTTTTACGTCAAGTTGCCTAACTTTGATTTTTCTAATTTTTTTGCCACTTAAGGGCCTATTTTTTCCATGATGATCCTACACATACCCAATAATTATGATATACTATTGGAGAACTAACTTAGATTTCTAAAATAACTTATAAAATTTAGGTGAATCTGATATAATAATGTATTGAATATTATGCTAAATTTTTGAGTTATAATGTTTAATACAATAAGAACTTTGGGGATTTAAATAAGACAAAAATAAAATTTTGTAAAAATGTTGTGATTTAGATTACCTTACAACTTGAATAGTCAGCCAAATCTTGATTCTCAAATTTTAACTATTAGCCAACTAGTGAATATTTAGAAGGCATACTAAGATGGCAGAATTTGAAAATTTAACACAAGTCCTTAGGAATTTAAACACAAAATCCCCTATTCTTATATTTTTTGTGATTTTTGTAAGTTTTAATAGATTGGTAGGCACATTGGGCTGATGAAGAAAAACACAGGTAAAATTTGACCAAAGGAGACCTTGTTGAACACACTGTAGTTTTGAGAGGGGGTGAATCAACATATATTAAAACTTAACCATTCCCATTTGCAGATTAAACATCACATAACGTTAACTAAAAGAAGAGAAGAAATAAAAACATGCACAACACAAGGACACCAATAATTTTACATGGAAAACCCGATGAGGGAAAAACCACGTTGAGAGTTAACTCACAATATATGAAGCTCACTACTTAAAAAATTACAATATTGCTTAAGTCTCATTGCCTAAGGACTTGTATACTAAGGTGCACAACCTTAGGGCAAGGTATAAGGACCTGATGAGACTCACTATCTCAAAGCAGGATACACAAAAATTATAATAAGAAACATGAACATGAACTGCTTATGAAAGAAGCATCAAACATATGTTAATGTTGCAGTCCCTTTTTTGCACAATTATTCTATCATAGATGCACACTTCAACTTTAATGTATTTCCCAATTTCAATTCACCATACAATCATTCCTTTAAAAATGATTTTTATCTTCTATAAATATACTTTGTAACAACTCAAAACATCAATCAAGTCAGCTCTAAGATGACCTCTAAAATGAAACATGTGAAACAACATAGGTCAACTCCAAACATATACATTATGAAAAGAAAATGAGTTGTGGATCAACACACAGACTAACAAGACCAAAAACCATCTCAAGGCATCCTCTAAAGCAAGATTGACTAATTAGGACCAACCACATATGAAGGGAACAATCTTGTCGGCCCAAACAATGACAACACCATCAAAGTTGCCAATTGTTCAACTTTGCACCGCTAGGAGAGACCAAAAAAATTATGCGAACCAAGATAAGAACTGTATACATTAAATCGGTTGAGACAATTAATTAATTAAATACTAGCTATTTAATTAATGAACTCCTTTGATTCATCTACTTATAAATAATTTCTCAATTTATTTATATAGTTCACACTTTTTTAAATTCTTCATTCTAAACCACATTCTTCTAAATTTAATTAAATAAACAAATGGCTATAGTTTGTTTTTATTTAATTAAATATATTCTCACTAAGTTTGAATAATTTCAAATTCAAAATTAGTCACATGTCTACAACACTTTTTGGCCATGTCATCAAATGTTACATGGAATTAAATATGACTAATATTTAAATTACATTTATCTTCAACAAACTTTTAACACATGGCTTATTCCTCATGCACTTTATTCCTTCATCCATTTGGCATGTTGCCCTTGGCCAAGCGAATGTCCTCCTTGATTCTTCTATCTCCACCATTCATCCCTCATGTTTGAATCTGGACCGTCGATCACTGCCACATCACAAGATGCTTTGAAAATACTATAAATACAACCATTTGCTACAACATTTAACATCACTTCTTTTAGCAAACTTATTATGTAGGAATAGCTTTGGAGCATTGGAGCATTTATAATTTGATCATTTAGCATTTAGCAAGTTGCATTGTTTTGTCATTCTAACTTAGAATCATGTCTTAGTTTGTAATTGCATTTTAGTTTATCATATCAATAGTTAATATTTGAGCATATATAGAATCATTTTAGATTTTTATGCAACATTTGTATCACATAATTTAGCATCATTATCCATTTGTCATATCACCATTATCATTTGCATCATGCAATTTCATGTAGGAACTTAGATTTCTTTCATTTTGAATAGCATCTTGTTTCTCAAGTTGTCATTCTAAAAATCATAGTGCACATATAAAATCTGAGAGCCAAATGATTTAATGAATCCTTGAGAATAGAGAACAATGGAACATTTTTAGAGATTTTTTTGATGCAAATAGATTATTTCTTTGATTCAAATCTTTAATATAATACATCTTATTGATATTTGTGTTGATTTACTAACTCTCCCACATTTCACACATACATAAAATGGTGCCCATTATTGGGCACAACCCCATTTTTAACAATTTCCTGGAAAAGTTCTTGTGAATAGGTTGGACGTGATGTTTTAGCATGACCTTGAGTTCTTTCAGCACATACGAAAAAATATTCTGGTGCATTCGACAACTATTTTAGCGCATTCAACTTTTGTTATGGTGCATACAACATTTCTTTCAGCACATTGAGCAACTATTTTATCGCATATAGGGAGTCTTTCAACTCTTTCAATCAATACTTTAGCACATCCATTAGTTATTTTAGAACATTCATTAGTTCTTGTAGCGCATACATGATTTCTTTTAGCCCATTGAATAGTTCTTTTATCGCATTGGAATGATATTTTAGTGCATTGGATGACTGTTTTAGCGCATCTATTTAAATTTGCAAAATGTTAAAAATCTGAGAACTAATTGGTGTTTTTTTCTTGCAGGTAATTTTATACGCTGGTCAAAGACAATCTTATCAAACTACTGATGATTTATGTAGGGGATGGAGTTGTTTAATTCTTTCTTTTGATTAAGATAGGCTTCTAGCTTAATTAAAAGGTTAAAGAACACCATGTTTTCTGTGCTTGATGAATGGTAAGCATATGCTCTCCGCTTAACTGGGTGACCAAAAAGCCAGACCTATTCTTTTTTATTTTGTTTTATCCATAGAGGGCTTTCCTTGTGGGAAAAAGTAATCACCCAAGGGAACAACCCAACAAGTAACACTCTAAATCCAAGCAACTTCCAATCGGGATATAAATGTGGGTACTTGAGGAAAGTTCAATTATCACGAGGATTGTTTTGAAAAGAAGGGAAACAATGGTCTCTTGCGCAAGCCAAAATCCTTATTCTATTTACTGGTGCAAAAGGTCTAACCTTTGAAGTCATCCCACATTTTTGTGGCTTTTAGTAGAGATGAGAAGTATGCCATGGGAGATTCATGGGTACTGAAGCTTGTTTGCCCCATAGAAGTGAGTGTCGTGGAGGGGAGCCAGTGGGTTCAAGCTTCTAATCATCTGCTAAAAGTAGGCGCAACTAGAGTAAAATCCAAGTGGGAATCCAATGAATATTGTCCTACACAACCTTAAGTTGTACATGTTTGATGTTTTTTACCAATGTGTTTTTAAACAAATTTTTAAAAAATATCACATTGGAAGTGAAAACCTTGATTCAGAAAACATCCTTTGAAACAACCAATTCTCTGACTAGAAAATTAGAAAAATCAAACAAACTTGCAATAAATTGTGACATTTTCCCAATTCAATGCATACAAGCTCTGTTTTAGTGCATTTGTGCAATGTTCCAACACATTCATCCTCTGTTCTAGCGCATTCAGTTAGTATTATAGAGCATTTGTGCAATCTTCCAGTGCATTCATTCTATATTTTAGCACATATGTGCAATATTTTAGCACATTCGGGCTCTATTTTAGCACATCCAGTAAATGCAAAACCCGAGAGTTAAATTTATCCCCTATTTCATAGTTTGAACCAAAACTCAAAATCTTTTTTAGTCCAAAATCATTCCTCAGGTACCACAGAGTCTAAACTTGTTAAAAATAACCTCTACAAGTGGAATTCTCCAACCTAAACCAAGATCTAACATCTCAAAGTGCCTAAATCATCAAACTTATCATATCTTTGATTATTAAGCCTAGTTTCATCATCAGGGTTTATCATCCTTTCATCACGAAACAAATCTATATAATCAAATCAAACTTAGTCTCAATAATAGAATTTTTCATTCTATTTGACTTAGTTTTAATCTTTGGCACTCTTCCAAACAAAGATCAAAGTTTAGTTAAAGTATAACACTTGTATGCCCATTCAAACAAGGTTACAAAAGCAAAGATTCAAGGAAAAAGAACTTGAAAGACAAAACATTGGAACTCAAAGCATTGAAACTCCAAACATCAAAACTCAAAACATCGAAACTCAAAACAATAGTGAAACTGAAAAACACCATGGCTGAAGTTGAAGAGAATCCTTTCCATGGAATCCACAATAATGAAGGGGAAGAAATAACTAAGGAAGATATCCAAAATGCTGAACAAGATCCAAATTTCCACAAGTGCTTAGAAAATATTTTTGAAAGAAATGGGGAAAAATATCTCCTAATGTTAGCTAAACAAGGTGTCAAATTACCTGATGATTTTGATGTTAATCAATTGAAAGTACCTCCAAAAAAGCCTAAAAATGATACATAACAAGTGGTTGCCCTAATTCATCAAATGAAAGAACCTTCAATAAAAAATTCTTGATATGCAAAGGGGAACCTCAAAATGATACTTGATCTGAGACATTTGTCCATATCCTTTTGATCAAGATATCCACATAATTCCTTTTCCCAAACATTGCAAATTCCCAAAGTATGAAAAATACAATGGTAAAACCGATCCAACAGATCATGTGAGGGAATTTAGAACCATGAGTCTTGAATTTTCTCATGAAGAAACTTATTTGATGAGATTGTTCCCACAAAGTCTAGGTGGACAATGCCTTGAATGGTTTTCCAAACTCACACCACCAATTAGAACCTTTGAAGAATTGGTTAACAATTTCATCACCCAATATTCTTATAGCATTCAACATGATATAACAATGAAATACCTTTGCAACTTGAAACAAAAAAAGGGTGAATCATTCCTCACTTTTCTACAAAAATGGAGAAGGTTATTTGTGAGGTATTCTCATCTTGTACCTGAAAAAGAAAAGATGGAAATATTTATTGATAACCTAAATGACGAGATGAGCTATAGATTGGAATTGCAATGTCCACCTACCTTCAAAAAATTGATTGAAAATGGAATAAAAATTGAAGAGGCTTTGGTCAAGAGAGGAGTCATCAAAATTTACAATGAAAACAACTCATCAAATTCCTCCAACAATTACAACAACGGTGACAAACCAAAGTTTTGGCAACGAAACAAGAATGTGGGTAACAATGATGGCACAATTAAAAAACAAAATGAAAAACCTGTATTCAACTTAACAATAGCTACCACCAAAACTAATCAAAACAACAACCCACCCAACAACCAAAATAACAACCAAAATGTCAACCAAAGCAACAACCAAGGTAATGTTGAATCTAGAAGAACACCATCATATCAAACATCCTCAAATAAAAGAAGGTTCACACCTTTGGGACAATCATCAGAATCAACATTAAAGGAAATTCTTGAAACTAAAGTCATAACATTACTAGAGGCAAGAAATTGGGAGCCACAAGTTAAGCCTCCATGGTGGAATGATGCACATTTCTATGACTTTCATAAAAAAAAAGGACATAAAACCAATGAATGCATGCAATTGAATCACTTGATACAAGACTTGATTGACAACAAGATAATATTTGTAGAAGGACTCCAAACAAACAATGATCATGGAGCACTCAAGAAACCTCTACCCAACTACGAAAAAGGAGAATCTTCTTCCTCAAATACCAAGGACATCAAAATAAAGAACCAAAGAAATATTTCTACAACTAAAAATCAACAACATGATATTGAGACCACTTCATATCAAATCAATGACCTTGTGCCAATAAATATGAACACCAACATTGCGAAAAATGGTAATCAAATTAATTTCATCAAAATTAGAGAAGGACAAAACAATTCACTGATCAATGCAATCACAAGAGGACAAGCCAAGGTAACATTGAAAGGAGCTACCCCTTCCACATCCAAAGCAACTTTTGTTGTCCCTGCAACCCAATATAACATAGTTGATCAGTTACAGAAGATACCCACTCAAATATCCATATTAGAGCTTCTCAAGATTTCACCAGCACACAAAGAAATCTTAGAACAAGCTCTAGTGGCCACTACAATACCAAACAACTTGGAAGTTTTCCATTTTCAAAATATGGTGGGACACTTGACTGCACCTCACTGCTTATCATTTTCCAAGCATGATGATGTATTAATCACCCATTTGCACAACGTTGCCCTCCACATTGAGGTCTTAATCCACAAACACTGTGTTAAACATGTTCTAATAGATGGAGGAGCTAGCTTGAATATCTGTACTTTGAAACTTGTCTGTGCACTTGGGTATTCAGAAAATGCTATTGATCCTAGAAGGAAAATCACAATAAAAGCATATGATGATGAAGAGAGATCCTCCCAAGGATTGATTGTCTTACCAATTCAAGTAGGACCAGTTGTCAAAGATATAGTATCCCAAGTGTTGTATAAAGAGTTGACATACAACATACTCTTGGGACATCTGTGGATTCATGAGATGCAAGTTGTACCATTGACATATCACCAGTGTTTGAAATTTCCCTTTAACAGACAAGAGATCACTATTGCTGCTAATTCCAACAATGCCCAATATTACAACACACTTAGAACAACCCAAGACACTTTTGTACCACACAACAAGGAAGCTACAACTCTTGGTTCATCCAACAGTGAAAGACAACTAAATTCCTTGTTAAAGTGGGTAGAGAAAAAGGACCAATCAAAAGATAAGGGTATTAATGAGTCTACTCCATCGAATCTTGAAACTCAACTCAATGCCTTATCAAAACAGGTTGAAAAGATCCAATTAAAAGACAAAGGCATGGGGGAATACTCATTTGACCAATCCTTATGTTTATCACAACCTTCATCTTCTCCTAAGTTATATAGACAACCATCAACATCAAGACAACAATCATCACAACCAACCACACTCTTTTATGGAAAATTTGTAAGAGAAGGCACCTTAGTGGATGAATCATAAGACAAGGAGGTTTTGAATATGTTTGTATAAGGATGAAGAACAATCAAAAGAATCCACTTCAAATGTACTAATAGAGCAGTATGACAAAGGCACGACAATCTTGAAAAAGATGGGATATGAGGGAAAAGGTCCTATTGGTAAAAGAAAAGAAGGCATCATAGAACCAATACATCCTATCACAATGAATTCAAAGGACAAGATGAGACTAGGGTACAGGGAAGAAGCAAAAGAAGAAACTAGACAACAGGTTGTCAAGAGAATCCTTCAATTGAGAGATAGTTCCAAAATAGACTCCAATGAATATGAATGGGATTTCCTCTCTGAAGAGTCTTTTCATGATAAGGAAATTGATGTGGTACAAAAGTATACACCAACACGTACAGAGGGACAAAGCTTGGGTTACATACCACTTGAAATTGGATCACAACATATCAATGACTCAAGTGAAGACGATCACACTTCAAGTGAGATAGATACTTCGAAAGAGAGTAACATCATAGACCTCGATATTGCCATTGGACATTGTGACTATGTTTCCATTATGACACTCACCCCTTTTGACCTTAGCCAATCAGACGATTCTTTATTGTTAATACACCCTGAATTGATTAATTGGGACCAAAATGAGCTGCTTGACATACCTGTCTTTTCAAATGATGACACCATCGTTAACTTCCTTTGTTTAGACAATCTTGAAACATGTTCCACCAGTGGACCTCATAATGAGGATTTAAACAAGGGGAGTGCCAAATCTTCTAGCTACAAAATGAATAGAAAAAATGCATCTAATAGTGAAAACCATCTAATGGAACTATTAGATCAAGAAAAAGTAAAAATAAAGAGTGCATCTCAATGTGAAAACCTCATGGAGGCACTAAGAGATGGCTGATTTGACACTCTTCCCAAGAACTATCAGGAGAGATCGTCAATGCTGATTGAGCCCACACAATCCATCAATTTTGGCACAACTGAAACAATGAAGACCTTGCATCTAGCGACATCCATGATAGAGGAGGAAAAACCTAGTTTCACTAAATTCTTTGAAGAGAGGCAGATCAACTTTTCTTGGTCCTATGCTAACATGCCAGGTATAGATCCATAACTCATCATGCATAATTTATCACTACCACCTAGGGTAAAGTGAGTAAATCAAAAGTTGAGAAAAATGCACCCTCATATCACCCTCTTGGTAAAAGCTAAATTAAAGAAGCTACTAGATGTGGGATTTATAAGACGTATTGACTATGCCGAGTGGATATCAAATATTGTGCCCATTTTGAAACTAGACAAAAGCATTAGGATATGTACAGACTTCAGGGATCTTAACAAAGCTTTCCCAAAAGATGATTTTCCTCTACCTAACATTGACATCATCGTAGACTTGACAGTTGGACATGAAATTTTCTCACTTATGGATGGATTTTCAGGTTACAATCAGATAAAGATAGCACCTGAAGATCAAGATAAAACAACCTTCACATGTCCTTGGGGCACTTTCTACTAGAATGCAATGCCTTTTGGGTTGAAAAATGCTAGAGCCACATATCAGAGAGTAATGACCACCATATTCCATTACATGATGCACACTTTTATGGAAGACTATGTAGATGACTTATTGGTGAAATCATTCACTAGGGAGGAACATCTAGAAATTTTAGACAAGATCTTCACTAGACTGGAGAAATTCAAGGTGAGGTTAAATCCCAAGAAATGTGTATTTGGTGTAACATCAGCTAAACTTTTGGGATACATTTTGTCAGCCAAAGGCATTGAGGTGGATCCTACGAAGGTTATATCCATCATGGAAATGCCTCCTAAAAATATCAGTCAACTTAGATCTTTACAAGGAAGATTCCAATCTATTAGAAGGTTCATCACGCAACTAGCTGATAAAACTCACCCCATCAACCACTTATTACACAAAAATGTCTGTTTCAAATGGGATGACAAGTGTGAAGCAACCTTTAATCAACTCAAGCAGTATCTGATGTCACCACCCATACAGGTACCACCAGCTGAAGGAAAGCTATTAATACTCTACATTGCAACAATTGAAGTATCTTTGGGCGCTTTGCTCATACAAAAAGATTCCATAGGAAAGGAAAGGGAAATTTATTACATCAACAGGAACTTGAATGGTTATGATATCAACTACACCTTTATTGAAAAATATTGTCTGGTGGTAGTATTTGCTACCCAACAACTTAGACATTACATGCTGACTCAGATCATTAAACTCACAAATAAAATTGATCCCTTAAAGTATCTACTCAACAAAGTTTCCCTAACATGAAGACTAGCTAAATGGGTCATGATATTGAGTGAGTTTGAAATCCAGTACGTGGACAAAAAAGAAATCAAGGGTCAAGCCATAGCGGATCAACTAGTTGAAGCACCATTGCAAGACAATCATCCAATGAACATTGAATTTCTAGATGTTGACGTCCTTACAATATCTACACAACAATGGATGTTGTACTTTGATGACTCTTATACACAACATGGATCAGGTGTAGGAATCTTTTTTATCTCGCTACAAGGACATACCATTCCCAAGTCCTGTAGACTGATGTTTCCTTGCACCAACAACAAAGCCAAATATGAAGCATTGATCATTGGAATCAAAGTAGCAGTCGAGTGGAAGATCATAGAGTTACATGTCTATGTCGATTCACAACTATTCATTAATCAAGTGAACTATGATTACCAAACAAAAGATGAAAAATTAATGCCATATAAAAGAATGGTTGATGACTTCAAAAAGTACTCTATGGAGATAAAATTTGAGTAGATTCCTAGAGGTGACAACAAAGTTGTTGATGCCATGACTACCATTGCTTCTCTCTTATAGATTCTTGATAAACAAGCCCATTATGAGTTCATGGTGGAACAACTATTCAACCCATCCTATGACAATCTTGAATCCCAAGTCATCTACCATCTAGCTGTGGCTGACACGTCTACCTATGGGAAAATCTACACCTATCTGAAAGACAATACCCTCCCACCCGATTTATCCTAAAACCAAAAACAAAATTTCATTGGACAAGCAGCTCGACACACCATAATAGCCGATGTGTTTTGTCAATGAGGTCTTGATGGTGCTCTCCTTCGGTGTTTGGAATGTAACGAAGCTGAAACCACTTTACATGAGGTTCATGAGGGTATTTGTGGCACACATTCAAGTGGCCTAACTTTAACTAAGAAAATCCTACATTTGGGGTATTACTGGCCAAATATGGAGAAGGAATCCTTTCAATATGTCAAAAGGTGCACAAAATATCAAATTAATGGAAACCTGATACATGCACTAGCACAAGAGTTGCAACCTTTCACATCAACATGGAATTTTTGTTAGTGGGGATTGGATCTTGTCGGTAAAATACACCCATCTTCATCCAATGGACACAAGTTTATCATCACAACCATAGAGTACTTCAAAAAATGGAATGAATTTGTTCCCCTAACTGCCATCACCAAAAAAAAAATTGAATCATTCATCCTAAATTACATTGTCTGTCGGTATGGCAACCCTCAATCCATTATTACTAACAATGATAGACCTTCCAAGAATCAGGATGTCTAAGAACTTTGTGAGAGGTTTTGTATCCAACATCAATTTTCTACACCATACTATCCTCAAGGAAACAACCAAGTAGAGGACTCAAACAAGACTATCCTAAAAACCTTGAAGAAAACTGTCAACGATGCTGGACATGACTGGCACGTTCAACTGAACCCTGCTCTATGGGCTTATCAAACTAGCATCTGCACCCCGATAGGAGCCACACCCTATGCACTAGTCTATGGATTAGAGGCCATTCTACCTATTGAGGTTGAGCTACCATCATTCCGTGTGTCACTAAAAGGGATCATTTCAGGTGAGGATTATATAGTGTCTAGGTTATAGGAATTGTAATTATTGGATGAGCGTCATCAGCATGTAGTGGATCACTTGAAAGCTTATCAACAGAGGATATACAAAAGTTACAATCATAGAGTAAAGCCTAGAAAATTTCATGTGGGTGTCTTAGTCCTGAAAGAAAATCCCCATAATCAACAAGATCGAGAGAAGGGGAAATTTGAACCAAATTGGCTAGGTCCCTTTGTTATTGTATTAGTCTTCGGATCAGGAGTATATCCGTTGTCCACACCTGAAGGGGATTTGTTTGATGAACCCCTCAATAGCCTGCATCTCAAGAAATTCTACACCTAAATCATCCAGTGCATTGGAAAAAGTCCTAAAAAAATACAAAAACATCAGGAAAAGTCCTCTAAAAAAAAAAACATCAGAAAAAGTCCTGAAAAAATGGTTGCCTTGATGAAAACCTGGAAAAAAAGAATCTTGGTAAGAAAAAACAATTAGAAAAATAAAAAAATACAAAAAAAGAGTGAAAAAAATAAAATAAAAAAATCATAAAAATATGAAAAAGTGCAATGAAAACAAGTATTGAAAACCTTGCAATAGGCACTATTTGTGATAGGTTAGCTTTTCCATCTATTTTAGCATGCCGACCATTCACTTTCATCATTCGATTTTGCCATCCATTTGCCTATCATCGGAAAGCTTCATGTACATATCCTAGCATCGCAGTTGTGTCTCACCCTAGATTGGGGGGAAAATCTTGAACTCACTGGGGGCAATAAACTCTAAGCTTGAACCAATAGAAAAATAGTAGTAGGACAAACACAAAAAACCTAACAATCATAGGGCAACTCAACATTGAACATCAATCATCATCATGAACACATCAACCATCCAAATCAAATAGCCAAACCAATCAAACCAAAAACAAACTTCAAATGGATGATGTTCCTTCTGAATCATGGCTTTATCACTTTGACATGTTTGTTCAACTATTGTACTTTGATTTTTGTTGTCATATCTCTGGAGCAACTCGATGATGTATTGAACTAGAGGAGCTAGGAACGAGTATGATTTTTCTTTGTCTGTTGTCTATGAGTTGATCACTATTACTGTGCAAATTGTCACGGGACGTGCTCTACAAAGTATCACTAATGACATTCTAAATTTGCATAGGAAAATGATTAACTCTTGTCTATTTACACAATCAATAGTCATGTCATCTCAGATTAATTATACCTAGATGTGTGTGTTAACTTGCAATATCAAAAATCATGGAAGTAGTACTCAGGTCATCATGGTCTAATTATAATATCGATGCTTGTACTCACTTTCAAAATTTTAAAGGCTCAATGATGCTAAAAAGAATGAAAAATCGGTTGTTACAAATGACAACATCTACATATTAGATCTACATAGTTAAGTTAGATTGCATCCATGCTAGTTTTCATTTATATCTATGGGATTTCCAAAGTGGCAACAATTTCACAATGATGTTATCTCTAGCACTAATGGATTGAGTATATTTGACATTAACCAAAAACACATCATTTTCATATAGTCACACATTAGTTGCATCATCATTTGCATACAATAGAAAACACATCAGTTGCATCATCAATTTGCATAAATTAGAAAACATTCTCATATAGTTGCACATTAGTTGCATCATCATTTGTGTACATTAGAAAACATTATCACATCATTCATCCATCCATGCATCACATCATACTATTTGGATTAGAAAACACAAAAAGAAGTGCATCCCATCTCACTTGCATGATCCAAATCATTTCATCAATTATTAATGAATTAAGAAATTGGTTCATTAAAAAGATTGAAAGACATGTCCAATAGAGTAAGATTTCCAAGCAGAAAAAATCTCTATTTTAATAGGGGCATAATTGAACTTGATGCATCTATAATTGAACTTGATGCATTAGTGAAATCATTTACTCCTTTTGTAAAATGGATCTTGGATTCACATAAGATGATTGAAAGACATGTCCACTAGAGTAAGATATCGAAGAAGAAAAAGTTGTTGTGAAACATGATTGGATAACAAAGGATATAATGCCATTGTTATGAAAATCTAAAACCAGTAGTGAAGATGAATTTTTTATTACTCAAATCCAAGATTGACAAAGGAATAACTAGATCAGCACCATTATCACACAATCATCACATAAAATACATCATTTTTATAATCAAATCCATCTCACATAGCATAAAACATCATCCATTAAGCATATCGAATTATCAATCATGCATTATCATATCATCATTGCACACATCACATAGTCATCATTACATAATCATCATAATCATCATGATCATCACATAAACATCATAAATACAAAACCATCATACAATAATTTCATCTATCATTCATCCATTCATTGCATTATCTATTTGCATGAGAAAAGTACAAAACATAAAATGCATCACTTTACATTGGCATAATAAAATCCATCAGATAGGAATCATTTATAAAGCATCAAAGAATCATAACACATCAGTTGTATCATCATTTGCATCCATCATAATCATCATGATCATCATCATATAAACATCATATAGACACATAGATCATAATCATCGCCACATATCATATAACCTAAAAATCATAATGTCAGAGTGTACAAGGATATCCAAGGGTATAAAGAAATACATCAATATCAAAAATGGTAGTGTATCATAATGTTTGAAATCAAGAGGTACTTCATCAATGTCTCAAATACATTAGTGTATACATCAGGAATCATCAATGTCCAAAGTACATATTAGAAAGTCATAATCAAAGCTATGACATGCTCCCCCCATATGGTGCCGACATCACTGAACCAGTACCTCCTCCACCAGACAGACCTGCACCAGGATCTCTTCGATCTCCAGGAAGTGGCTGCGTAACACCCATGCTAGTGGTCCAAGACTGGGATCTCCTTGACTGAGATTGTGCAAAACTCTCTCATCACTCTGGAGGAACTGCATCATGATATCTCACCTTGAAAAACTATGCCTCTTGTGTGGTACAACGTATCTCCCTAAAATAATCTGATGCACCAGTGGTTGTTGTGGCCTATTGTAACCTCTCAGAGATGCCATCAACCTACTCCACCCACTGTCTTAGTATGTCCCTCTTGGAAGTTAGTGTGGAAATCTGCCCCTGCATCTGTACTTGTCCTTGATCCTAAGCCTGAACCTGTGTAAGCTAGGCCTATATCATTATTCCTGCACTTATCTCACAACATCCCTCTCTACTATTAGTACGTTAATCTACCCCTGAGCCTACGCTAGTGAAGCCTGAACTTGCTCAAGCTGATCTTGCAGTGTCTCAACTTGTACCTATAATGCAATAATCTATATCTATTGTTGTGGTGAGGGTAGCCAAATCTCCACATGCCACCTCATGTGAGGCACTCTCATCTCTCCAACATCCAACCTTGGTCCTCCTCCACCCTCATATCCTCCCCCATCACCTTCATCATCATCATCTCCACCTCCTCCATCTCCATCACTATCACCATCATCATTTCTATCCTCCTCCTCCTCCTTCTCTCTCTACCACATGCGCCCATGACCTCCTTCCCCCTCCTCCTCTAACAATGGAACTGGCTTGTCTGAAATGGTGATCCATGGAAATGGATGCAAGAACATGTATTGATCATACTCCTCTAAAATCAGAGCCTCGATGATCTCTGGATGCACCTCCCAAATGATGGCTTGTAATCCTTGGAAATGTTGCATGGCTACATCATAAGACAACATAGGTCCCCACTCTGTAGCATCCACCTGTCACTGTGCATAACGGGCGATGCCCTGGGGCATGCCCTGTGTTGGATGTTGTGGATATGGTTTCTGATATGTGGTGTTCATTGATGTCAACACTATTAGCATTTGGTGTATTAATGGTTGTATATGTTGAGGATATTGAGAAAATTATAAAATAAAGTACTATAGGTTCCCAGTGGAACTGTGTAGGTCATGAAGGTATCTTGTTTTGTACATTGAGGATTAGCTAGTGTGGATCAAAGGGTTTATAGTTGAGTGTATCTAGATCATCTAGCTTAAGTTTCAGAGGTTCGCGTGAAGTTTTAATCATGTTGTGGTCTGACAGTGTTCCTGAATGATGTTTGTGTGATTCTATTAGTCTCAGTGGTTGCAGATGCTTCTCTATCATTTCTTGGTGTTCTTGGATGTCTCTAGATCATTCTCTATCTTTGTGGTATGTCCACACTATTCAAAGAGCTCGTGGTTGAAGATATTTTCTTGCACATGTTCAGGTTTTTCTTGTTCTTGGCCAACATGTTGGTGGTAGCGTGTTGTGGATCTTCGTGGTGAAAATAATTAAAATATTTTTTGTGTTGGAGATGTTAATTTGGGTCTCCACTATGTTGTGGATGACCTTGGTGGATTTGCATTAAATATTTATTTGTAAATTTGGGCCAACATTGAAAATATGTTTTATTTTCCTAGCCGACTAAGTTGTGATGAAATCTCATGAAGCAGATATATATGAGTGATCATTTCATTGGTGTAGTGTGTGGAAAAAGTGCTCAGTGTGCTCCTATGTGTGAATATCATTCAATTATAGAGCAGAGTGTGAAGAAGATTGAGCGAAGTGTGAAGAAGGTTTTCTGAGCTTAATTAGAATTGTAATCAGGCTTGTGCAGAAGCTATTTTCTCAATTTGTACCCTTTGGATTTTAATCATATTCTATATTGTTGGGCAGTGAGCCCCTTTTGTATTTGAGCAGTGAGCTCTAGGAAGTGTGCCTGAATGCATGTGCATTCCCCTTATTATTTCTTATTATAATTTTAATAGGGTATAATCTTGTGGACTAACATCCACTGTGGTTTTTTTTCCCTTAACAGGGTTTCCATGCAAAAATCTTGGTGTTCTCTGTCTCTCTAATGTGTTAATTGCTTGTGGTTAATTTCTTATTCATGAGATCTGAGATTAAATTAAGTTAAGTAAGAAAAGTTTAAGTTTCTATCACAATTGATTCACCCCCCTCTCATTTGTGTGTCCTTGTTCTACCAACAATTGGTATCAGAGTAGGTTCCTTTGAAGAAGTCTAAAAGCTTGAGGTGATCCGAGATGGCAACATTCAAGAAGGATAGTCTAAGATTTGATGGCACTAACTACTCACTATGGAAAGTTAGGATGCAATGTCATCTAAGATGTATTGGTGAAGCTTTCTGGAAGATTACAAAAGATCCATATGTTATTCCTTAGAATGGTCCCTCCACTGCTAATGAGATCAAAGATGCTGAAAATAATGTTAGGGCTATTGAAGCTCTAGTGAGTGCTTTGACAGATTCAAAGATGGATAATGTGATAGGATTGTAGACAACTCATGAGATTTGGATGAATATGGAAACCTTGTATGAAGGAGATGCACAGGTGATGGCTAAGCTAGAGAGTTTGAAAGGAAAGTATGAAAATTTGAAAATGGGTGAAGATGAAAATATTACTTCTTTTATGCAAAGAGTAGATGAGATAGTGATGGGTATTAGATGTGTTGGTGGTCTTGTGGATGAAGGTGAAATTGTGGCTAAGATACTCAAATCCTTGCCTCCCCCTACAAAGTGAAAGCTCATGCTATTGAATAAATCAATTCAGTAACAAAGATATCAAGAGACATACTGGTTAGAAAGCTTGCTGCTTTTGAAATAAGTGAATTTGGTGAATCTACTCCAAAGATTGAATTTGCATTCAAGAATAATATATCCGGAAGTAATAGGAAAAGATATAATTTTGGAGAATGTTCTAGAAAGGTATCCAAGTATGATGAAGAACTGAAACAACTTGAAGATAAAGAAAGAGAGGTAGAAGAATCAGAAGCACTGATTGCAAAACATGAAGGCAAAGGAAAAGGTACATATGAAGATGTATTTCCTATTAAATGTTTTTCTTGTAATAAAATAGGTCATTTTGCATCAAAGTGTCCTGAAAGAGTTCCTAGATCTAAGCCTAAAAATTCTATATTCCAAAAGTGATGTTAATTTGTTGAAGAAGTAGTGACTGATGATGAGTTTGATAAAGATAATGGAAATGAAGATGAATGGTTTTTTATTGCTACCATTGAAGATAATCCAGTGGCTACTAAATTTGCTAAAGATGAAAAGGATCTTGCAGCCCGAGTTGAAGAAAAAGATGAGTGGGTCAATGATAGTGGATGCTCACATCATATGACTAATGACAAAAGCAAATTTGTGAGCCTAGAGAAGTATGACTATGGGGTTGTAAGATTTGGAGATAACAATGCTGGTGTGATTTATGGTAGATGATCTATTTGTCTTGGTGGTAAGGATAACACTAATGATGTTCTCTATGTTAAAGGCTTGAAATACAACTTGTTGAGTGTTGGACAGATGGTTCACAAGGGCTATGATCTTTAGTTAAAAAAATGGAAGATGCAAGATACACGAAAGTTCTGGAAATATGATTGCTATAGGTAAACAGACAAAAGGTAATATCTTTCACCTGAATACTGCTAGTGGGAGTTGTTTAATTGCTCAAGTAGATGAAATCTGGTTGTGGCATAGGAGGTTGTGTCATGTAAAATTTGACAACATTATCAAGATAAGTTCTACTCAAGAACTAAGAGATCTACCTAAGTTAGTAAAGCCTACTAACACAATCTGCAAGGAATGTCAGATGGGTAAACAAACTAGAGCCTCCTTCTAGAGCAAACAGTTTCATTCAAATAATTTGCTGGAGCTACTACATATTGACCTTTATGGTCCCTCCAGAGTAAAAAATATTCATGGAGAAAGGTACTTTATGTTGATTATTGATGATTAGTCTAGAATGATATGGGTTTCTTTCCTAAGAGAAAAATGTGAAGCATTTGAAAATTTCAAAAGTTTTAAGGCTATGGAAAAAAATGAGAAACGTCTAAAAATCAAGTGCCTAAGATCTGACAGAGGTGGTGAGTTCACCTCCAAGGAGTTTAACTCTTTTTGTGAAGAGAATGGAATTAAAAGACAATTATCTACTCCCCGAACCCCTCAATAGAATGGTGTTGCAGAGAGAAAGAATAAAACAATTTTGGATGCTGCCAGAACAATGGTGATGGAAGGAAATGTGTTTAAGATGTATTGGAGTGAAGCAGTAAGCACTGTTGTGGATACCTTAAACTAGGTAAATGTTAATGGTAATTCTGGTAAGACCCCTTTTGAGTTATGGTTTGGTTACAAGCCTACTGTTAAATATTTCAAGGTCTTTGGAAGCAAGTATTATATCAAAAAAGATGATTATATTAGCAAGTTTGATGCAAGAAGTGATGAAGGGGTTTTCCAAGGTTACTCCACTAAAAGCAAGGCCTACAGGTGCTATAACAAAATATTGAGAAAGATGGTTGAAAGTGCAAATGTCAGAGTTGATGAGGACTCTATCAAATAATCCAGATATTGTGGTTATGATTCAAATGAAGACAATACTAACAAAGGGAAGAATACTCGGATACATAATATACTTCAAATTATTCCATATGTTCCAGTAAAGCAACCATAATTTGTTCCAATAAATCAAGTCAGTCAAGAAACTCAGACAAGTGCAAGTGTAGAAGAAAGATTAGAAGAATCATAAGTTCAAGAATTTCCCAAAACTCCAAGGTATGTAAAGCTAAATCATTTTGACAGTCAAATCATAGGAGATAAGAATAAAGGAGTGCAAACTAGAAGAAATATTGCAGAAGAATATTGTTTGATTTCCAAGATTGAACCTAAAAAATGTCACCAAAGCCTATCAAGCTGAACACTGGTTGGAAGCTATGAAGGAAGAGCTGACAAAAATTGAAAAGAATGACACATGGATATTGGTTCCCAGGCCTAAAGACAAAATTGTGATTGGTACAAAATGAGTGTTTAGGAACAAGCTGAATGAACAAGGTGAAGTGGTCCAGAATAAAGCAAGAATGGTATGTAAAGGGTATTCTCAAATGGAAGGTGTTGATTTTGAAGAAACCTTTGCTCCTGTTGCTAGAATTGAAGCTATAAGGTTATTTTTTGCTTATGTTGCATACAAAAACTATAAATTCTATCAAATGGATGAGAAGTCAACATTTCTGAATGGATAACTAGAAGAAGTATACGTTGAATATCCAGATGGAATTTAGCTAACTGAAAAGGAAGATATGGTCTGCCGGTTAAAGAAAGCTCTCTATGGACTCAAGCAAGCACCCAGAGCCTGGTATGCTAGATTGGAAAAATACTTACTGAAGCTTGGATTCAGTAAAGGTATTGCTGATAGAAACTTATACTTCAAATTAGATCATGATGAGGAGTTAATTATAGAAGTTTTTTTTGATATCATTTTTGGAGGAGATGACAATTTATGTATGAAGTTTGCTGATGAGATGAAGAATGAATTTGAAATGAGTATGATTGGAGAGATGAAGTTCTTTCTGGGATTGCAAGTTACTCAGTTAAACAAGGGGATTTTCATATCTTAGTCCAAATATGTGAGAGAACTACTGAATAATTTTGGAATGGATGACTCAAAAATTGTTGGTACTCCCATGGTGACCAGATGTAAGTTGACACAGAATGATGATTCTCCTAAGGAGAATCAAACTAGATACAAATCAATGATTGGTGGGTTGCTCTACTTAACTCATACTAGACCAGACATTATGAATGTTGTGTGTATGGTTGCTAGATTTCAGGTTGATCCAAAATAATCACATGTGACTACTGTGAAGAGAATTTTTAGGTATCTGAAAGGGGAAATTGATTTTGGAATTTGGTATCCAAAGGGTGATGATCTCACTTTGAGTGCATATATTGATACAGATTGAGCTGGAGATGTAGATGACAGGAAAATTACTAGTGGTGGTGCTTTCTTCCTAGGGAAGAAGTTGGTGTCCTAGTTGAGCAAAAAGGAGAATTCCATTTCTCTATCTACTGTTGAAGCAGAATACATTGCTGTTGCAAATAAATGTACTCAAGTGATATGGATGAAACAGATGTTGAAAGATATTAGGGTGGTATATAAAGAACCTATTTCCATATACTGTGACAATTCAAGTGCAATAAATATTTCAAAGAATCTGGTGCTGCATTCCAAGACTAAACATATATCAATCAAGTTTCATTTCTTGAGGGAAAAAGTGAATGAGAAAGAAGTTAGATTGGAATATGTGCCTACCAAAGAACAAATTGCAGATATATTTACTAAGCCATTGTCGAAGGATACTTTTGAGTATCTCAAAAGAATGCTAGGGGTGATTAACCCTCCTGATAGGAACTAAAGATGCATTTATTTGCATCAATCCATGAGATTCATTGCTATATTCTGATCCGAATTGATGTTTCTATGGTTGCTACTCAGGGGGAGTAGTCAGATGTGTTGATATGTGGTTCAGAGCTTGTATGTGGAAAGGTCATGGTTACCTTTGAGATTGATGTCAAAGGTGGAGAAGTGCATTGTGAATTTTTTTTTTGAGAAGAGCCTTGTGGGAGAAGTGCAATTGAAAAGAAGTCAGTGTGTTGGGTTGATGGTATTTTTTACATCATGTGTTGCCATCAATGCCAAAGGGGGATTTTTGGATGTTGTGGATATGGTTTCTGATATGTGGTTGTCATTGATTCCAACACTATTAGCATTTGGTGTATTAAAGGTTGTATATGTCGAGGATATTGAGAAAATTGTAAAAGAAAATACTCTAGGTTCCCAGTGGAACTGTGCAGGTCATGAAGGTATCTTATTGTGTACGTTGAGGATTAGCTAGTGTGGATTAAAGGGTTTATAGTTGAGTGTATCTAGATCATCCACTAGAAGTTTCAGAGGTTCGCGTGAAGTTTTGATCATGTTGTGGTCTGACAGTGTTTTTGTGGTCTCTGTTAGTGTTCTTGAATGATGATTGTGTGATTTTGTTAGTATCAATGGTTGTAGATGATTCTCTGTTGTTTCTTGGTGTTCTCAAATGTCTCTAGATCATTCTCTATCTTTGTGGTATGTCCACACTATTCAGAGAGCTTGTGGTTTAAGATATTTTCTTGCACATGTTCAAGTTTTTCTTGTTCTTAGTCAACATGTTGGTGGTAGCATGTTGTGGATCTTCGTGGTGAAATTAATTAAAATATTTTTGTGTTGGAGATGTTAATTTGGGTCTCCACTATGTTGTGGCCAACCTTGGTGGATTCACATTAAAAATTTATTTGTAAATTTGGGCTGACATTGAAAATATGTTTTATTTTCCTAGCCGACTAAGTTGTGATGAAATCTCATGAAGCAGATATATATATATATGTGCAATTGTTTCATCGATGTAGTGTGTGGAAAAAGTGCTTGATGTGCTCCTATGTGCGAATATCATTCAATTACAGAGCAGAGTGTGAAGAAGATTGAGCGAAGTGTGAAGAAGGTTTTCTAAGCTTAATTGGAACTGTAATCAGGCTTGTGCAAAAGCTATTTTCTCAGTTCGTACCCTTTTGATTTTAATCATATTCTATATTGTTGGGTAGTGAGCCCCTTTTGTATTTGAGCAGTGAGCTCTAGGAAGTGTTCTTGAATGCATGTGCATTCCCCTTATTATTTCTCATTATACTTTTAATAGGGTATAATCTTGTGGACTAACATCCACTGTGGTTTTTTCCCCTTAATAGGGTTTCCACACAAATTTTTTGGTGTTCTATGTCTCTTTGATGTGTTAATTATTTGTGTTTAATTGCTTATTCATCAGATCTAAGATTAAATTAAGTTAAGTAAGAAAAGTTTAAGTTTCTGTCACAACTAATTCAACCCCCCCTCTCAGTTGTGTGTCCTTGTTCTACCAACACCCTGGACCCTGCCATACTGCCTCCGTACCCTTAGCAACAAGAATATCTCAATGATAAACAAGGTCTGCCCAATCAGGTACATCGATTGACATAGATAAGGCATCTCGGTATCATCCTTAGGTGACTACTCACAATCTTGATATGGTCGCCATACCATGGACTCAAGATCATCTAGTGTTATCCTTCAGTACTCTAGTTTACCCAGCCTAGGTTGAGCAACTCGACCTACATAAATATGTACATACGGTCTCGTGGAAGGTTTTTATCTATCTCCAACTAGCTGTGTGACTTCTATATGCTCCCAGGCCCAAACCTAAAGCAAAGTAACCCCAATTGATAAAGTAGCCCCGTGAAGATAGACCACCTCGTGTAAATCATGGTACAAATGCACGAGCATGCATCATACCTGTGCATATCTAGTTCCCTGAGCAATCATGCTCTCTAGAATCTGACCCCATCCAACCAAGAGTCCCTTTGACATAGGATCAGTTTAATGGAACCCTCTAATGAATCCAGCTAGAACAAAAGGCAATGTGGCATAAGCATCAACCATATCCCTCCAAGGAATCTTGTAACCACATATATGCTCATCCTCAAAAAATTTGTGCAGTGCATTAGTCTTTCCCTACTCCTAAGAATCATATAAGAAAAGCTCTCCAACCATGGGTATCTGTAGAATCTAATATACATCCTCTAGAGTAACTGTGATCTCACGAGTGGGAAAATGAAAGGTGTTATGCTCACTGTGCCACATCTTTGCTAAAGCTATCAACAAACCTCTATTGATCCTAATTTGGGGCATATCAATCAAGGACAACAAACTACATTGTGCAATGATAGCTACCTTAGGCGATGTCAAGTGTGGAATAAAATCCCACATATTGGGAAAATGCTCTCTAATCTACAAACTCATCAATGGATCCTATCATCAAAAAATCACAAATCAGTCAATCAATCAATCGACATAAATCAGCCTATCAATCAATCAACATCAATCAGCCTATCAATCAATCTAATCAGCTTTGGGGAGACTTGGATCAAATCTCGTGAGCATCAATCAATCAATTTAACCTCGCCTATCATGAGGTTCATCAATCATTCAACCTTGCCTATCATGAGGTTTATCAATCAATCAAACTATCATTGATCCTCGCCTATCATGAGGTCAATTATCAATATCAATCATTGAATCTCACCTATGATGAGATTAATGGACATCTAACCTATCAACATCATCAATCATCATCAAATCAAAGGCTGACATGATCAAACATCATCGACATCAAGGATTCCAATAAAAAAAATCATCAATCTGGTTTAAATTTCACCAATGCACTAGAACAGTGCTTCAATGTGTTGAAAAACCCTATGCACTAGAAAAATTCATCAATGCGCTAAAACAAAGTTCTAATGAGCCCAAGTATCGACTGTGCCATTTCATTTGATCTATGTGCTGAAATAGAGTCCCTATGTGCTGAATCATCCTATGCACTACATAAACACATTTATGCACTAAATAAGTTCACCTAAGTGCTAAATGCACCCATGCACTACAACAAGTCTTCAATGCGCTACTTCGGGCACCCTACGCGCTACATCTATTAATGTGCTAATTCATTTATCCTATGTGCTAAATCCCTAACCCTATGCACTAAAATTTTCTATGCGCAAGAACAATCATTTTATGCACTACATCGGGTTTTCAATCTGCCGAAATAGAAAAATCCAAATTCAAAATGTGAAAATGAGCGGGAAAATAAATTGCACAAATTACGAGGCAATTTTTTGGGGTACATACCAGAGGTTCATACACCATTGAGCGGTTGTGATGCCTGACTTGCTCGAACCGATGTGTGTGATAAGGGATCACCATTTCACCAAATTTGTACAAAACACTCACTCACTCTCAAGTTTTCAAAATGCAAATGCTCAAATGAACTTCTAATCACTCTTTTTAACCTTTTCAAGGTTAATTAAGTGGCATTTTTATGGGGTTGTTTTATTTTATTTTCAAAAGGGGCAAATTCATCAATTTCATCACCTGCTCGCTTATACATCATTTTTCGGGAGATAAATCATTTCTGAATCATAAAATTTTTAGATCATCAAAAAATTATCATTCAAAAGTTCCAAAAAATCCTAAAAATTCAAAAAATCACTGATTTATCTCTCAAGGGGGCATTTATCCGTCATCACTTGAAAATTAGCATCTGGGGCATCAATTTTTTATTTTTTTTTGTTGACATTAGCAAAAAAAAATTCTTTGAAGCAACATGTAAACACATTACTTCAAAGAGGGGCAAAATGTATACACCTAAAATCATTCAAGACAATTAATTAATTAAATACTAGCTATTTAATTAATGAATGAGCCTTTAATTCATCTACTTATCAATAAATTCTCAATTTATTTATATAGTTCACACTTTTCTAAATTCTTCATTCTAAACCACATTCTTCTAGATTTAATTAAATAAACAAATGGATATAGTTTGTTTTTATTTAATTAAATATCTTCTCACTAAGTTTGAATAATTTCAAATTCAAAATTAGTCACATGTCTACAACACTTTTTGGCCATGTCATCAAATGTCACATGTAATTAAATATGACTAATATTTAAATTACATTTATCTTCAACAAACTTTTAACACATGGATTATTCCTCACACACATTATTCCTTCATCCATTTGGCATGTTGCCCTTGGTCAAGGGAACATCCTCCTTGATTCTTCCATCTCCACCATTCATCCCTCATGTTTGAATCTAGACCATTGATCGCTGCCACATCACAAGATGCTTTGAAAATCCTATAAATAGAACCCTTTACTACAACATTTAACATCACATCTTTTAGAAAACTTATTATGTAGGAATAGCTTTGGAGCATTGGAGCATTTATAATTTGATCATTTAGCATTTAGCAAGTTGCATTGTTTTATCATTCTAACTTAGAATTATTTCTTAGTTTGTAATTGCATTTTAGTTTATCATAACAATAGTTAATATTTGAGCATATGCAAAATCATTTTAGCTTTTTATGCAGTATTTGTATCACATAATTTAGCATCATCATCCATTTGTTAATATCACCATTATCATTTGCATCATGAAATATCATGTAGGAACTTAGATTTCTTGCATTTTGAATAGCATCTCATTTCTCAAGTTGTCATTCTAACAATCATAGTGAACATATAAAATCTAAGAGCCAAATGATTTAATGAATCCTTGAGAATAGAGAACAATGAAACATTTTTAGAGATTTGTTTGCTGCAAGTAGATTAGTTCTTTGATTCAAATCCTAAATATAATACACCTCATTGATTTTTGAGTTGATTTACTAACTGTCCCACATTTCACACATACAAGAACAATGTAGATTATGCACAATATCTCTTCAACCTTCTCTTGAATACACTGATCATCATATTCTAGTGCAAGAAGAGAAACATATTGAACTGATGAAAATATAGCATTCCAGACAAACTGTAGCACTTCAAAACATAGAATGTTGCATTATTGTACATGAAAACATCTAAGACTTGCAAAGATGAACCCACATGCCTTTTTGAGAATATTCCCAAGTCTACACAACCACATCTATCTCATTAGAGGAATTATGTGGAGTTGAAACAAAGAAAAATTAGGTTATGATAAAAGGGGTTCACCAAAACTATAACAAATAACCCTATTTTCCACTATTTCATTCAAGAAATGAGATCCAAACAATGAAATGACTAACAACCAAAAGGTGAGTCAAATCAAGAAATGAATTAGAAAATTTTGCCTTTATGCAAGGACGAGGGTATGAGTTAAATAGCACTTTGGGGAGAAAGATTAAAACTATCAAATAAACTCCAAAATGCAAGCTATAAAATGAAAATGAAAGACTGTACTAAAAAATACTGGAACCAGTAATCAAAAGGTAGATTTTAGAATGGGAAAATGATGTGTACTAGTCACCAAAAGTGATTTTTTGAGGCTCACTGAGGACTCATTTGCCCTATAGTGAATGGGTCCTGGCTAGGGCTTTATAAAAATGCTTTTTGGGTTCTCTACTCCTGTGTCTGTACTCCCAGATTCCCAAGTGTTGTGCATGTTTTGCATACACGCTCTGCGATAGGCAGGGACCCCCTCTTTTTTGCTCTCAACAACTCATTCTTGCTCCTATTGGGTCATTTTTGTTCCTGCCTTGATTTGCTTGCCCCTTTCCTAGAGTCCAAGTGAGTTACATGCCTTAGAATGATCAATTTACCCTTGAACAGATTCACCTACTTGAATTTCGCTAAGTCTTTTTCCTTCGCAAAAGTTCCCCTATGGGTTTCCCTTCACCTGTTGCACTAGTGTCCTCTAGGCCTCACAAACCCGTAGTTGTAGGTCACCTCATGTGGGTCGCCGCTCATTTTTTTCTGCTGAGTAGCAATTGACGCCCAACTTCTGTCCGCATGGTGGGCTTTGCACTTAGTTTCTCCATCCGAGCCTTTGACCAAGCATCCAAACGAGTGAGAGATTCCACATATCACCTAACCTAGGTCTACCGTAAAAAGAAATCAATGCATGCCATTAATGGAGATTGGCCTATAAACATTGCTCCTGACCCTTCATTTTACTTGGGGCATTGAAATCTAGGGAGAAACAAAGTCCCCCCTTCTTTTTTCCACCTTTTGTCTTGTTCTTGCTGACTTGGTCCCTGATCACTTGATTCACCTTTTCCTTCATTTTTTGACTTTGGGGACAAGTTACCTATGGATTTGGGATGTTTATGTGATGCCTAAGTGAACTGCCAAGGTTTCGTTAAGTTTCAGGAAGTTGTAGAAATTTCCTCTTGGGCCGTCGTCCCTTCAACGTTGTTGAAACTTTCCATTCAGGTCATTGTCCCTCTTCCACTGTCAAAACTTTCTTTTGGGCCATCGTCGCTCCGTGGCCATTTGGAAACTTTCCTTTCAGGCTGGCATCCCTCCATGGCTATTTCAGAACTTTCCTTTTGGGCCGCCGTGTGCTCATTATTGTTTTAAAAAGGGCGACAACCCTCCAACTTCCCCCTTCCAAACCTCTACATTTCCAGAATGGGTGCAAACTTCAAGTTTTCATCATCTAGGGACTATCAAATGAATTTCTTCACATGCCTAAAGGGGTTTGCATCAAATTTTCCATGTGTTTGGACATTGCGAAACATTCCTTTTGGGTCGCCATCCCTCGGTGGTCATTTGGGAACTTTCCTTTCGGGCCACCATCCCTCCATGGCTGTTTGGGAACTTTCCTTTCAGGTCATTGTCCCTCTGTGGTCATTTCAGAACTTTCCTTTTGGGCCGCTGTGTGTGGGTCGTTGTGTGCTCATTGTTGTTTTAAAAGGGTAGCAACCCTCTGGCTTCCCCCTTCCAAATTTCAACATTTTTCAAATTGAGTCAAATCTTAAGGAAATATGTCTTGGCACTCTTTCCACCCCTTTTCCCATGCGCTAAAATTGAAAAATCTCAAATTTACTTTCAGGCCACCATCCCTCCATGGCTGTTTGGAACTTTCCTTTTGGGCCACCGTCCCTTCGTGGCCATTTGGGAACTTTCCTTTCAAGCCACCGTCCCTCTGTGGCCATTTGGGAACTTTCTTCTTAGGCCACTGTCCCTTCGTGGCCATATGGGAACTTTCCTTTCGAGCCATCATCCCTCTGTGGCCATTTGGGAACTTTCCTTTGGGGTCGCTGTCCCTCTGTGGCCATTTGGGAACTTCCCTTTCGGGCTGCCTTCCCTCCGTGGCCGTTTGGGAAATTTCCTTTCAGGCCATCATCCCTTCATGGCCATTTGAGAACTTTCCTTTCGGGTCTCGGTCCCTCCATGGCCATTTGGGAACTTTCCTTTCAGGTCGCCGTCCCTCCGTGGCAGTTTGGGAACTTCCCTTTCGGATTGCCGTCCCTTCATGGCCATTTGGGAACTTTCATTTTGGGTCATCGTCCCTCCGTGACCATTTGGGAAATTTTGTTTTGGGCCACTGTCCCTCTATGGTTGTTTGGGAACTTTCCTTTTGGGTCATTGTCCCTCCGTGGCCGTCTGGGAACTTTCCTTTCGGGTCGCCATCCCTTCATGGCCATTTGGAAACCTCCCTTTCGGGTCATTGTGCCTCCATTGCCGTTAGTGGGAACTTCCCTTTCGAGCCACCATCTCTCCATTTTCGTTCGTGGGATCTTTCCTTGTGGGCCACCATCCCTTTGCCCATCGTCTATCATCTATTCGCCATCCCTCCATGGTGCAAGAGCACCTAGGAAACACTAGGTAGTTACACTAGGAAATTAGGAAATCTAGGATGAATTTTTGTTTCTGATGTGTTACCATGAAGGTCATGTTGACCATTGAGTAGAGAAGATAGCTTAGGGATATGTTTGATCTCTAGGATAGAAATTGAGGAAGGGTGGATGAGTTTAGAAACTCATTTTACTTAGTTTACTAGAAATTGGCGAAAGTTGCAAAATGGTGCATTTTTGCAACTTTGCCACTATGTAACTGACATATCCGACCAAGGGGAGGCATAACTACTTTTGTTGACCTATATAGGGTGTGCCTCAACTTGAGAGTGTGGTTGGAAGCATTTTACTTTGATTGGAGTTTTTGAATTCAAGAAAAGACAGTGGTGTTTTAGTGTGAATTTCTGGTTTTGTCTCAAAGTAGAGCTCTAATGGATTGAAATTGTTATTATATTGTACATAGGATGTAGTGTGGTAGTTTTTCAAGTATTGTGTGCCAATAGTTAGTTCCTTTATTCAATTTCAAGCACTGTTTGTAAATAATTTTGATTCCACACTGTTGCTAGTTTGAACCAGGCAGTTTTGAGAAAATGGAGTGTTAGTACACTTTCCCACCATACAAATTGTATGACCCTTTGGGAATAGTTACTAGACTCCATGGTTGTAAATATTGTAGAGTTTAGGGATTTAGAAAAGATAGGAGCTATGGTGGAAGTCTTGCCCTAGGTGAGCCAGGAAGAGTCTGGCTAGGGAAGATAGAAAGTGCAGAGCACTTGAGTTGCAGGGGTGTCTATTTCCAGAAAAATCACAGGGTGGAGAGGGCAGGTAAGTGTCTTGCCTAGATACAGTATGAAGAAGGAAGCTCCATGAATTCAAATGATGTGAAAAGAATTTAACAGTTTGAAAGAAGCCAAGAAAGGGCTAAAAAGACCTAATTTCACCCATTTTCAAATTAGGGTGTTGTACGGACAGTGAAGACCTAAGACCTCAAAAATATTTGAGAGGTGAGAAAATGAACCAGGAATCCCAAGAAAAGATTGGGATGTTCTTTAGAAATATTTGAGAACAAACCTATTTTCTTGAAGAAAGAGGCCTAATTGGGGCTCCTAGGGCTAGTAGCCTTTTTTTAGGTCTAAGAGAGGGTTTGGTGAAAGCGACTTGCAGATGGAGCTAGGTGGACCCCTAATACCTTTAATGGAATGGATTGATGATGTGAGAAGCACCTCCACACCCCTGCAAAGATAAGTTCAAGGTTTGGAGTAGAATAGCCTTTAGGGTGGATTAAGGGCTAAGGAAGAGTTGGGAACATTGCACCAAGATTGACTTGGTAGGTTGATTTGTGATGGTAGTGGGGTTGGCAAAGAGAACCAGGGGAACCTAACCAAGAAGAAGGTCCTATAGGTTAAGGTGGTGAAGCAAGAAACCAAGGAGGTCTTGCAAGCAAAACCTAGAGCAGGAATCAGTGATTGATTCCTCCAACCTCCCTAACAGATTGGTATTAGAGCAACAAAAGATTTGAGATAGAATAATATATGTCAAAGGTTGAGTCTAGTGGTTCTACTGACATGGTGACAAATGTAGAATTGGCCAAGAAGTTCGAAGAACAAGAGGAAGACAATAGGCTATTAAGGGAAAGAATAGCCCAACTTGAGAAAGTAACGAGTAATGTGTAGTTGGAAGGAAGGGTACCAAAGAAAGAAGAGGTTGCAGAGGAAGACAAGATCCCTGAACCTGATCCTGTTTTGCAAGAAGAGCCTTTCTTGGAGGCATTGAAGGCTTTGAGTGGAAAAGAACTTGACGGCATACCACTATTTAGTGGGAAAATGGAAGCTGATCTGGTCATGGATTGGATAGAGGGAATGGAAAACTATTTTGAATGTGATGGATTCACTGAAGCATAGAAGGTAAAGGTGGCCAAATCAAGATTCAGAGGTTCTGCCTTGACAGGGTGGAAGTTCATTTAGATAGAGAGGGAAAAGGAAGGCAATAAGCATATCTCTACTTGGAAGGGAATGGTTGCCAAAGTGAGAGAAGCATACATGCCTGATGATTATGAAATTCAGTTGCACAAGAAAAGACAAAGCTTGAGACAAAGAGACCAAGATGTGAATTCCTACATTGAGGAGTTTCAAAAACTTTGCATGAGGTCTAATGTTACTGAGGATGAAAGTCTTAAGGTGGCTAGATACCTTAACGGTTTGAAGTGGAACATTCAAAGGAGATGGCTCTTCTAAGTCCCAAGACAGTGCACCAATGCTATCAATTGGCTATAAAGATTGAAGAGAGGAGTAAGAGGAAACAAGAATAGGCTTCTAAGAGTAGAGGAAAAGGAAAAGATCAAAGAGGACATAGAGGTGGATACCAAGGTAGAGGAACTGAACAAAGAAATCAGGGAGAGTCTAAACTCACAAAGCATGGAGGTGAAACAACTTCTAGAGGAGGCTATGGAAGAGGTAGAGGAGCTCAAGGAGGTTCAAATAGAGGAAGAGGAGCAGGCAGAAGTAACTCATACTTTGCTAGTATGAAGTGTTACAACTGTGGTCAAGTAGGTCATCCAGCTTATAGGTGCCCAGAGAAAGCATCTTCTTCAAATATAGAAAAGAGAGTAGCATATGCTCAAGAAGACACTATGAGTGTCAAATCACCAGAGGTTAGTCACATTGAATCAAAAATGGGGGAGAATCTGATGTTTAGGAGAGTTCTGATCAGACAACTAGTCAAGGAAGAGCCAAAGCAAAGAAGAGCCTTATTTAGAGTGAGATGCAAAATACTTGGGAAAGTATGCAAGGTTATTGTGGATTTAGGTTCAACTGATAACATCATCTTTGAGGAGGTAGTAAGGAAGTTGAAATTAGAGAAAACAGCCCACACTAATCCCTACAAGGTGACATGGTTGAACAAAGGACAAAGTGTTCTTGTCAATGAGCAAACAACGGTGGAGTTCTCCATTGGAGGTTACAAGGATAAGTTGATTTGTGATGTGTTACCCATGGATGCATGCCATCTTCTATTGGGCAGACCATGGAAGTATGACAGAGGTGCCATCTATGATGGAAAGGAAAATACTATCTCATTCAAAAAGGATGGAAAGACATTCAAGTTGTAGTCACTGTCAGATGAGGAAGAAGGATAGTCAAAGAACCCTAGTGTCTTATTAAGTAGTGGCAAGGAGTTCCTTAACACTCTACATCAAGGAGGTGAAGGATATGCGGTTATGGTGCAACCCAAGGAAGAAGACAAAGCAAAGAAAACAGTCATACCTAGAGCAGTCCAGAAGTTGCTTGAGAAGTATAAGGACATAGTGTGTGATGGTGCACCAACAACCTTACCTCCAAAGAGATCCATTAGCCATCAGATTGAATTCATACCAGGAGTTTCATTTCCAAACAAATCAGCTTACAAGCTTATAATAGATTAGAACCTAGAGGTAGCTAGACAAGTGCAGGAGTTGTTGGATCAAGGATTAATTAGGAAGAGCATCAACCCATGTGCAGTACTAGTGGTCTTAGCATCCAAGAAAGGTGGTAAGTGGAGGTTATGCACTGATTCTAGAGCTATAAATAGAATCATAATCAGGTATAGGTTTCCTATTCCTAGGATTGAGGATTTGATGGATTGTCTTGGAGGAGCTCAGTACTACACCAAGTTGGATCTCAAAAGTGGATACCACCAGATCAGAATCAAGGATGGAGATGAGTGGAAGACAACCTTTAAGACAATTGACGGGTTGTATGAGTGGAGAGTTATGCCATTTGGCCTCTCTAATGACCCTAGCAGATTCATGAGGCTCATGAATGAAGTGCTCAAAGACTTTACAGGGATATTTGTGGTGGTATATCTTGATGATATACTCATCTTTAGCAGGACAATAGAAGAACATCTAAAGCATGTGGAGATGGTACTTAAAAGGTTGCAAGAGGAGAAGTTAGCCATCAACTTAGAGAAATGTGAGTTCTTTAAACAAGAGCTTGTGTATTTGGGGTTTGTAGTATCCCAAGGATCATTGAAGATGGATCCAAGCAAGGTGGAAGCTATCCTAAACTGGCCTACACCAACCACCGGGACAGAGGTAAGAAGTTTTCATGGATTGGCTCAGTTTTATAGAAAGTTTATAAGAAAATTTAGTGGCATATGTGCACCAGTCCTAGATACAATCAAAGGTGGCTTAAAGACTAAGTTTAAGTGGACTCAAGAAGCTAAGAAAGGTTTTGAGAAACTAAAACAAGAAGTGGCAACTCAACCTATTCTTGTATTACCTAGTTTTGACAAGTTGTTTACTGTGGAATGTGATGCTAGTGGAATTGCAGTAGGGGGAGTGCTAAGCCAGGAAGGCAGGCCTATAACTTTCTTTAGTGAAAAGCTTAATGAAGCTAAGAAAAAGTATTCTACCTATGACCTAGAACTCTATGCTCTATTACAGTCACTTAGGAAGTGGAGGCATTATCTCCTACCTAAAGAGTTTGTAGTGTTTATTAACAATCAAGCACTTAGCTACATCAACACTTAAGAGAAATTGAGCAATATACATTTGAAGTGGATGGAGTCTCTTCAAGCTTTCACTTTCACCATCAAGAACAAGAAGGGACAGTTGAACAAGGTGGCAGATGCACTAAGTAGGAGGTTGCTGATAGTGCAAGAGATACAAGTAAAGAGAATTGGAATAGAGAGTTTCAAGGATCTCTATGGGAAAGATGAAGACTTCTCAGAAGCATACAAGGTATGTTCTGACTTTGAGAATCACTTTCATAGTCAATACTCAGAGTATACATTGCAAAGTGGATTGTTATTAAAGGGAAATTAGTTGTGTGTTCCAAGAGGATCAATGAGAGATAATCTCATCTAGGAGAAGCACAATGGTAGTCTTAGTGGTCATTTTGGCATCAACAAGACAATGGAACTAGTGCAAAGGTTCTACTATTGGCCCAAGTTTCAAAGGGATGTCAGGAGGTATGTGGAGCAGTGTGTAGTTTGTATGAAATCCAAAGGGGGAGCTAGTAATGCAGGTTTGTATCAACCTCTACCCATTCCCAATAGACCATGGGAGTGTGTTATCATGGATTTTGTTGTAGGACTCCCTAAGACTAAGACGGGGTTTGATAGTGTCTATGTGGTGGTAGATAGATTCAACAAGATGAGTCACTTTATCCCTTGCAAGATCACACATGATGCTAGCTACATTGATCAACTTTTCTTCAAGGAAATTGTAAGGATCCATGGATTGCCCTTGAGCATTGTATCAGACAGGGATGTGAAGTTCATGAGTCATTTTTGGACAACTCTATGGAATAGATTAGGTACCAACCTATCTTTTGGATCAGCTTACCATCCTCAGTCCGATGGGAAAACAAAGGTGGTTAATAGGGTGTTAGGTAACCTTCTAAGATGCCTAACCAAAGAGTATGGATAGACATGGGACTTGGTCATATCACAGGCTGAGTATGCATACAATGACAGTGTGAATAGGACTACAAGGAAGAGTCCTTTTGAAATAGTGTATGGAATACACCCAAGAGGTGTGTGTGAACTTAAAGATCTAGGAGCTATGGAGCATAGGAGTGGACATGTAGAGGATTTCTCTCAAACCATGAAGGAGATTCAGGAGCAGGTGAAGAAGACAGTCACCGAGGCTACTCAAAAGTTGAAAGAGAAGGTGGATTTATCTAGAAAGGATCTACAATTTATAGGAGACTATGTTATGGTCCACCTCAACAAATCTAGGTTTTAGAAGGGGATATCAACCAAATTGTAGATGAAAAGAGTGGGACCATGTAAGGTATTAGCCAAATATGGGAAGAATGCCTACAAGGTGGAATTACCTGCAGATTTAGGCATCTCTCAAGTGTTCAATGTAGCTGATCTGATCAGATATAAGGGAACAGTCACTGACATGGATTAGAACAGCAGGGATATCTTCTAGGATGTGAGCAACATAGCCTTACCTACTCAAGATAAGCTACAAGCAGAGAGAATCTTGGAGTCAAGGGTGAAGAAGTCTACCCGACATAAGGAATACTTGGAACATCTCATCAAATGGAGGGACAAACCAGACTCGGAGGCTACATGGGTGGATGAAGCTTAGTTTAAGAAACATTGGCATATATGTGTCACTGATCTCTCCTCACATTCCTTAGTGTTTGTGCAAAGAGGGGGAGAATGGTGTAGGAGCACCTAGGAAACACTAGGCAGTTACACTAGGCAATTAGGAAATCGAGGATGAATTTTTGTTTCTGATGTGTTACCATGAAGGTCATGTTGACCATTGAGTAGAGGAGATAGCTTAGGGATATTTTTGATCTCTAGGATAGAAATTGAGGAAGGTTGGCTGAGTTTAGAAACTCATTTTACTTAGTTTACTAGAAATTGGAAAAAGTTGCAAAATGGTGCATTTTGCAACTTTGCCACAATGTAACTGACATATCCGACCAAGGGGAGGCATAACTACTTTTGTTGACCTATATAGGGTGTGCCTCAACCTAAGAGCATGGTTGGAAGCATTTTACTTTGATTGGAGTTTTTGAATTCAAGAAAAGACAGTGGTGTTTTAGTGTGAATTTCTGGTTTTGTCTCAAAGTAGAGCTTTAATGGATTGAAATTGTTATTGTATTATATGTAGGATGTAGTGTGGTAGTTTTTCAAGTATTTTGTGCCAATATTTTGTTCCTTTATTCAATTTCAAGCACTTTTTGTAAATAATTTTGATTCCACATTATTGCTGGTCTGAACCAGGCAGTTTTGAGAAAATGGAGTGTTAGTACACTTTCCCACCATACAAATTGTACAACCCTTTGGGAATAGTGATTAGACTCCATGGTTGTAAATATTGTAGAGTTTAGGGCTTTAGAAAAGATAGGAGCTATGGTGGAGGTCTTGCCCTAGGCAAGCTAGGAAGAGTCCGGCTAGGGAAGACAGAAAGTGCAGAGCACTTGAGTTGTAGGGGTGTCTATTTATAGATAAATCACAGGGTGGAGAGGGCAAGTAAGCGTCTTTCCTAGATACAATATGAAGAAGGAAGCTCCATCAATTCAATTGATGTGAAAAGAATTTAACAGTTTGAAAGAAGCCAAGAAAGGGCTAAAAAGACCTAATTTTACCCATTTTCAAATTAGGGTGTTGTACGGATAGTGAAGACCTAAGACCTCAAATATCTTTGAGAGGTGGGAAAATGAACCAGGAATCCCAAGAAAAGATTGGGATGTTCTTTAGAAATATTTGAGAACAAACCTATTTTCTTGAAGAAAGACGCCTAATTGGGGCTCCTAGGGCTAGTAGCCTTTTTTTAGGTCTAAGAGAGGGTTTGGTGAAAGCGACCTGCAGATGGAGCTAGGTGGACCCCTAATACCTTTAATGGAATGGATTGATGATGTGAGAAGCACCTCCACACCCCTTCAAAGATAAGTTCAAGGTTTGGAGTAGAATAGCCTTTAGGGTGGATTAAGGGCTAAGGAAGAGTTGGGAACATTGCAACAAGATTGACTTGGTAGGTTGATTTGTGATGGTAGTGGGGTTGGCAAAGAGAACTAGGGGAACCTAACCAAGAAGAAGGTCCTATAGGTTAAGGTGGTGAAGCAAGAAACCAAGGAGGTCTTGCAAGCAAGACCTAGAGTAGGAATTAGTGATTGATTCCTCCAACCTCCCTATCTCTCCACCCATCATCCACCATCCATTGTTTGCTATCCATTCGCTCGTTTGTTCACCATCCATTGCCCGCCGTTCATTCGTTCATCGGTTAACCGATGTCCCTCTGCCCATTGTCCATTTTTCATCTGCTTGTCATCTATCGCCCGTCATCTGTCCACCGTCTGTCACCCACCGTCTGTCTGTCGTATGGTGCCCACACCCTTGACCCTGCATTTATATTTGTGGTCCAAATGAGCTCCAAATATGAATATTATGATCTTTTGATGATGCATGGGTGGATATAACAATGAGTTTGTAGGAATTGACTAATGTTTTCCTTGATTTGTGTATGAAAGCACTTACAAAACTTCATGTATGTAGGGTTCAAGAAACCTACCTCAGGTCCATCGGGGAGGCCCATTGAGAAAGTTGAACAAGGAAGAGGCACATTGCTCCTTTCACCATTCATTTTATGCTCACCTCTCCTCCTAGCACCCATCAACATAGCTGACATTAGAAGGAGGCCTATGTCATGGAAGTCAATGATAAAAATACAAAGGGTGGCCTTAAAGGTGGTGGGGGGGAGCGGCTATTTCCTCCATCCAAACAAATGATAACGATCCATCAGGAGCTATCTCATTAGATCATCTGATCCATTTAACAACGATGCAAATCTACAAACAAGGTGTACTTGATTGATTGAGGGATGCTACGAACACATCAAGTAAAAGGTAGCTTTTGAATAGTTTCAGCTACAGCAAAAGGGAAATCAACTAGAAGACAAAATTGCTACGGTGATTGGCCACTACATGACAAAACAGAGAAAAGACAAGGAATGTATTTTTAATTGCTATATAATGAGGGGTAGGTGAAGCCCTAGTGCAATCAAATCTGAGCCACATAATGTAATTCAATCTTAGCCATTCATTTGGGCTTTGGAAAACTATAAATAGCCCCTCCCTCATTTTTAGATGGTTGGAGAGCTGGTGTAAAGACATTATATAGAAATAGAGAGCTACATTGCATGATTTATGGGTGTTTCTCTTGTGTTTCTTCATTATGTATGCATGGTTCTACTTCCCTATTAGTTTAGTTGTTAGTTTCTTGAATGGAAGTGATGATGGTGTTTGTTGTTATTGTATTTGATGAATTACCAACTCATACTTTTTGTGGTTTGTTGATGATGAATCACTTTGTAAAGCTAGTTTGAGCTTCCTTACTTCATTGATGCAACTTAGTTGAATTGCATGTTCATGATGTGTGGGTGTAATATGAAAATCTGCAGTCCTTAGAAGATTTCACTAGTTTTGTGTAACTATAGGTTCCTCTTTGCCAAAAAAAACCCATTTTAGGGAGTTTGTCTACTGTAACACCCTCCATGATCACTGTTCATTCATAGTTTCAAGTTTAGGAACTTCCTCTCTTCCCTGCCCTTTTTCCTTTTTTTTAATAAGTAACCTAAGCTAAGGTCAATTGCACATTGTAAATCCAAATTTGAAGTTGAATTGTGAGTTCTAGACTGTTGTTTTGAACCTGTAACAACTGAGCAACAATTTCTACATCTTAAGAACTCCATTTGTAGACCCAACTTTCCGTGCTTTGTAACTCATTTGTAAGTTTGCCTTGTGATTCCAGAAAATTACATGAATCAACTGAGATATTCCAAGCATTATCAAGACCTGACATTAGAGACCTTTGGATAGTGTTCTGTAATATGATTGTGGAAGATTTTATTTCAAGAGAGGTGATGCACGTATGCAATACCTGTGTGGATAAGTGCATAAAAAGCACACCAACACCAAGTTTTAGATTCAAAGAGCCAGAAATAAATCCTATAGAAGAATTTATGTGAGATGACAACTTTCCTTGCAACTTTCTTCAATTTTTCTCTTCAAAGGATCTTCCACCTAAAACCTACAAACACAAACACAAGAGGAGAAAAATGTTGTTTTTGGTGATGGGGGGTTTTCCAAGTGGTCAAACCCTGTTTGAGTATTTAAACTTTGAAATGAAACCAAATAGCATGAAGGAAATGATGAATGAACAATGCAATGTCACCACTCACCAAACCTTGATTAAAGCTTGGAATGTAAATCTACAACTAGCATGAAGTGGCCTCAATGGATGTAAATCTTGATCTTGAAACTTGATTTGAAATAATTCCTTTGAATGCTTGGAAGGATCATGAAATCTACATCACCATAATAGCTCAAACAATATGCATGATCCAAGAAAGCTTTGACATGACAATGGAATCTTGATTGCTGCAATAATATTCAATAATTCTGCCCTTGAATGCCTTGAAATACTCTTGAATTTCTCTTGATAATGCTCTTGTGAAATCTTAGGATGCCTAAATCAAACTTGATAGTCAAAACATAGTGAAATGACCTCTTATTTATACATATCTTAGCATTAATTCCCAAAATTCAAATATCACAAGCTAACATCTGAATATACAAGAATTTCATGACATTCAATGGTTGGGTCTTCTAAGATAACTTCATTACAAGTAGGGGAGGTATCTAGAGAAGAACAACTATGATTTCCTTTCTTATCAATGATTACATCCTCTTGTTCAATAATGCCTTCCCAAGTAGGAGAAGAGAAACAAATAGGATTCTCATGACTCTCAATGGTGGTTCCTCAAACAAAAAAATATATTCTTCATAAATATGAGAGATACTAGGAGAAGAAAAAACTTGATTTTCATGATTTTCCATCATTGGATTCTCTTTCACTAAGTTAGTTTCACACATGGGAGAGGGATCAATGAAAATAAGAAAAGAGGGGAAATGAATCCATATTCATATGCTTGTAACAAACATTTCCTAGAATATTCAACAAGATCTAAAAATGGAACATGAAGTATGATAAGAAGAGACATTTGTAGTGAAAACATGATGTAATAATTGTTCTATAGATCTGAAATGCAAATTTTTTTCCTAATTTGCAATGCCTAAACTAAATGGATGATTAGACCTAATGCATAAAACAAAAATTCCAAAAACTTGATAGATTGCAATAACGGTTTACTAGCGGATCTAGGAGGTGTAGAGAACTGCAATAAAATCCTAGAAAAGTTGGTTTTGATGTGCCCTCAAGGACTCATTTTCCAAAGGGTGAATGGGTCCTTGCACAAAGTTTTTAAAAATGAAAACTGCAAATTTTGAGTTATTGTTTGTACTTTTATATTCTAGGTTACAAATTGTGGTTTATGTGACAATTTTTTTCATATTTTGGTGTCTAAATGCAAGTGCAATTAGAGACAATAAGTGAACAAATATGAAAATTTTTGAATGCAATTTTGACTAAATTTTCTAATGTAAATGACTAAAATTACACTAATATGCAAGTACTATGCAAAATCAATGTGATATGCAATTTTTTTTAGATTTTTCAAATTTTAAACAATGCAAAATGCAAATTTAAAACCCTAGATGAAATGTAAACTAATGCAATTTTGACAACCCTAAATAGAATGTAAATTAATGCAATTTCAATAACACTAATGCAAATCCTATATATAGGGTTTTAATGGCCTCCAAATTAGAAATTTTATAGTGCAAGAATGTTGGGTTCACCAACATGAAATGAAGGAAAATAGGTGATGGAAAAATAGGATGATTGGATATATGATGCTCCTATCTTCCTTGTTTCATTAGGAAAAAGTGATCTCCAAAGGTAGGATTGACTTTCAACCCTTAGGTGAGTCAACCCTATTGGAGATCTTTTATTGTTTTTCCTTATGACAAGACGGGGTAAATATGCCTTGTAGACACTCGAATTATCCTGATTGATATCATGCATTCAATCTTGATTAACTAAAACCGATTATTCCTTTATCACATCCACACTAACCAATTAATTGAATAATCTTTATTTAATTAATTCTGCCTAAAAATTAGATAATACACATTATCAGGTTATTTCATCATATTCTTCCTTTGATTAAATAAATCAACTTTATTTAATTAAATCCTAGTGTTCTCTCTTTAATTAAATAAATCAACTTTATTTAATTAAATCCTTATGTATCCTTTAATTTTTTTATTTTTTTTGTTAACTCAGGGGTGTCCCCGCGACTCTGCCCAGGGACCTCAATTCGTGAGGCAAGAATAATCCTCTGAGGATGCACGAAGTCCCCGCAAGCCTCGTGCATCGAGTTAACCCGGGAGGAGAATCAAACCTAGAACCAATGGGGAGAAAACCCATGGCCCAAGCCAACTCTCCTACCTGTGCGGGCTTATGTATCCTTTAATTAAATAAATCAACTTTATTTAATTAAATCCTAATGTTCTCTCTTTGATTAAATAAATCAACTTTATCCTAATGTTATTCATTTAATTAAATAAATCAAATTTATTTTACTAATCTTCCACTATCCTCTCATTTGATTTAAATAAATCTAAATATCTAAATCAAATGTCAAATCAACTAATTCCATCTAAGTTAGTTAATCACAAATTAATTAACTCCTAACACTAATCCTCCATTCCTCTAGCTTTTGCAAGTTGCACATGTAAATCAAATTATTTGATTTATTAATTCCTCCTATTTTCATTCAAATATGGCATATTCTTGGAATATTCCACTTATTTGAATTCTCCCTCCTAAAGGACTTTTGTCCTCCAACTTGGCATTAAAATCTCTTACATGTCCTCCTACACAAGCCAACTTGGCATTAATTCCTCTTACACCTCTCCTTACACAAGTCACCTCTTCAAATTCAAATTTCACCTACATGCATTTAACATGCACATTGTTCAAAATGTGCTCCACTCTTCTTCATTAGCATGTTGACAACTGGCACAATTCCATTGGTCTCTTTTTTAATCCCACATTCTTCCTATTCTTCAATCCTCCATCCTTCTCCATTATAAATAAAGGCCTTCTCTATTGATTTGGGGGACACAATTTCAAACAAGGTTATTATCCACAAGTTTATGCAAGTTCATCCACATTTTCATCCAAGTTAGCATAGAATCTCATCATCCATAGTTAGGTTATTGGAATCTTCAAGGATCAATCAATCATCATAAAGCTTATCAAGGAATTGGGAAAGGACTTCTTTCCACATCAAAGAAGCACCAATTCCCCTATGGGATGTTGGTTTAAGCATTCAAATGATATTTCATTAACTTTTATTTGATATTTTATGTTGTTTTATTATTCTTATGCTTGAATGAATTTCATAGGGAATGTTTGGTTTAAACTTGTTTGAGGACTAATGTTTGTTTTTTTGTCCATGTTTGAATAGGTCTAGGTTGAAACGTTCACATTTTGGTACCCATCATGGGGCCTAGCCCCATTTTTAATATTTTTTCTTGCAAGTTTCATCAACAGGTCCATTCACGAATTCCAATGTAGCACATCCACTATCTATTTTAGCGCATTGGTGGTGAATTTTGATGCATCAAAGCCCTATTATAGCACATCCACAGTCCAGACCAGTGCATTTACCTCCTATTTTAGCGCATATACAAGATATTTTAGCACATATACTCTGTTTTAGCGCATATGCTCTCTGTTTTAGTGTATATGTGCATATCAATAACGAATTTAGTTATAATTCAAATAGAAAATGAATAATAATTATTTGTTAAATTAAAAGTAAATCATAATTTAAATTGGTGGAATGCTGAGAATCTCCTTTAAAAACCCTTTTTGTTTCATCAATTTTGGGTTAAAAAAAAAGTCGTTAGCCACACCCTACACATACCCATCATATCGCCACTTTTTGGCCCATCATGATCTTGCACATACCCTTAAACATCACCCCAAATCATAACATTGTCCAAAATCAATTTTTCCATGATCCCATACAAACACCACAAGTATACATTCCAAATATGCTTGAACAAAAACCAAATCAACTATATCAAGGGTGTCAAGATCAAAACCTAGATCAAATTGCTTCACTTGCCAAAATAATTGACTCATTTCCCCAAGACACATCTTCACCCAAAAATCAATACACTCTCCATTGGTTAAACCATGTCATCAAAGCATTGAGTTGTGCCCACAACCACATCAAGAACAATATCCCCAATGTCAAGAGGTTGGATATCAAGATCAACAACATCAACAAAAAACCTAATTACCATATCTCCAAGATCAATCACAACAAGAATCACCTCAACAAGCACAAATCTCACAAGAGCACAAACATGAATACACTCCTTTTGGAGATCCAATCAAATAAGTGTTAAGAAAGATACTTGATGCAAAACCCATCACTCTTCCAAAGGTAAGTTTTTTCATATTTTTCCTAAACTTCCCTTGGAATAGGGGTGGATCTTATTGTGAGTATCATAGAGAAAATATTCATCAAACATCAAATTGTATTCAACTCAAAAATCTCATCCAAGACATTATTGATCAAAAAATAATAATTTTTGAGAACAATGATTAAGATTCAACCACTAGTGATAGCAGTGACAATCTCTCCACCACAACTATTGAGGATAATGGTCAAGATCTATCCATTAATGAGCACCTTGAAGATGTTTCTACCTCATCCAACGATCAAATCAACATACATCAAGAGTCACTTTTCAATCATGATCAAAATCTACCAACAATATCCAACAATGATCTAATTCAAGAAATATTAACATCATTTGATCCTATGGTTGAAAACATTGAAAATATCTCCACCACAATTGTTGAGGATAATGGTCAAGATCTATCCATGAATGAGCACCTTGAAGATGTTTCTACCTCATCCAACAATCAAATCAACATACATCAAGGGCCACTTTTCAATCATGATCAAAATCCACCAACAATATCCAATAATGATCCACTTCAAGAAATGTTAACATCATTTGATCCTATGGTTGAAAACATTGACAATCTCTCCACCACAATTGTTGAAAAAAATGATTAATATCTATCCATCAATGAGCACCTTGAAGATGTTTCCACCTCATCCAATGATCAAATCAACATACATCAAGAGTCATTTTTTAGTCATGATCAAAATCCCTCAACAATATTCGACAATGATCTATTTCAAGGAGTGTTAGAATTATTTGATCCTATTGACATAATCCATGGTCCATAAACCAATGATCATGTTGAAAATGTGTCTAGATCACCTAATGAGTTAGAGGACATATCTCAAGAATTTATTCCAAAGCATGATCAACATCTTTCACCAAAGTCTAGCAATGGTCCTTTCCAAGACATATTGACATCCTTTGACCTCATGGTTATAGATACTAAAGGAATCCTCAACTCAACATTTGATCCAAGTCCACTCAAAGATCAAGAGGATATTGAGCCACTTCCTATGCCTAATGAAGACATCCATGAACCCTTTGTAAGAAATCCATCCTTTGAAACTGACCCATGTCAAGAACTTGATACAAAGCATGTCAAAAGCAATTCCAACATTAACCAAGATCAAGAATTTGTATCTCCACGATACTACAATGATCTAATGGACACTCTCCTATCTATACAATATGTCACAAATAATGATCATATCCATATAGCACATACTCTTCCATCTACCCATGACATGCTTACTCCTAATGGACATGTAGATGATCTTCATTCAAAACAAGAGTCTCGTACTCTTGATATCATTACCAAGTCCAACAAGAGTCTCCTACTCTTAGAATTTGTACACATGATCAAGATATAGAAAATCTAAAGACATATTAGAAATGGTTCATGAAGAAGGCTTCTATAGAAGTTGTGAATCAAAAACATCCTGTGAAGGTATATCAAAAATGAATCATGAGGAATACTTTTACGTGGACAGAGAATCATCAACACCTCTTGAAACATTAAAATATGATATTTCACAAAATCAAGCCAAAGATATGAATTAGGAAGTTATCCCACTTATGGAGGATCCTATCACTTATAAAATTTAATCACTTACCTTTTTTAGGGCAAGCTATCTTATCAATTAAGAATCTATCACCTTTGAAGATCCATAACAGAGTAGAGAAGGATTAGCACCTTGTTTCCAAGGTAAATCATATCCTATTGCAAATAAAATGTTTCAACAGATGAATTATCAAGGCAGAGGATTAGGCCTATATGAACAGGGTATCCTAGAACCAATACAATTTATTGGTAATCCTAAGCATCAAGGTATTGTTTATTCGACAATTAAGGGAGCTAAACATATTAGTGATACCTCTATAATATTGGGGCAACTTTATCTAGTGCAAGCATCAACATAGGGAGCATGAAGAGTCCTTATGGTGAAACCAATGCTAATACTACAACCAACCACATCATGAATCTTCATCCACCCATCACCCCATCCACAAATTGGGACCAACATCAAAAGAAGGATGTGAATCAAAGCAATAAGAACATCATTGAAGGAAAATAAGTAGTGAAGAATGAAGGAAAAATCAAATACAAGTGGATACCAAAGCATACAAAGAAAAAATATCCCTATCAATCTCCATCAGTCAAAGAAACTATGGGGAAAAATAAAAAAGGGAAAAGTATCCATCAAAGATGTCTACAAAGGAAAAAGTAGGCTTCCCAAGTGACATACAAAGTATATCAAGCAGTTGGTCCTAATATCATGCACACTTCTGTATCCACCCATCATTGCTCATCTTCCCAAGTTTGGAGAGTCAAAGGTTCCAAACTATCAACCAATCCATCTCCTATTCCTAAACACACAACACCATCCACGCCTTCACACATGATATCTAATTCTCACATTGACCATGTATTGGCAACCACCCTTCATCATAAGGATTTAGAAGGCATTCTATTGTGATGTGTGCATAAAGATAGAGTTAACTCTAGTATCAACAAAGTAGATCAAGAATCTCAAAAGTTGCATTCAAGTGCACATATCTTGGTAAAGCAACTTATTCAGATAGGATATTGATGTCACATTATGACAAAAGAATCAACATCAACACCACTAGTTGATTTAGCACGAGCTTAAAAAATCTTTCACAAAGAGATACAAAAAAATCAAAAAATATGAAAATCCAAAAAAATTGAAAAAGGATTGAAATCAGTAAATAAAAAAATCGTCCTCCAGTGAAAACCACTATGGTGGCCCTTTGGGTAGGTACCATGATGAAAACCTGGAAAATGAGTGTCATGTGTAGAATTGAACATCTATGTGCATTGGTTTAGGTGGAAGCATCTCATCCCCTCCATAATAAATCCAACATCCCACCCATCTTATCTATAATAAATCCCTTAATCCATGAACCATTTATCCAATCTATTTCCAATCCATCTACATCCATCTTCCAAATTATCTTGATCTTGACAAAGTTAGTGTACACATTACACTTGCTTATGGTAAATGTAACATCATGAAAACAAAGTGGGATTAAAGCACACAAAATGCAATTAAACTCTAATGTAATCTAAAGCTAAACAACAAAGCACAAAGGAAACTATGAATATAAACAAAGATAAATCTCACCCAGTATATACATCCTTCCATGAATGACCTCAATTTTCCTTCTCCATTTCACCATGATAGTATTCTTGCCCTCAAATTTTCAGTATTCCTGCAAGTATAGCATTGATGTATGTGATTATAGCAAAATATCGAAGATTATAAAACAAATGCTCCAAAAGTCATACAATTTTAGGAGTTGAAATGTTGAAATCGAGGTCAATTTATAGAAAATTGATCATTCGAATGAGAGGCTGAGATTGAAAGATAAACAGACGATTTAGATTAAAAGATTCGACATGCATTGAGATAAGTGTTAGTACTGACGTGAGTGATAAAATCTAAGAATATAGATCAAGATTAAATAATGATTTAATCTCTAGTTGAAAGTATTCAAAAATTAGAAGAATAATGTTTGCATGAAAAGGATAAAGATAGAATAAAGAAAACGATCTGTTCAAACAAACACATAAATTAATTAATTAAAAAAATATATTTAATTAATAAATGTGTGCATGCATAAGAGTTAGAACTAGATAGCTGACTGGTTATGACATAGAGTTTATTCACGAAAGACACTCAGACATTAAATTAGGAGATAACTGACTAATTTAAATAGATCTCGATTCAAGTGGAAATGAATAATTAGATAACTTAAACATTTATCTAAATATAGAAGAATATGTCAAAAATAGACTTTTATGAATTAAATGATTATTTAATTCAACATTCAACATTTAAGGATTAAATTAAATAAATAAGATTTATTTAATTGACTGAAGAAAAGATTAATGAATAATTAAATAATTAAAGTATTTATTTAATTATAGTCAAAAATCTGATAAAGATAAATTAAATAAGAATTTATTTAATTCAAGAAGGAGGATAAAGCTAATTAGTGACGTAATTAAATAAAGAATGTTTATTTAATTAATCAGGATAGAATAAAGATGATATGAATTAATTAAATAATTAAAGTTATTTAATTAATAGATGAATACATGTTAAAGTGAATTAATTAAATAATTAAAAGTTATTTAATTAATAGATGAGAAAGAACTTTAGAAAGTAATTAAATAATTAACATTATTTAATTACAACCATGACAATACAAATTATAAAGAAATTGAAGTCGTAGGCTTAGACCAAATTTCAGTGTCTACATTTTTCCCCTCTTTGATACAATGTCATTTCAACGTTGTGTCAAAGAAAATTGATTAAAAACATGCCCTAGTCATGCCCCAGTGTAAAATAGATGAAGGTATGCCCACTCAGAAAAATTGACAAATTTTTGGAAAATTCCAAAAAATATCGGAAGTAGTCCCGATTAGTCAATTTGATAACCAAAAATGCAGTGGAGTTGACAGAAATGAGTTTCGTGGTGCTTGGTATGCGTACGGGTTGATAGAAGTTGGAAGAATATGAGGCCAATAGACAAGGTTCGAGGAAATGCCACCCAAAACCCTAGGTATATATAGAAATTAGGTGAAAATCCAATTCATTTTCACCCTCCAAGTTTAGGAATTGAGATTTTTGCTCTGGACCTTCTACCACTATGTCTCCAGTTCCACACTCACAACATCGCAGATATCGCATTCGGGCCTTCAGATGACCTACGGATGCGGGCCCCTCGGTATGTAGTTGGAAACCGTCTCTTGAAATTTTGTTTTTCATGTTTTTCGATGCATTTTTTTTTTGTCACACATCATTTTAAAAAGCACCGCATATGCATGTGTTTTCGATGCATGTGTATGCGAAACACCGCATGTGTAGAATCAGGTAGAAGGATAGCATAGGTGTTTTGAAAGATGAACGCATTTGTTTTTTTATTTCAATGCATGTTTAGGATTGCATCGCATACGTTATTAGTAGTAGCGCATGTAAAAAAATGTCATGCATTTGTTTGCACCACATCTGTATGTTGAATGGTCATTGTTTGGGCATGATTGATAGTTATACACATTTGCATTGTGAACCACATTTTCATATTATATTGACGCATATGTCTAATTGTAATGCATTCGAGATTTTTCAACGCATTTGAAAATGAAATGATGCATTTGACTGGTAGAGAATTTTGGAATTTTTGACTATGACAAGTTGCTTGATTCTGACATGAGGCATGCATTATGCCATTGCAGGTTGTACTAGATCTAATATATACCAGAGAGTCGAGACTATTGACTTTTGGCTTTCGAGATTGGCTATGGAGTGGGGAGAAATGGTTCTTGTGGCACTTGGGTCTACACCATGTGACTTTCATGCCCACTATCTAGGAAAACTGTGGTCTACTGATTGCTCTCTGCGAGCGGTGGCACTCTGAGACATCATCGTTTCATCTACCGATAGGTGAGGTGATGGTTACATTAGAGGATATGTATAGGATACTGAGGCTACTGATTAGAGGAGCCCAGGTGATGTATGACATGCAAAAGGGATTTCCTGAGATGTGCAGATACTATTGTCATGATGACATCAGACAGCTAGGGATTGACCACTATGAGATTAGGTGGCATGTACTAACAAAGAGATATGCTAGGCTAGATTGTTTATTGTGTACATTGATTGGGGGGGTAGTTCTTCCTAACCATCGAGGTCATGGATTCCTCGTAGGATGGGGGGAGATGCTTATATGAATGCTTGAGAGACGGGTGGTATATGCTTGGGGCCCGTGTTTGTTCTCCATGTTGTACTTTCATTTACATGATATTTCCTATAGAGAGGCATAGTCCATGAGTTGTGGTACCATGCTCTTGATGGTATGGGAATGGGAACACATAGCTATTGTTCATCCACCTGTTACAGCCAAGCTACAATAGGGATCACCTTATGCCTTCTGTTATGTGGGGGAAAACACCCAAATTGATACAAGAGATACTGGTTATAATAGACGTGCCATCGACATGATGGTTCAGTTTATTTGGAGGCCCTACATGGATTGCCCACAGTGGCTGGATGAGGAAAAACACCTAACATTCTACCTTCAGATGCAGTATTTGATTTGGGTAGATAGTTTCACATGTGCACATTATTGAGAGACATTTTCCAAATCGGGTATTGTGACAGTTTGGAGAGGTTCAAGATGAGCCTCGAGGACGAGCCTAGTATGCCAAATATTCTAGAGAGGTGACTTTGTGGGGACCTGAGATTCCTATTTCCACAACAGAGGGAGACATTGATTCCTTACAACTAGTATAGTGGGGGTGGAGAGGTAGAGCAATGGATCTGGGTACAAGTGATGCATATGAAACCTGGTGGGCTAGTCACAAGCTAGTGTAATTTACATATCTAGAAAAGGATGCTCTTGTAGAGAGGTGTGGGATAGGACTATGAGGTAGACATGGGAGAGGTAGAGGTCATAGGGGTGGTGGTAGGGGTGATGGCAGAGATGGAGGAGGAGGTGGTCAGAGGGGTGGTCGTAGGGGGAGATGTGGTCGTAGGGGACAAGGCCCACATTTGTCACCCATCCATGAGGATGAGAAGGAGTGAGAGGATGTTCCCATGCTCGAGGTTGGTAGAGGTGAGGAGTACGTTGATGTTGAGGTGGGTGGAGAGGAGCATGTAGGAGAGGAGGACATTCCAAAGTAGCATGCAGAGGAGGAGGTGGGTAGGGAGGAGGTAGAGGTAGATGCTCTTGGTTTGCTTGCCGGCTACCAGGACAATGATGATGAGGAGGAGGAGATGGATGACCAGGAGTGTGAGCTCCAAGATAGGATTCTAGAGGAGTGGGAGGAGGATGGGATGGAGTGGCCATGAAAGGATGAAACAGGTCCTGTTGATCAGGATACAACAAATCTACATGCCAAGGTAGTATCCCTTGAGGAGAGGATGAGGGCTCTAATGGCAGAGTGAGACTCATTACAGATGGAGAGGGAGAGGGCCTACATGGATAGGTTTTAGGCCATAGCTTGGAGATAGGAGACCGAGCAGAGGTTCATAGAGATCAAAGCTCTTTGAAATGGGTCGTCTGATGCTTTTGCATGGGAGTTGGTTAGAGCAGTGGAGAGAGCCTCATACTACAGGGATCTATATGAGGGAAAGGTTCCTCCTGAGAGATAGGCTCCCAGTTTTTCTCAGACACATAGCAGCAGGTCTCGAAGTAAGACTTAGAGCAGGACAGTGAGTACAGAGGGGGTCGAGGGACCTTGTAGATCTGGGCCATATGATAGGCCTCCTTCTGTACACAGGTCATGAGGATCCCACCATTAGTCATCTTCACATTCTCCACATGGGAGTAGTGGGAGTTCTAGATAGGGACATGTATTGATATTTATTTGAGACATTGTATTTTGATCATAGAGCCTATGGGCTTCATATTTATTGATACATTATGACATTGTGATGTGACACTTTTTGAACGATATAGATATGATTTTGGTGGCGATTCTCAAGATATGTATATGCAGTTCTATGTATGATTATGCAGTCTTTTATTTATGCTTATGTTCTATATGATATGTTATTGTCTATGTGATATGCCTATGTTATCGATGATCATATCTACCTTATGATGTGTTTATGCAGCCTATAATGTAATGTTGATTCTATGTGATGATGGTGCATTTACTTTTATTGTATCAATGGATGTTATGTATGGACATGATGTTCATGATTATGAGATACAATGCTATATACATGTGATGCTATATGTTTGATGATGATGGATGTAATGTGATGCATATATTTACACTTGTTATGTACATATAATGCTTTTTTTATGTAATCTATGATAATGAATGCCTATTATGCCATAATTTCCTAGATATGATAGATGCCTATGTTTTTTGTGTTTTCGAAATGCATGATATATGTATGATTTTTACATGATGTTTCTAACATGAATGCATATGTAGGATGTTTTATATTTTTATGTGTCACAAGACTTTGTCGTAATGCAAGAAAGAATAAATGTTAGTGCGAAAAGAAGATGAATAATAAAAGACATGGTTGTTAGTATTTAGCAATCTTCGATATTTTGTTGAATCACAAAAGGCTTTGTAGTTTATCATCATTGGGAGGTAACTAATACAAATGGAGACAAACACCATGATATGACATAGATCAAGGTGCGCAAGGTCATCCACCTGCTAACAACAGACAGTCGCAGACAAGGATTGTCTTAACTCATACTAAGGGCACAATTACCCCAGTCTTTTTGTCAAGATAAACCACATACAACAAACAAATAAAAGAAAATTCATGTGACGTCATTGCTCCTCTAAATCCTTCATGGGACATGCTTGAGGAAACTAGTAACATGACTCAAAATCCAAAGTTAAAAGATAGTCGACAAACAACAATCAAATAAAATGGAATTTTGATACATCGTTGCTTCTCTAAATCGTCCATGGGACATCCCTAAGAAAGCTAGTATCAGGATTCCAAATTAAAGCCAAATGAAATAATAAGATAAACATGCCAAAAAGTCAAAAGCCAATAAAATATTTGCCAAAACTTGATCTGTTTGTTTGATTGTTTTGATTGATAAGATGATTGATTGATATGACCTAATTGTCAGGAGAGACATATACCGATTAAGACATTGAGTTTGGTTTCAAATTTATGACTATCTATATAAGGCATGACAAAAGCTTGCTTTCACAAAGACACATATCGTATAAGATGTTGAGTCTGATGCCATTGATGTGGAAACCTATGTAAGGTCATTTTGATTGTTTGATAGTGTCTATATGCAGGAAGGACTCATCCTATATAAGACATAGATTGTTTTGCTGATATCTATATTCAGGAAGGACTCATCCTGAATAAGATACAGGTTGATTGTTTTGATGATGTCTATTTTTTAGGAAGGACACATCCTATAGCAGACATAAGTTGATTTTGTTTTGGTTGTAGCTTTGGAAATTTGTTTGATTTGACTTGATGAGATTGTTGAATTGTTCATCTTGTTGATGTGTGACTTGATTTGATGCGCTAATAGGAGATTGTGTGTGATGAAAAACCCTAAAGGATAGACCTAGTGTGACCTCGAGGGCTCATCGATTGATGGCCTTGCCTACATTACACATGTAGAGACCTCGGAGTTTGACTAGACTTTGACTGAAAAGACTGATTGAAAAAGATTTGAATTAATTACAAATATGAGACGTGTGTGATAGTGAATGTGATGAACCCTAATGGACTGACCGAGTGCAGCCTCGTGGGCTCATTGATTGATGGCCTTGCCTACGTTATAAACACAAATACCTCGTAGTTTGACATGACCAATGACCTTGTCATATAGACAAATGGATTGAATCATGATTTTATATAGACAAACCTAAAAGGACTGACCTAATGCCTCAGGGGCACATCAGAAGATGGCCTTTCCTACGTCCAGTCACAGAGGCAATGTAGTTCAAAAATGACAAAGAATGATTGATGTGACTGACTCTAACTTTATTTTTTTGGATTTTTGAAATGTTTTGATTTTTTTACCTTTTTGAAGTTGTCTGATGTTTTTTGGATTTTCTTAGGACATTTTGTGATTTTTTTGGATTTTTTGATAGTTTTACGTCTTCAAAACAACCAATGTAAGAACCAATATGATGTAAGTCAAGTGCCTGCCCCCAGTCGAGTATAAGACCAATTGATTATGAATAGGATGGGATGGGGGATACTAAGTGCACTCGATGTCAATCATTCCAAGTTATGGAAAAGACAACCATTTATTATGAATGATATGTACAAGCGATGGATGGAAAAGATAGGTGATATGTACAAGGATAGATAATATGTACAGGGATACGTGATATGTATAGGGAAGTCAGATTAGAATGATAGTAGACAAAGGAGCAAAGTCAATGACACCTATTTGCTAGGTTTTCACCATGGTACTTATCCAAAGCGCCACCGAAGTGGTTTTCACTATTGGACAACTTATTTCTCTTTACTATTTTCTTGATTTTTTTTATTTTTTTGATGTTACCAAGATGCATATTTGCCAGGTTTTCACCTAGGCAATGATTTTTTTTTTTTTAATTTTTTTGTATTTTTGATAATTAAGACAAGGCTCTCAGAAGCTATGCATAGAACTTCTTTAGATGAAGACTATTGATAGGTGCTGACAATGGTTCTCCTTCAGGAGTAGAGATTTGATATGCTCCTGATCCAAAGGCTTATGTGACAATGTAGGGTCCTAACCAGTTAGGTTCAAACTTTCTTGGTTTGTCTCTTTTAGCTTGATTCTTGGGGTTCTCCATTAAGACTAGGTCACCAATGTCAAAATTTCTATTCAAGACTTTCCTGTTGTAGCTGCGATAAAGAAAATTTTGATATGCTTGGAGATGATCTAATGCCTTATGTCTTCATTCATCTAGAAATTCTAGCTCATGTAGTCTTGAAACTCAGTACTCTTCATCATCAATATGCCCTTTCAAGGATACCCTTAGGGAAGGAATCTCGACCTCAATAGGTAGAATGGTCTTGAAACCAAATACTAAAGAATATGGAGTGGTGCCAGTGGGAGTATAGATGCTTGTGCAATAAGCCCATAAGGCTAGATTAAGTTGTAAATGCCAATCCTAACCAACATCATTGACAGTCTTTTTAAGGATTCTGATGATAGTTTTATTAGATGCCTCAGCTTGGTCATTACCTTGTGGGTAATATGGGGTGGAAAAATGATGTTGGATATGGAAATATTCACAGAGATGACATACTTCTTGGTTTTTAATGGATGACCATTATCTATGATAATGGATTGAGGAACACCATACCAACAAATGATATAGTTTAGGATAAACTTAGAGATCTGTGTGCCAGTGATGTAGGTCATTGGAATAGCCTCAATCCAATTCATAAAATACTCATCGATGGTAATGATGAACTTATGGTCATTGGATGATGTGGGATGTATCTTACCTATGAGATTGAGTCCCCATTGCGAAAAGGGCCATGGTGATGTTATGGGACGAAGCTCCTATGCTGGTGCATGTATCAAGTCTCTATGTACCTAACATTGGAGACATTTCTTGACAAAGACATATGAGTCCTTTTCCATGGTAGGACAATAGTAACCCAATCTCATAATCTTTTTAGCTAAGGTAGGACCACTAGAATGGGATCCACATATACCCTCATGTACCCCACACAAGGTTGCTTGTTCTTTGTCAGTATCAAGAAATCTCAGTAGGGTATTATCTAAGGAATGTCTATATAAGGTGTCTCTGGTGATGGTGTACTTGGCTAACTTGTGAAGGAATTTCCTACGTTGGTTATTAGAAAGGTCAGGGGGTATAGATATCTTTATACCATGGAGAATCGAGACCAACAATATCACACACCATCTCTGAATCTGGGATGTCATAGGCAGGCACCATAAGTTGTTCTACCAAGAAATTGAACTTAGGCACATTGCTCGGTATGTCCAGGAGTGAAGTAATAGTAGCCATGGCATCTGCTGCCCTATATAGAACATGAGGTTTTTGATGAAAGTCAACGTTGTCAAAGTACTCCTTGAAAATATTTGCCATGCATTTGTAGGGAGCAAGCTTTTCATCCTTAGTCTCATAGTTATCATATACCTATCAGATTACCAGTTGAGAATCACCATAAACCTGTAGGTTCTTGATCTTCCATTTGACTACCATGCGTAATTCTATCACAAGAGCCTCATATTCTGCTATGTTGTTGGTACATGGAAATGCAATCCTGAATGACTTAGGGATAGAATCACCCTGTGGTGTGATAAAGAATATAACAACCCTTGAGCCATGATTTGTATGGGACCCATCAAAGTATAGTTTCCATGTCATGTCTGTGTCAATGGTGAATATAAAATCATCAGGAAAACCTGAGACTAAAGGGTGATCTGCTTGTATCGGTGCATCAACCAACTGATCAACAATGACTTGTCCCTTGATAGCTTTCCTCTCTACGTACTAGATATCATACTCACTAAGTATCATTACCCATTTAGCTAGCTGCCCTATTAATGTTGCTTTGATTAGAAGATATTTCAGAGGATCTATCTTCACAACCAACATTGTTTGATGGTTTAGCATATAGTTCCTTAGTTTTTTAATAGAAAATACTACCACAAGACAAGCATGCTCAATGGTATTTGTAGTTAAGCTCATAACCTACCAAAGTTTGACTGATATAGTATACTACCCTTTCATGACCTTCATCATCATTCTATGCAAGCAATGCTCCTAGTGATGAATGGGTTGTTGAAATATAGAGAATCAGTGGTCATCCCTCAATAGGTGGCATTAAGACTGGTGGTGTGAGTAGATAATCCTTAATTAGTTGAAAGGCTTCCTAGAATTTTCCTGTCCATACAAAGGGTATTCCTTTTCTAAGTAAATGTTGAAAGGGATGCATCTTGTTTGCTAACTACATTATGAATCTTCTAATGGATTGTAGTCTCCCTTGAAATGTCCTTAGTTGACTGAGATTAATTGGTGGAGGAATGTCTATGATTGCTTTTGCCTTGGTTGGATCCACTTCAATGCCTCGTCTAGAAATGATATAACCCAAAAGCTTTCCTGATTTCACTCCGAATACACATTTCTTGGTATTTAGTATCACTTTATACTCTTCTAGCCTTTGAAATATCTTGTCTAAGACTTGTAAATGATCAACCCTTGTCAATGATTTAGCAATAAGATCATCAACATAGTCCTCCATAAGAGTGAGTATAAGGTCATGAAAAATAGTGGTTATGGCATGTGATAAGTTGCTCCAACATTTTTTTATTTCGAAGGGCATGACATTATAGCAATACGTTCCTCATGGACATGTGAAAGTTGTTTTAGGTTGGTCTTCAGTTGCAATTCTAATATGATTATATCCTGAAAAATCCATCCATAAGGGATAACATCTCATAGCTTGTTGTCAAGTCAATAATCATGTCAATGTTAGGCAGAGGGAAGTCATCTTTAGGGAAAGCCTTGTTGATATCTTTGAAATCTGTGTAGATAGGGATGCCCCTTGTTGGTTTGGTGACTGGTATAAGATTGGAAATCCTATCTGCATAGTCGACTGATCTAATGAAGCCAACGTCTAACAGTTTCTTCAGCTTAGCCTTGACTAGTAAATCAATCTATGGGTGCATTTTCCTTAATTTCTATTTCACTGGTTTTATACCTGGTTGCAAAGGAAAATGATGTAGTACAAGTTTAGGATCCAGACTAGGTATGTCTGCATATGACCATGCAAAATTAATTTTTCTTTGTGTAAAGAAGTCACAGAATTTTGGCTCCTCTTCTTTTGTCAATGATGTTGCAAAGTATACCAATCGAGGATTCTCTTATGTACCTATGTTAACTTCCACTAATTCTTCAACTAGCATGTGTGACTTTTCCTTTGCAATAGGGAGAATGTTCAAACCTCCATCCTTAGGTGCCTCAGAGAGGTTTTTTCCTTTGGATGCGTCCTTATTTTTTGATTTTTCATTATCTAAAGGTACCTTTCAGTTTTCACCCAGAGACTCATCATTTTTATTTTTGTCATTATTTTTCTTATTTTTGTGACTGGAGGGTTGAACATATTCCCCAAAATATGCCTTGTTTTCCAAGTCAATGGTAAATCCATCTTTTGTGATCACCACTAGGTATGCCTTCACGTAATCCTAGGAACTCAACAATCGCTTTGTTGTTCTCATAAATGTCTAAGATGGGTGTGTCTTGTTGGTACATATCAATGAGCTAGGGATAGAATAAAGGCATTCCATCATCAGAGTTGTCAAAGTTCAAAGGGTTCAAGGTAAAAGCTGAGTTGTTCATGTAGTCACATAAGTTTCTTACCAATTCCTTGTTTCTCTTTTGCTTGGATCTAGGTGGATTTAGAGGTGGGCCTAATGCTAAGGTTTGGTTATCTGAAATGGATTTGTTAGGCTCCCAAGAGGTACAATCAAGAGATTCCCAATAGTAATGTTTAAATCATTCCTCTTTTGTCAAATTATTAGGTGGACATGAATTCAATGGATTTGGAAAAGATTTCAACATTAAGTCAAGTTCTCCAAATAGCTTATCAAGGTCCATGGCAGAGGTGGAGGATAGGGAATCCCACTCATATTCATTTGAGTTGGGGGAATCACAATACGGTTGGTCAAATGGTTCATCGGATGTCTCGATATCTTCAGAAGCACTTACTTCCTCGAGTAAAGGTGATGTGGTACTAGGAACACCAATCTAAATTGGTTGAAACCCAAGCCCTAAGCCTTTCGGCCACTTTGAAACAATGATTGGTTATATCCTCTCATCTTGATGTAAGCCTAAGCCACTATTTCCATTATATCCCTTGCTTTGCATGATTGTGAAACCTTTGCCATATTGATCTATAGGAATGCGAGCAAGTGAGGGAGGTTCTTCATGGTCCTCTCTATACAACCAGGAGGTCACATCTTCTGCGTGTATGGCTTCTTTGCTTAATTTTCCCCATTTTGTAAAGGTTGTTGAGGGAGGAATGTGTATGGTGACCACTGATTGTCTCCTATCTGTTGTAGGTAAACTGTATGATTTAGGTGGAATCAGATGGCTAACATAATAAGATGTCTTCATGTGATATTATCCACAACCCTTGTCTTGCAATCAAACTTAGGAGTGGAATGTAATTAAGGCGAAGTGGATGTTCTAGTGAGAGTGGATGGATCAACACAATGAGATGAATTGGATGATGAGGCTTCTTGGTTTACAAGAACTTGGTGCTGAGGTGTCTCTCGTAGATTGGTGCAATATTGGAATGGATCTGGGTCACCATCCATTGTTATTTTAGTGCCATTGTAATGGAATTTTAGACATTGATGATATGTGGAAGGGACTTCCTTCATGGTGTGAATCTAGGGTCTGCCTAGCAAAAGGTTGTATGGAAGGGTAAGATCCAAGACTTGGAATTTTGTCTCCATAATTGTAGGGCCAATTCTGATAGGAAGTGTTACCACCCCCTTTTATTTTTGTTCCTCATCGTCATAAGCCTTAATGATAATACTTTTGGTTGTGTCCACACATGCTTCCAAGAAACCTAATGCCTTAATCAATTTTAAAGTGCAAATATTTAACCTTGCTCCTCCATCTACCAGAACTCCTCTAACTTTGTTTTTGTCAACAAGGACTTCAAGATGTAATGGGTCATTATAATTTTTCTTCTCAGTTGCATAGTCTTGTTAGAAGAAAGTGGCATGATGATTATTGGTCAGGTATCCTACCATTTCCTAGAAATGATTGACATCAAGATCATTAGGGACAATGGTGATTTGTAAGGCCTTGTCTAAAACACATCAATGTTCAGGGGAGATCCAAGATGGAGATTTTGGCTGGGGTCTTCCCCAACTGGTAAAGTAAGTTATACTATGACTTGGAAGTCTATGGTGGTTGTTGCAATGGAGGGCCTTGGATGGTGATCTTGGTCTGACAAGTGTTGACAACACACTTGGGAGTTTTATTTATGGTGATGGTATTGATATTCTTATCAGTAGCTCAGATGTGGTTTATGATTGTGCCATTATAATCATGTTTGACACTAGCATAATTGGCGACAGTATTGGTCTTGTTACCTGAACTGGGTGCCTTTCCTTTCCCATGGTCATGTAGTGGATCAAAAAAGACTTTGTGATCAGTGTTTGAAGATGTCATTTTTTGTCCACTAACTTCAATAGTTTTGTTCTCGACAAGATCTTGCATGATGTTTTTCAGTTGTTGGAAATTTTGTAGGCTATGTCCTTTGGTTCGATGGAAATCACAAAAGGAATTATCATCCCACCAAGATGCTTTGAATTTCCCTAGATCATATTGTCTTTACTCTTGAAGTTGTATAAGATTGTGTTGCAATAGTTGTTTGAAGAATGACTCGATGGGTTCCCCGAGGGGAGTGAACTCATAGTTTGGAAATCGTATCTATTGTTGTGGTTGTTGGGTGTTTTGGGTAGTGTTGGGGGCTTGGTTGATGGCATTAAGTGTGTTGGTAGAGGGGGAATTTCATCTAAGTGTGATGATCGGTCCTATTTGTAAAGTCTTCGTATCAACTACCCCATCGTTGGTAACATTTTTATTTCAAGACCATAACTTGTTTCTATCATTGGGTGTGTTATGCACATTTGGATTTCTATTGGGTGCCTATGTCTTAAGTCCTCCTTTGTCAATGAGATCTTTTTCTAGTATGAGCCCCTTTTCCACTAGTTTTGTAAAGGATGTACAATAATGTACCCTCAAGTCACTTCTCAATTTTGGGTTGAGGTTTTCTTGAAAGATAGTGACCTTTTGTTTCTTAGGTATCTCGATAGGGCATCGGCTGGCTACAATTCTCCATCTCTGGAAGAAAGTGATAAAATTTTCTCCTTCGTCTTGTGTAGTATGACTGTTGGTGTAGGGGCACCTCAACCCTTAGTGAAAATTTTGAAGTTTTGAACATGTATTGGGGTGACAAGTCTAGTCTTCAAAGGTTTGAGTCCAAATTTTGGTTTTCTATGTTATTTTTATTCTAAATAAGGTTATAAAGACCATTATGTTGTGTATGTGAGTCTTTAGGAGGGGTAAACTATAAAGGAATGTCAAATCATGTAAAGTTGCTTTCTAAATTATAATATTGTCATTAGTGCAAAAATACTTGTAAAGGGAAAGACTAATGGTCACAATGGATTGAAAGGTAGTTTGGCGGGTGCAGGAAGTTAAAGGAAGTTGAAAATCCTTTAAATAACTTGGATGCATTGATGTAAATCATCTCTTGGAGAAACCAATCAACTTTCATTGTTTTAAACATTGTAATCTTTAGATTTCATTGTCTTTCTTCCGTTTATCACTGTGGTATGGACCCGTACAACTTTCTTATGCTCTGAAATCTTGTGCACTACATGGTAGTGTGTCTTAACTTTTATTTTCTTAAAATTTGAAAGCCTAAGACCAAATATTGTGTGAGATTTAGTGTTTTTACTAATGCCCCCTTAATTTCTCAATTTTTTGATAGTTGAGGGTCTTTTAAAATGAATAAGTGACCCATTTCACTTTATGTTTCCACTATTTCTTATGGAATGGGTCAAAAATATTGTATATTAACTATGTGTGTGATTTGGAAGGCTGAGGGGATGATATTTTAGATGTGGGAGCAAGCCCAGGGCTGGTAACTATGATTTTGCATGTGAAAATGGTGTTTCCAAGAGTGGCTTTTGTGAGTTATTGATGGAAATGACTTGGTAATGGTATAAATTTTTTGTATAGACCCTATTAAATTTTTGTGATTCTTTGGTTAGGCTTGGAAAGCCTTGGTATTGTGAAATACATAAAACCCTAGGTTTTTGATGTGAATTTGAGGGTTTGTTGGAACAACAATAGAGAAGTCTTGAATCTAGCAACAAATCATTAAATATGGTGTTTTGATACATGAAACTTGACTGTTTGTTGTGTTTTTGTGAAGAAAAAGTGTTTGAGAGGTAGTTCATTTATAAAATAGAGCTAATCTAGTAGCCTTTTGGGCAAAGCAACTTATAGAAACTCAGTGATGAGCCAAGGAAACCTTGTGTGATTAGTTGGGGTAATGTATTTGGGGTCTGAATAGATGCTTTATTGATGTTGAGTTGGTATTTTTGTGGCCTTCTCTAAAAGATAAGCCCATTTGTTGATATTTGGAGGCTATAACCTTGTTGGTGTTAGTTGATTCAATTTAGATGATTGTGATTTCAAGGGTTGATTTCTTGCTGAGGTCTGATCAGTTTTGAGTCTATTGTAAGTTCTCCACCCTTGTTTGCATCAGAGTGGTATCAGAGATTCAGAGAAAGGATCCCTTGTTGGTGATTTTTTGGTTTTTCCAGGCTTGAAGAAGGTTGATTGTTGAAGATTCCTTCAAAGGAAACAAACACAACAAAGGATATGAATGAATTGAGAAACTAGTACATCAAAGAGATCAGAGAAATGAAGGAGATATTTGTAGCCTTGGAAACCAAAAAAAGAAGAGAAGTAGTTGAGAGCAGTGAGTCAAAAGAAGAAGATGATGAGTTTGAAGATGTTGATGAAGAACTTGATCCAGAAGACCAAAGGATGGCCAAGTTGATAAAGGCTATAAAAGGTGACAAATAAAAGGTAAAAATTGATGTACAAAAGTTTGGTGGTAATTTGAATGAGGAGGAATTCTTAGATTGGATAACTTTTTTGGATAACTATTTTGAATGTGAAGAGATTCTTGAGGAACAAAGAGTGAAGATTTCCAACACAAAGCTTAAGGGTCATGCACTAGTATGGTGGGATTATCTACAGTTAGAGAGGAGGAAACAAGGAAAATCTAAGATTGTGGACTGGGACAAGTTGGTGGCTAAGTTAAAAGGTAAGTTTCTTACTTTAGACTATCATGTTTAAATGTTTAAGAAGTTGCAAAGTTTGAGACAAAAGGAAATGCATGTAAAGGCTTACACTGAAGAATTTTATATATTAAGTATGAGGTCTAACACAATGAGAATAAAGATGAGAAAATTTCCAGGTACTTGAGTGGCTTAAGGATGATTATACAGGATGAGTTGGCTTTGAATAATCCTAGAAATGTAGAAGAATGTTAAAAAATGGCATTGAAGGTTGAAGAGAAGGTAAAGAGAAGACAAGAGAGGGTAAAGAGTAGACAATAGAAGGCAACAAGAGGAAGAGGCATCACTTCTAGGGGCAGAAGTACAACTTCAACATCAAGGAAGAACAAGGAAGACCTTGAAGATGCTGATAGAAACAAAGAGAAAGCATCTAAAGCAAGAGGAGGATGGAGAGGTGGAAGGACAAACTTTAGACAAAAAAAAGATTTCAATGATTTTTCACGAAGGTGTTATAAGTGCAATGAATTTGGACACCCATCTTTCAAGTGTCCTCAAAATCAAGGTTCAACTTCAAGTGGTGATAGAAGGAATGAAAGAAGAACACAACTGGTCCAAGAGGAAGAGTATGAAAGTTCAAGTAAACTTGCAGATCCATAAGTGGGAGAAGCACTCATGATGAGAAGGACCTTGTTGCAAACACATAAAGAGGAAGATTTGAGCCAAAGAAGGAGTCTCTTTAGAACCTCATCGAAATGCAAAGGTAAAGTGTGCCAAGTTGTTATTGGTTTGTGTTCTCAAGATAATATGGTATCTAGGGAGATGGTAGAAAAATTTAATTTAGAAAAGATACCTGATGTAGCACCTTACAAAGTTTCTTGGGAGAATGATAGTAAAACCTTAGTGGCGAATGAACAAGCCTATGTGGATTTTTAGATTGGGAAGTACAAAGATAGGGTCTTGTGTGATATATTACCAATGGATTATTGCCATCTGCTATTGGGGAGACCATGGAAATTTGATAGAAGGTCAATGTATGATGGTAGGAAGAATACCTACACCATTGAAAAGGATGAATATTATTTTGTTTTGACTCCACTAGTAGAGGATGTGAAAGGTAAAGATAAGGTTATCATGTGTGGTAGGAAGGAGTTGATAAATTATGTGGAAGACAACAAGAATTCTGATATTGCAATCAAGTCTAGGACTGAGAACATAGGTGCAATAGGGGTAAAGTCTAGTTTGATAGTGAGTGTGAATGACAAAGTTTTGATAGGAACTATTGTGTGTCCCATAGTGGAGAGTGAGTTTGCAAAGCAAGTTAGATTTGCAGATACAAAGGTCAATAAATCTAACAATATAGGGTGTACAGTGAGTGATAAATCTATAGGTACAATGGTAGTAAATGTTTCTAAGAGAGTGGGACAAAGGACCGTAAGGAAATGGCAATGTGGCCTAGTTGTTGAGGAAAAAACCAAGCATGAGAATAAGGAAAAGATACAGACAACGTATGGAATGACTAACAATTTTTTTTGTGCAGGGATGAAGACATGTGTTGTAGGTATTGGTGGAGTATCACAAGTTTTGAGTAGAGGACTGATAAAAGACCATTGCCAGGTGAGCACGTGGAAGTGAAGTCATATCCTATGACAACCTTAGTCGGAGATGCAAGACAAAGTATGAACTTTCAATACCTGAACCTGTGGTAGGTGTTTGAAGATCAAAGGAGGATGCTTAGAGCTTGGAAATAATGGTATAAATGCCTTCATGGGGCATTAATTCCTTTTAGGGGGGGTGTATGGTGTAGGGGCACCTCAACCCTTAGTGAAAATTTTGAATTTTTGAACATGTATTGGGGTGGCAAGTCTAGTCTTCAAAGGTTTGTGTCCAAATTTTTGTTTTCTATGTTATTTTTGTTCTAAATAAGGTCATAAAGACCATTATGTTGTGTATGTGAGTCTTTAGGAGGGGTAAAACATAAAGGAATGTCAAATCATGTAAAGTTGCTTTATAAATTATAATATTGTCATTAGTGCAAAAATACTTGTAAAGGGAAAGACTAATAGTCACAATGGCTTGAAAGGTAGTTTGGTGGGTGTAGGGAGTTAAAGGCAGTTGAAAAGCCTTTAAATAACTTGGATGCATCAATATAAAGCCTCTCTTGGAGAAATCAATCAACTTTCATTGTTTTAAACACTGTAATCTTTAGATTTCACTGTCTTTCTTTCATTATCACTGTGGTACGGACTCATACAACTTTATTATGCTCTGAAATCTTGTGCACTGCATGGTAGTGCATCTTAAATTTCATTTGCTTTAAATTTTAAAGCCTCATACCAAATATTGTGTGAGATTTAGTGTTTTTACTGTTGCTCCCTTAATTTCTCTATTTTTTTATAGTTGAGGGTCTTTTAAAATGCATAAGTGACCCATTTCACTTTATGTTTCCACTGTTTCTTGTGAAATGCATCACAAATATTGTATATTAATTATGTGTGTGATTTGGAAGGCTGAGGGGATGAGATTTTAGATGTGGGATCAAGCCCCAAGGTTGGTAACTGTGATTTTGCATGTGAAAATGGTGGTTCCAAGAGTGGTTTTTGTGAGTTATTGATGGAAACAACTTGGTAATGGTATAAAATGTTTGTACGGACCCTATTAAAGTTGTGTGATGCTTTGGTTAGGCTTGGAAAGCCTTGGTATTGTGAAATACAAAGAACTATAGGTTTTTGATGTGAATTTGAGGGTTTGTTGGAACAACAATAAAGAAGTCTTGAATCTAGCAACAAATCATGAAATATGGTGTTTTGATACATGAAACTTGACTGTTTGTTGTGTTTTTGGGAAGAGTAGGTGTTTGAGAGGTAGTTCATTTGTAAAATAAGGCTAATCTAGTAGCCTTTTGGGCAGAGCAGCTTATAGAAACTTTGTGATGAGCCAAGGAAACCTTGTGTGATTGTTTGGGGTAATGTATTTGGGGTTTGAATAGATGCTTTATTAATGTTGAGTTGGTATTTTTGTGGCCTTCTCTAAAAGATAAGCCCATTTGTTGAGATTTGGAGGCTATAACCTTGTTGGTGTTAATTGATTCAATTTGGATGATTGTGATTTCAAGGGTTGATGTCTTGCTAAGGTCTGATAAGTTTTGAGTCTGTTGTAAGTTATCCACCCTTGTCTGCATTAGTTGCTATGTTAATCTCATGGTCTCTGATAAAGGCAAATTGTTCAATGAATTTCTTAGCCAGTTCGTCCCATGATTTTATGCTGTAGTCAAGACCTGAAAACCATTCTAGTGCAATTCCAACAAGACTTCTTGGAAAGAGTCTCATAAGATAGGTGGGGTTGTAGGCGACATCTATGCACATCGTAGAAAATTTCCTTATGTGTTCAACTAGATTTCACTTTCCATTATACTTGGGAAAGTTTGTTATAACATAACCATGAGGGAAAGGCATCACGTACAATGATTTGTTGAAGGGAAATGGGCATAAATCCTTTGCTGAAAAGGTTTTCTTGTTAGACACTACCATGTTATCCATTTGTGTTTGAAGTGCGTGCATTTGTGTTTGCAGGATGTCAACTTGAGTTAATGATGTGTTGGTTGGATTATTTGGGTCTATGTATGTTTTTTGAAATCCAACGTTTTGTGATGGATTTTGGTTAAATGTTGGTATGTAAAGCACAAATTTTGATTTGAGATGTTAGTGAATGGGTTTTGATTTAGAATTTGTGAAAATGGATTTTGATTTGGGGTTTGTATAAATGGATTTTGATTCGGAGTTTGTGAAAATGGATTTTGGTTCAGAATATATGAAAATGGGTTTTGACCAAGAAGCTATGAAGTGATGGGTCAGTTTCCATATTAGAAAGAGAGTATGCCTCATGTCTATGAAATCTGTGGTATAGTACTAGCAACATGAACACTAGGTATAGCTATTGTTTGTCGAATAGTGCTAGTGATATTGACACTTGGAATAGGAGCTGATGTTCTAGATTTTTTGTTCCCAATAAGAGGACTAAAGGGATTGGATGATGATGCCCCTATGGTGAAATTTAGCCCCTTTGTCGAGGTAGGCATACCAAATGGAGATGTGTGTATTGTTGAACCACTCTATGTAGGCCCTCCAGATGGTATAATAGTAGTCACTTGAGGTATAGTAGCACTAGTGGTAGTGGTGTTTGTTTCCTAAGTAGATGCAGTTTGTAGAGTACTAATATCAAAACCGAGAGGTAACTTGGCACCTTCTTCTAGCAATTTGGCTAAGTATCGTTGAGGATCATTTGATAGGTAGTCATCTACAAAGGAAGCAAACTCAGGGTCATGTGCAACAACATCTATGTCTTCCACTATAACACATCCTTGAGTGTCTCTAGTAAAAAAATTATCTAACAAAGTCTTGTGAGGTCTAGATGAAGATGTCCCTAAAAAGGGATTTGAGAATAGATTGATGAATTTGTTTGGATTGGCCATCTTTTCTCTTTCTTTCCTTTTCAATCTTGTTTCAACCATGTAATGTAAGCTCAAAGTGCAAGTGATGCAAAAGCTAATTCTATGGATGATTATGAGTCTAATCTATGTTTTTGGGATTTTTTGAATATAAAGGATGAATGTATGCATCTATTTTTTTGGTATTTTCTCTGGAAATAATGTATGTCTAAAATGACGCTATTCTAGGATGACAATGTATAAATATGCAAAGGTCTAAGTGATCAATTTGGAAGATTCTAAAAGAGGTTATCTATCAGCTAAAGCTTAACCCAGGTTTCAATTTAGTTTTGATAAGGAACCTTCATAGGACTAGGACTAAAAGATAAGGTGAGCTCCCAAACTAGACTGATGAGATGGAAGGACTCATGTGTAGGAAAAAATATATGATGACTAGGTTCAATGACAACGTTTATTGAATCAAAGGTTTATCTAAAGCATGAAAGGTTCCTATCTGAAAATATAGAAATAAAGACCCCTAAGATGAAAGTAAGATCTACAACTAGGGTATCTATCACTATGACTGAATGATTTCTAAAGGATGTAAATGTGCAAATTTTGAGTGAACTTTCTAGTTTGTGTCCAAGAATTAGTGAAAAAGGATAAGTCAGATACTGGTTTGACTATTTATTCTTGATCTGTGACAGTAAATTTTGGATTTCTGATACTCAGGCAGATGCATTGCAAAATTTAATAATTGTGGTTTACTTTCTCAATTGCAATTTTTTGGAAAATTTAGTTTTGGGTATCAGACATAGACAGTTTTTTTTTGCAACAGATGTGACTCAGGGTATCAATTGCGACTCTGTACTGATCAAATGTGGTTTTGAAGACTTTGACTATGTACTAGTAAAAGTAGGTTGGTTCTATGACAGGGGTATATGTGTCGTTCCAAACTATAGATGCAGCTCACCTATTCAGATGTGTCACAAAATGTAACAATGATGGGTTTATCAGTAACAGAGGTAATGACAAACATGACTGGGATATCGGATGTAGTTTTATACTAAACAGATGTGAGCTATTTTGACAGATGCGACTCAGGTTTAAATAGATGCGACTCAAATTCAGGGACATGCAAATTGGACTAGGTTTTTGAAAGATGTGACAAAATCTATAACAAATGCGACTCTAAGTATAGATGTGAGTTAATGAAAAGAAGATGTGACTCAGTTTTTGATAAACGACAGATTGGACTCAGTTTTGATAGATGCAACAAATTGGTAAACAGATGCGACTATACATAATAGATGCAATTTTCTGGTGAACAATTGTGACTTTGTTGACAGTTGCGGTTTTTTGATGAATAGTTGTGGGTTTCCAGTAAATGATAGTTTAAACCAACTCTATTTGTGATCAAGTTTTGGAAAATAACAAACACAAAAAACATAATATTTCAGTTTGATTTCAACACAAAGAACGTTTAATCTAATAATAGACAAGCACAATCCTAGGCTATGAAAGACAATTCTTGTTGAGTTCTCACTTGGGTTTTACCCCAGCTACACTTATTCAAAGTGAATGACTAGTATCTTGACCCCACTGGCTCCCCTCCATGACACTCACTTCTTCGGGGCAGCCAAGCTACAGTACCCATGAAACTCCCATGGCATACTTCTCATCTCTACTATGAACAGTAAGAACATGAGATGGCTTCACAGGTCCGACCTACTACACTAGAAAATAGATAAAGGCTTTTGGCTTAACTAGAAACAAGGGCTTTTTAGTAAGGGTATTTCGTTTGTGGTGTATCATCCATGTGGCAAGAGACCATTGCTGCCCTTCTTGTCAGAACAATACTTGTGATACTTGATTTTTCCTCAAGTACCCACTTTTATATACTAGATGGAAGTCATTCGGGTTCAATGTGTTACCGGTTTGAGTCGTCTTTGGGTGAGTACTTTTTCCCACCAAGACAGACCCAATTTCTAGAGTCAATAATAGGTTCTCTTGCATAAGAATTGCATGAATGCATAAGGGAAGAGGATACTTCTATATACTGAATTAGGGGTAATAGCAGAGTGTGCTTTCAGACCAAACATGGTAGATAATAGTAAATTTTAAACCCAAATGACAATTTTCTAATCTACCAAATAGTCTATTTCAAAATAGTCTTCGACACATGTCTTGAAAAATAATTCATTAGTAGTTTTGAATTGGTCTTCATCGATCATCCTGCAAGAGGGGTTTAAAAATTTTTTCTTCTATGCTACATCCTGCAAACACTATGTTAACTCCTTAAAACACATGCTCCAAACAAAAAAATAGCTAAAATAAAAACACAATGAAAAACTATAAATCAAAAATTGTGTTGATGGTCCTGGTGGCACAACAACATGCAAACAAAATATTGCTACTTTGTTTCTCCTGAAAGAGAAAGACAACACATGGGTGTCTTAGCTCCCAAGGTCTTTGTAGTTGGTTTTCATTTGTGTTGATGTTGCTCAGTGGTCAATGTAACAGTAATGTTCAAGGGGCCTGCTAGTGTGAGCTTCTGGATTGTTCTAAGATCAAGCATGAATTTAAACCTACTCTAACCAGGGGTTTTAAAGAAACATAAAAATATGGGTCAGAGCTTTAGGATAGAAAATAATGATAATTCACCTATCTTAACCAGACTTGTTATCCTTCAAGGAATTATAAACTAAAATTGAAGAACAAAATTAACTTGTGATTAACACACAGTTACATTCATTCATAGTGCTGATTTCTACAACAGAGTACTGGTTACCATTTTAAATAAAACACCAAAATAACATTCCATTCCTTGAAGACTTCACAAATCAAATGATTAACTTAAGAAAAACATCATTCTGAAACACAATCTGAAGTAGATTAAGATCTGGTTGCTTCTACTATTAATGAAACAGATAAGCAACACTTACAAAGTTGGCACAATCACCAGTGTATAGAAAATCTATGACTCCAAATTGTTTCCATTTATATTAAGAAAAATTGAAAGATACATTATTGGTTCCTATTGAGTCTAATTGCGAACTAAGAAGACAAAAGAAGCTCCTATTACAGATAATCAGGATGCAACTCTGTCTCTATCTTTTTTCTATTTCCCTCCATATTCTAAAACTTCTAACTTTTTTTTTACTCTACTTCTTCTAACCCTAGAAGTTCTAACCTTTACCAAGAGGAAAGAGTGCCATATATATATATAGTGTACCAAAAAGCATGTGCTGTCCCCTTGCATTAGGGTTTACAAAATATCTGCTTCCAGGAGAGTTGACTCTCAGACCTTTCCGAAGAGAGTCAAAGCTGCATTCAATGCGAATTCCTGCTGTCCATGCTGATGAGAGATTGTTTCAGGAATCCTCTTAGATCTTTTGCATCAGTCGCATTTATTTTGGCCTTTCATGTCCATCTTTGAACTCCATCAGGGCTACCTTGAATGCTCTAAAAGAATTTTTCCATTAATACTAATTTGCCTCTCGCCAGTGGCCACCACAGCTGTCCCTGTGAGTCATGGTTACCTCTTTCCTTCGGCCTCCTTTATGTTCTATACTTCTTTGTATGCTCACTGCCTCTGGAACATCATCGGGCCTCCCTTTAGATCTGAACATTATTCTCCTAGCCAATCCATTGCCCTTCGATCTCAGAATGAGTCCATCTAGTTTGCATTATGTCAGTCTCCTTTAAGATGGTAGTGAATCGGTCAATGGCCAATAGGTCATTCCTTTAGCTTCCTCTGATTGGCAGAACATAGGCCATGCAGGATTCTCGGGTAGTCAAAAAGTGGTCCAACCTGAATCGCATGTCAGTGAGACACTAATCGTGTCTCCTTGATGCAATTTTGCCTCTTAATAGCCATCGACATAGCGGGTGTCAGTCGATGAGACCCTTTCAGTGAGCTGTAGAAGTCATATCGGGCCCATAAAGACCATCAACAAGACAGTCGCTAGTCAGCCAGAGGTTATGCCGAATCCCCTTAGTCTTTCAGGGAGCTCCTTCCGAGCTGAAATTTCTTTCGGCAAGACACTTCAAAATTTCCCAGACACCATGCCACACTCATTCATTCTCCCCAAAGGCATATCCTATCGGTGAGACATAAAGATCTCACCGAGACCTTATGGCGATGGAATCCCCTTCTACCGATGCCTTCATTTCATGTCGGCGAGAGTCCCACTGGTCAGCCAAATGTTATGGCGAGCCCTAACCATCTGCTCTGAGCTCCTTCATGTCAGCGAGACTATCGCTTGTTGACGTGACCTCATAGCGAAGCCCCCTTCATTTGTTTGGAGTCTCCCCGATTTCCTCTTTATCGACAAGACTATACTAGGTTGGCAGGACCTCATGGCGAAAACAAAATCTCTCTCCCCAAGCATATTTCTCTTCTCCGAGCTCGAGCTGCTTTTCCTTTTGGCAAGACCCCTCATAGTCAGCAGGACATTATGGCGAAGGGATAACCCCTGGGAGAGTGGAGATCATGTCAGTGAGACATTCCCTTCACTGAAACATCCCCTCGAGCTCCTTATGTTATATGGAAGACCGACCCCTTCGGCGAAACCCACTGCTAGTCGGCCAAACCTCCTATCGAAGGAAAAATTATCGCCGAGCTCAAACCTTCAGTGGTACTTTCTTTTGTCGGAGAGACATTTCCATAGTCATATCGATATGTATTCTTTCATTTGACATGTGTCAGTGTAACACTCCCTCGTCGAGGGGACATCCCATAGACACCTTATGTTTCACCGAGGAATCTTCATAAGTTCACTTTTGTCACTGTGACAATCTCATTCTCTCCCTGATGGAGCAATACGTTAGTGTGACATCAAGGGTCGGCAAGACTATAGGACCTCACATCGATAGAATCCTTCCTATGCTTTGCCGGTGAGACCAGATGCGTCCGCCAAGACATCCCTCTGTTGCAAAAGTCTCACCAAGATGCATATCCATATCGGTGGTTGGTAAGACCCAAAGCACTCGACAAGACCACCCACCGAAGACACAACTCTTGCCGAAGGTTTGCTTGTTCTACGCTAGTCGGTGAGACCAGAAGATCTCGTCAAGACACTATCCCAAAGGAGACTTTCATGCTGATGGGAAACTCTTAGTCACTGGGATGATGATTGATGTCTTTTTGATAGGTATCTGCATGTGAATTATGATCATTGTGACATCCCCAAGGTCTTGCCGATGGGCAACATAGACACCTATTAACCAAATGCACTGGTAGTCGGCAAGACATCAGCAAGGTCTTGCCGACTTTCTTCTTAGAGGAAAATTATGATCAAGTGGATTGAGGAATACATTCCAACTGAGCTACCTTGGAAAATATCATCATGTGTGTGATTTGATCCTGCAAAATAGAGTCCCCATCAGTCCTTAGAAGCACATAAGATATATTATCCTAAGATACACTATCATGCATGATAATGTCATTCAATTTCCAACAAGAAGAAAACCAACTCAAGCTAAAACAAAACCAAAATTTAACAGAACTAGCAGACAACAGAAAAACCCCAAGAGCAAAAGAAAATAACAGAGGTAAAGAAAGCAAAAGAGAAGGGGGTACCCATTTTGTTCTAGAAAAAAATCGGGTGGTTATGCAGGGCATAACAAATTGGACCCAAAAATTTCACCATTTAGATGCATCATTCAGAGCAGCAGATGCGTCACATATTTTTACCAGTTGATTGTGTCACAAAGAGCCACAGATGCATCAGATTTTGTCAGATGCATCATTGTATTCACCAGATGTGGTTTGTAATATTAGTTACATTGTTTTGTTTGTCAGATGTGTTGAGTCATATGATACCTACAAAAATTGAATAAAAAGTCTGTATAGATTTGTGAAGAACATGTCTTCACGTCGAGTTCACCAAATGTAACATCATGAAAACAAAGCGGGATTAAAGCACACAAAATGCAATTAAAATCTAATGTAATCTAAAGCTAAACAACAAAGAACAAAGGAAACTATGAACATAAACAAAGAGCAATCTCACCTAGTATCTACATCCTTCCATGAATGACCTCAATTGTCCTTCTCCATTTTGATGTGATGGTATTCTTGCCCTCAGATTTTTTAGTATTTGTGCAAGTATAGCCTTGATTTATGTAATTATAGAAAAATATCGAAGATTATAAAATAAGTGCTCCGAAAGTCATACAATTTTGGGAGGAGTTGAAATGATGAAAGTTAGGTCAATTTATATAGAAAATTGATCATTCGAATGAGAGATCGAGATCAAAAGATAGACAAATGATTCAGATTAAAAGATTCAACATGCATTGAGATAAGTGTTAGTACTGACATGAGTGATAAAAACTAAGAATAGAGATCAAGATTAAATAATGATTTAATCTCTAGTTGAAAGTATTCAAAAATTAGAAGAATAATGTTTGCATGAAAAGGATTAAGATAGAATAAAGAAAATGATTTGTTTGAACACACACATAAATTAATTAATTAAATATAGATATTTAATTAATAAATGTTTACATGCATAAGAGTTAGAACTAGATAACTGACTGGTTATGATAGAGTTTAGTCGTGAAAGACACTAAGACATTAAATCAGGAGATAGCTGACTGATTTAAATAGATCACGTGTCAAGTGGAAATGAAAAATTAGATAACTTATTTATATTTATCTAAATATAGAAGAATATGTCAAAAATAGACTTTTATGAATTAAATGATTATTCAATTCAACATTCAACATTTAAGGATTAAATTAAATAAATAAGATTTATTTAATTGACTGAAGAAAAGATTAATGAATAATTAAATAATTAAAGTATTTATTTAATTATAGTAAAAAATATGATAAAGATTAATTAAATAAGAATTTATTTAATTCAAGAAGGAGGATATTTAAGTTAATTAGTGACATAATTAAATAAAGAACATTAATTTAATTAATCAGGATAGAATTAAGATAATGTGAATTAATTAAATAATTAAAGTTATTTAATTAATAGATGAATATAAATGTTTAAGTGAATTAATTAAATAATTAAAAGTTATTTAATTAATAGATGAGAAAGGACTTTAGAAAGTAATTAAATAATTAACATTATTTAATCACAACCATGACAATACAAATTATAAAGAAATTGAAGTCACAGGCTTAGACCAAATTTTAGTGTCTACAATAAACATCTTGACATGGGTCATTTTCATTGATCTTATCCTACCCAAGGTTATCTAAGCCATGAAGCATTATCCAATGAAGCATTCCTTTGTTTGAATATCTTATCTTATCAGAAGATAATCCTTGGCATCCTTTGCATACTTACCAGATCCATCCATCCATACATCTATCCAAGCATCCACCCATGGAACTCCATACATTGCTAGACATTGGGGGTAGATATTTACATCTTGCTTCGGGAATAAATCTTGATCTATATCTTCCAACTTATGTGGTGATCCAAACATTGGAAAATGTAAAATTAAATTGGTCAAAGCACTTGTGAGCTAAAATCCAAATCACTAGCCCATGGCATATTTTGACGAGAGGATGTTCCTTATCAAGTTTTATCTTTAATTGAACATTGATCCAAACAATCAATATCAGTTGCATCTAACATGTGCTTCAACATCACATCAAATCATTCAAACAAATTTTTTTGCAAACCAAGCTTCAAAATCTTGATCAATCAAATCTAATCAACCCATCATCATCTCGGGATATTCTTCCCAGTCCTTGTATTGCTTAACACTATCGTTGCATTGTTGTGTATCCTCAACAATATTATCATCATCAATATTGATCAATCAAATCCAATAAATCCCTCATCATCTTACCTGATATCCATCCCAATCCTTGTGTTGCTTAAACAATATCCTTGTGTTGTTGTGTATCCTCAGTAGTGTTATCATTATCAATCCATCGATTCGATCAATCAACCTTAGCTTAGTTTTCAACAAAATCCCAAAACAAAGCATTGATATCATCATGCATATCCATATCCAAATTGTCAAAATCATGCGAAAATCCCAAAAACATCCAAAACATATCAAAATCCCCAAATAAGTTAAAAAGTTAGGAAAAATGTCAAAAACATGCTATCCAAACTATGTCGTCTCTAAGGGGTATGTGTAGGATCATGATGGGCCAAAAAGTGGCAATATGATGGGTATGTGGCTGATGAACTTTTTTAACCCAAAATTGATGAAACAAAAAGGGTTTTTAAAGGAGTTTCTCAGCTTTCCACCAATATAAATTATGCTTTACTTTGAATTTAATAAATAATTATTATTCATTTTCTATTTGAATTACGACTAAAGTCCTGATTGATAGGCTGACTGAAAAAAAATCTATAGATTTCAAACAGTATCACATTCTTTGAATTTGAAACATATGTCACATTCTATGCTTCACATACTATAGGATTAAAAAAAAAAGAATTGAATTTCATGAAGTTTTGACCAAGTTAAGGTGGTTAGACATAAAAGTTTTTATATTTTTTAAAAGTTGTAATAAGAAAACTGTTGTCACCTAGAATTGCACCCTATGCAGAGTTTACAAAAATTGAGCATTCTAGAGCAACATGGGATCATCTCAAGGCTGTGGGTCACCTATAACTGAAATGAACCTTCGGAGAAGCCTAAATTCCTTTGGGTATCACCTAAACTATTGTTTCTTTGAGAGGAAAGAGGGAAGAGATGCATAAAATGGAGAACTACACTAGGGTGATACACCAAACTGATAAGAAATCATGAAATGAACATAGGAAGAACATACACTTGAAGGCCTAATTGCTATTCTCAGAGCAACTTCTTTCAGACTTAATGCTTTAGTCCTAATAGGTTTGGCCCACATGCACATCTCAGGAAGGAAAGATTAATTTCACAGCTCTAAGATATGAATACAAAATTATAAACACAGCTAAAGACTTGCATTATTCAGAAGAAAGATACAGAAATGAGAATCAATACAAACATGAACACAAACTTCCAAGGTAAACTCTATGTTGTATTCAGGATTTAAGTTGAATTATAGAAAAACTTACATTGATTGAGAAAGGATTGATTAAAAAATCACTAACTCTTTAGAGTGTGTAATCAGAACTATTTACAAAAAGGCAAAAAATGCCTTATATATAGACTGTATGTCGGCCCCTTAGGGCTTACAAAAATATCCCAGTTCAGAAAAAGATCTATCTTAGATCTTTCATGAATTAATTGCAGAAGCCTGCCTGTCCCTGCTGTATGTGTCAGTGAAGAGTTACCCTCGTAGAAGCCTTCCTCAGATATTCTTTAGCTACCGCATTCATTCGATCCATCATGTTCAGTTGAGCTACTATGACTGCACCTTGAATGCTCTGATCCTGCAAAAGATACACATCGCCCTTCACCCTATTGATGTTCTTTAAACCACCACAGTTTACCTTCAGATCTCTCTAATTGGTTGAGTGCAATCCACGCAGCTTCCTCAGGTGGTCAAAACTTCCCCTGTTGAACTGCATATCGGTGAGACACTGATTGTGTCTCCCCGATGCGGTTAAATCTTTTCGCAAGTATCAGCATAGCATGGAGCCATCGTTGAGAGCTCCTAGCGAGCCCAAAGAATCATACCGATTCTACTGGAACCATCGACAAGACGCCGTTTATCGCCAAGAGATAAGTGAATTGACAAATCACGTGGAGATCCCTTCTATCGCTAAGACCACCCATGGTTGGTAAGACATCCTGTTGAAAGCCCCATAGTCATACCGAATTCTCTTCTGTCATATCGGCATCTGCCTTTGTTACCGAGACACACTCCATCACCGAGACTCTATATCGAAGTCTCCCTGCAATGCTGAAAGTTCACTTCAAGTTTGGAGAGCTCCTGCTTGGTCGGCAAGACATCCTACCGACCCCATCCTCATTCTGTCTGAGCTCTTCTTTTCCTTCGCTGAGACTCCCACTATCGGCAAGAAATCATATAGAATGCACCCTATTGTTCAGAAAGATCTCAACCACTCTTAGGTCCCTGAGACATAATGTATCTCCCACTAATGAATTTACCTGTCCCAAGTGTGTCACTGTAGCTTTCATCTGTCAGGGAGACCTCACATAGACTGCTCTTGCTACACCGAGAAATCTCAATGCATTCTGAGTCACCGAGACAAGGCAACTATTACGCCAACAAGGATCCTTCATATTTTCCATCGGCGAGACCAAAGGTCACTCGCCGAGACCTTACAGCGATCGCCCCAACCTACACCAATGAGCACATCCTTCCGGTCAGTAAGACATTGGCCTGTCAGCCAGACTCTTACCGAATGCATCCTATTATCCTGATATTTTCTCTTGTTGCTAAGACACTCACACTTCGGTAAGACATCCTACTAAAGGCCTCAACCTATGTCGAGAGCATTCGTCCTATTGTGACTCTACCTCTTCGGTAAGACTCTTGCCGATAACACCTTGTATGTCACCGATCGATGAGACAAAAGTGAAGTCATGCTGAAAGAAAAATCATTTTGCACACTGTCAGTGAGACTAAGAGAACTCGCTATGACCATACACCGACACCGCAACTCATGCCGAAGGGAACCTGTGTTTCTCTAGTCGGCGAGACAAGAAAACCTCACTGAGACATAACGCTAATATCGTCTAGCTTCGCTGATGAACCACCATACACATAGTCAGGGAGACATGTTGAGATCGGTAAGATGCAACCCCGACAACCAAGACATATGCTGGTAGAAGCCTTGATGGTCACCAAAATAATAGGATTGACTTTCCAAATGAAGAATGTGGAGGACCTGTGATCACCATGACACTCCTGGGGTCTTGGCGACTCTGTCCTTAGAAGATTTTCATGCCAAACCAGAGTGAGGCATGATTGTTCACTGAGTTCCCCATGACTTGGCATCATATTCATGACCTTTGCCCAAGGCCGAATACTTCATTTGGCCTTCTGGAAAAAATAACACGATTTGCTTTGCCTAATTGAGCCAAAGGGTGAAAATTTAGGCAACAATTCTGGCAACTTTGCGGGATGTTTTCCTGCTAAACATTAGAACCAGTGACTGGGTTTATCCATTGGGCATGGAGTCATTAGAAGGCTCAAAAAACAAACAAAATATTAGTCTTGCACATGGCCTCAACCTCATGAGATTTATAGGACACAACAGGTTGCCAAAATGGCAAGATAGGGGAAACTAAAGGAGAAATATATACTGTGTTGAAACAACACTTATGGAAAACATAAAGCCTAAACTATATATGTACAAGAAGGCACTTATCAGGCTTGAAAGTAGGGTTTAAGGTGTATCCCATTGACTGGGATAGGAAGCACTTCACCTTCTGTTGTAGCCAGCTGATATGCATTATGCTTCTTACAGCCTGTGATAATAAGTGGACTAGTCCACATATTGTCGAACTTGGTGTGATGGCCTGGTCTGCTTTTCAGAACATCCCATTTGAGCACGAGGTCTCCCTCCTTAAAAGATTTTGTTGTAGCCTTCTGGTCGAATGGTCTCTTTGTCTGGAGCTGATGGTACTCCAAAGTTTTCATTGCTCTGTCCCTTGATTCTTCAAGCTCCATGAGCTTTGCATACCTTACAGACATGGGGTCCTGCTCCTCAAACATCTCCAACTGGCGAACAATATCAAAATCCAGAAGCTCCATTGATAGTGGCAATCTTGCCTCTTTTCCATAGACCAACATATATGGCGAGTTACCAACAGACCTCTTAGGGGTCACTCTATCTGTCCAAAGTGCATTCTTTAAACTACTGGGCCAGGTCCTTTGGTTGTCCTCTATGGTTCTTTTAATAATTGTGATGAGGTTCTTATTTGTGCTCTTAGCTAGGCCATTACCTTGAGGGTAATAATTTGAAGATGTGCTCAAACAAATGCCATGCTTAACGGCCCAGTCGGTTACCCTTAGATACGTGAATGCAAGGGAATTATCAGATATGATGGAGTCAGGCACTCCAAACCTGGTGACTATATCTTCATAGAAGTTCAACATTGAGGATTCTTTTGCTTCCCTCAATGCAACCGCTTCTGTCCACCTTGTAAAGTAGTCAGTGGCTGTAAGTACCCATTTGTGACCAGAACTGGAAAGTGGATTTATTGGTCCTATAAAATCAATGCCCCATCTCATGAAGGGTTGCTCTACTTGAATTGGATGCAGGGGCATAGCAGGCAACTTTTCCTTTCCTGAAAACATAGCACATTTGATGCATTTTCTTGACCAGGAATACGCATCTTTGAGCAAGCTAGGCCAGTAGTAACTAGCTCTTATGACCTTCTAGGTAGTAGTTCTGGGAGAAAAGTGACCTCATGCAGCTCCATCATGAAACTCATGAAGCACCTTTTCAATTTGGTCACTGTGAATGCACCTTAATAGGACACCATTCAGATCCTTTTTAAAAAAAGCATTGCCCATCAGCACATATGGTATGGACTGTAGTCTAAAGTATCTTCTTTTGGCTCTGTTCAGACCTAATGGGCATTGACCAATTTTTAGAAATTGGGTCATATCCTGGACCCAATTAGTTATCCCTATAGGCACATCATCTTGAGCATTTCGAGGCTTATTTGTATTGGCAAGCACAACATCCTTTTCTAGTTCACTTTCACTACTCGACCCTGAAGCAAGTTGTTCACAACGACCTTTACCTCTAACTAGTTTGGTGATGCTAATATCTACATCGTACTCCATGACCTTAGTGATCCACCCTACTCTTTTTTCATTCAGATCCTTATTCAACAGAAATTCCTTTACACTTGAGTGCGCAACTAGAATATGAACCTTATTGTTTGAAAGCAAAGGTTTAAATTTCTTCAGACTTCTAATCACAGAGAGAACGTGCTTTTCAACAAATGTATACCTTTCTTCGTAATCAACAAGTATTTGGAAGGCTATGGGTTGCTCCAAATTGTCGCTATTCTTCTAAACCAACATAGCAAAGATTGCACCATCGCTACCAAAAGCATATAAAAAGAAGTCTTTAGAGAAGTTAGGGTTTACCAATGTCAGAGCAGATGCTAATGCCTCCTTGATTTCTCCAAAACTGTGTTTTGCCTCCTTTTTCCAACTAAAGACTGCATTCTTCTTTAACATGGTTGTAGCAGGTTTGTCACATCTAGAATGAACCTTCTCAGAAAGTTGATCTATCCCAGAAAGCTCTGTCGGCCCTTCTTGTGATTAGGAAGCGGTAACTCAAGTATGGCTCTGACTCTTTCAGGGTCAATAGCGATTCCCTGCTTTGACAGTATGTGTCCTAATAGTTTCCCTTTGTGGACAACAAAGATACTCTTCTTTGGATTGAGGGAGATACTAAACTCTCTACATTTTTCAAACACTTGCCTAAGATGTAACAGATGTTCATCAACATTCTTAGAATAAACTGTGATGTCATCTAGGTAAATCAGTATAATCTTGTTAATCAAGCTTTGAAACACCATGTCCATAGCCCTCTGGAACGTGGCACCAACATTGGATAAACCAAAACACATCATTTTGTATGCCATGGTGCCCCATTTAGTTGTAAAAGCAGTCTTAAACTAATCTTCCTCTTTAACCAGCACCTAATTATATCCTAAAAAACCATCTAGTAAGGAAAACCTTTCAGAACCAACAATCTCTTGTAAGATTCGTTCCATGGAGGGCAGTGGGTAGTGGTCTTTTAGAGAGGATCGGTTAAGATCCCTGAAGTCTACATAGAGCCTTATCTCACCACTTTTCTTTCTCACCGGTACAAGATTAGAAACCCATGAAGTGTGCTTGATAGGGAAGACAATACCCCCCTCAACTAGTTTAGTCAGCTCCTTAATCATTAGGGGCTCAAGTTTAGGATTCAAGGGCCTTTGTTTCTGCCTTACTGGCTTGGCATTAGGTTCTAATTCAATTGTATGCTGAGCAATATGGGAATAAAATCCTTTCAAATCTGAATACTCCCAAGCAAAGACATCATGAAACTCTTGGCACAAAGCAACAAAAACTTGTCTATCTTCAGGTGAACAAAGTTTCCCTATCTTAAGAAGTTTACCTTTGAAAATCTATAGCTCTTTATAGTGTTCTTCTTTGATTTGCAAGCCAACTTTACCCTTTTTGAGCTAATTATCAGTACTGAAAATCGACTCTAAGGTAACCAAACCTTTGGGAAATTTGTTTGTCTTTAGCTATATGACCTGATCACCATACTACTACTTGAGTTTTGCTGGATTCACCACAGAGAATTGATCTTCCTCAAGCAAGAAGGAAAGGATCTGCTCATCACTTTCAAAGACTTGCTAGTGAACATTGTTGTCAGGAATTCAGGGTCTGACTACAACCTTCACATACTGCTACACCTTCTCTTTTCTAATGTCATTTGGAATATCAAACTGTGCTCTAATGGCTGCGAGCCTGTCAGCATGCTTGTTCTAATTTCTTGGGATAGACACTAAGTTAAAGGCATTGAAATATTTGAGCATGTTCCACAGTTTTTTTCTATAAGACTTTAATGTGTCATTTTTAGCAACATTCAGGCCCCTTACTTGATTAACAATTAATTCTCTATCCCCATGGACTTTCAAGTTGGTTATTCCTCTCTTTCTTGCCCACTCTAGACCTTGAACAAGGCCTTCATACTCAACAGTGTTATTGGAGCATGCAAAAGCAAAATGAAATGCAGAGTAGTACCTATCACCTTGTGGAGAAATCAACATTGCACCTCCTCCTACTCCATTTTTACTTCTAGAACCATCAAAGAACATCTCCCAAAGTCCATTAAGCGGTTGCAATAACAGATCTACATCTTTCTCCAAGTTTGGAATGTCTGTATCAGGCTCAAGAATGACATAGTTTCCCATACCAACATCTTGAATGAGATCCTCAGGACTGTCCGATACATTTTCAACCACCCATTCATGCAGCAACACGTTAGGAACAGCTTATGATTGGAGTTCTTGAGCAGCAGTTAGTTCGTTGTCAGTAAATGCAACACAATTTGCATTTGCAGCAAGAGCAGCATTGATGGGGCTTGGGTTATATGGCTCAATGTGGTCTTTGGCCAACCTTTCAGAATTGATGGTAACCTCAGTCCCATATCTTGTTCTAAATAGCATATGTGACCAATCAGTCGACACATAACCACCTATCTTGGCTGTAAAGTCTCTAGATAAACACAAGGAAAAGAAAGGTGGAAGGTCTATGACACATATGTCTTAAGTGATTGAAAAGTTTGGACAAGCATGGAGAGTGAGGTTTAAATCCTTGATAATGCCCAAAGTGTTAACCAAAGTTCCATCCAATTGAATCACTCCCTTCTCTAAAGGCTAGTATTTTAGTCCAAGTTTGTCAGCAATCTGTTTTGGCACGACGGAGCTGCTAGCTCCACTATCTACCATACAATTATGGACTAATTTATCACCAATAATCACTGATACATAGAAAGGAGGTGGTTTAACTCCTTTTTCAGTCTCTATGCAAGGTTGCTCATCATTTCCCTGAGAATTATTTGTTAACACGGCTCTAACCTAACCTATTGGGAGCTCAGATTCATCAGACATTTTCAAACTTGATAGGGTTGATTGTAACATATCCTTTTGACCAGGGATGAATAAAGAATCCCACATGGACATGGTTACATTTGTCCTTTTCATATTATCAAGAATGTTAAAAGGTACAATTAAATTTTTATAGTGTGCCTTTACGCTAGTATGATCAGCCTGTAAGCATGGCTGCTCCTTGTCTGGGAGTTGTTGATCTCTTTGCCAACCACTAGTCACTCGAGAGGTAGATGGTTCCACAACGATTGCCCTTCCTCTATCAGCTACTTGGTCAAGCTCAAATGCTCTCTTTTTTGCCCTGGTGTTAGTTGCAACTGGAGAGCTATCCTCATTCAACCCACATAATTCTTGACCTTTCCAATTAAGCAGGGTTGTAACATTGCTGAATTGGTCCTGATGTTGTGAAGATGCATCATTACTTGCACTCTGCTATGAACCTGAAGCATTTTGTACCATCAGTGCTTGATTGATGAGTCCATTTGAACAAGTGGCTTGATTATGAGGCTGGTTACAAGGGTAGCACCACTCAAAATCAGCCTCTAAGTTGTTTTGAGTGGGAACTAGGTCCCTAACTGCACTAACAGGTGCTGGAGCATAGGCTTGAAAAGGCCTTGTGTTCATACTTTGTCTTGGGCCCTGATACTACTGTCTATTCCCTTGGAATTACTGCTGTTGACCTTGAAAAGACTGACTTGAGGCCTGATTTTGCTATTGATAAGGCTTGGAATAGGTTTGTTGCTTTTCCAAGTTCACCAACTTGTTACCAAAAGTTTGTAAAAGGATTTTGATCTCTTGTAATTCATTTGATGAGCTTGAAGCAACACTTTCTTCCTTGTCAATGGTTTGAACAACAGCTGGTAGCGTTGGTATAGCTGGTAGAGGTGTCAAAGGAGGTATTTGCAAAGGGATGTTTGCATGAATTTTTGGAAATATTGGCATTGGTGGCCTAGGAGTGAGTTTACCGGCTTGTATTAAGTTATTTTCAGCTTTGATAGCTATTTCAAAGGCATCTGGTAAAGACACTCCACCCATTGACTGTATCATGACAGCTATATCGTTGTTCAAAGCTCTCAAAAAGTATAGGAATGCATACTCTAGAGGTGGCCTCACCGTTGCAGGGATTCTATCCCAAGTTCTTTGAAATCTGAAGTTGAAGTCGTTCATTTGCTTTTGCGGAGCCCTCTTAATTGTAGTCACTTGCTCCAATAGAGACAAGTTGGCAAACCTGTCTTGGAATTTCTTATGCAATTTTTGTCCAAAATCGTCCCATGTTGCAATTGAACTGACCGGTAGGCTCCTATACCACTACACAACTATTTCTTTCAGTGAAGCAGCTAGCAATCTCACTGTAACGTCCTCTTGGATTATGTGGTGGACTCCACATAACAAAGCCACATCTCTCAAATGTTCAATCAGAGTAGTTTGATCTTCTCCTGAGAAAATTGGAAGACTCTTCATGACTGCCATTGGAATATCATTATGTTGCACCAAGTTCAAAGGACTCCTTACGTTGAAAGCAACAAAGGGTTGATTCCTTGGAGCAGCCATTGAAGGTATCTGATGTGAATTTGTTGGTACAACGAACTGAGACCTTACAGGTGGAGGAGTGGACTGAGTTCTCCTAGAATGGATGATTGTTGTTCTCCACCTTTCCTCAACTCTGCCTTGTCTTCTTGGTGGTGACAGCTGCAAGTATTCAAAAGCGCTTGAGCTACTTCTTGTTCGTACTCTTTTCATATACTATAGAAGGAATGGATTTCTAGAGTTCTTCCTCTTTGTGGAGTCACCAAGTATGCCAAAGGGCTTCTATAAAGTTTTATAATTCACTGGTTGCATACCAAACTAGTAGTTAAAACAAATTCCAGTCCCACCGGGCGTGCTAGAAACTGTTGTCACCTAGAATTGCACCTTTTGCAAAGTTTACGAGAAACTTAGCATTCTAAGGCAACATGGGATCACTCCAAGGTTGTGGGTCACCAATGATTGAAGTGAATCTCCGGAGAAGGACGGCTTCCTTTGGGTATCACCTAAACTATTGCTTCTTTGAGAGGAAAGAGGGAAGAGATGCATAAAAATGGAAACTAAACCTATGGTGATACACCATATTAATGAGAAATTATGAAATTAACACAACAAAACACACACTTGAAAGCTTAAATTCAATTGATTTACATACCCAGAACAACCTCTTTCTGAAGTAAAGCTTTAGTCCTAACAGTTTTGGCGTACAGGTATGTGTAGGATCATCATGGAAAAAACAGGCCCTTAAGTGGCAAAAAATTCAAAAAAATCAGTGTTAGGAAACTTGACATAAAAATTTGAATAAGTTATCTATATTATTTCAAAAATATGTAAGAATGGAATCTGTAGAAAATTGAATTTATTTTCTAAAATACTAGGTTTATTTAAAAATAAATAAAATCATACTGGTGAAAATTTGAAATTTCATTGTAGTAGTACTTAAATTTCAGGGAAAAAATAAGAGTAGGTGTCTGTCTGACCACCCTAACCATAATAAAATGATACTATTTTTTATAATATTTTATATATAAGTAGGACTCATGTCCGGATGTGATTCATATTTTTTTGTAATTTTTTTCCAAGTAAATAATTAATTATGATTTTTTTATTTCAACTTTTAAAAAATATAAAAAACTCGTATGTCTGACCACCTTAACTTGGTAAAAACTTCATGAAATTTAATTTTTCTTTTTTTAATCCTATAGTATGTGAAGCATAGAATGTGACGCATGTTTTGGATTCAAAAAATATAATACCGTTTGAAAGTTATATATGTTTTTCAATCAGCCTATCGATCAAGACTTTAGTCGTAATTCAAATAGAAAATGAATAATAATTATTTATTAAACTAAAATTAAAGTATAATTTATATTGGTGGAAAGCTGAGAATATCCTCTAAAAACCCTTTTCATTTCATCAATTTTGGGTAAAAAAAAAGTCATCAGCCACATACCCTACAAATACCCATAATATTGCCACTTTTTGGCCCATCATGATCATGCACATACCCCTACACATACACCTTGGGAAGGAAAGATCAATTTCATAACCTTAAGATACAAATGTAAAAATGTGAAAACACAGTTATAGACTTGCATGTGCAAAAGAAAGATACAGAAATGAGAATCAGTACAAGCATGAACATAAACTTCCAAGGTAAATTCTGTGTTATGTTTGGGATTCTATTTTTGAGTTACAAAAAACATACATTGACTGAGAAAAGATTGATTGGAAATCACTAACTCTTCAGAGTGTGCAATCAGAACTATTTACAAAAAGGAAACAAATTCCTTATATACAGACTGCATGTCGGCCCCTTAGGGCTTACAAAAATATCCCCCTTCAGAAAAAGATCTATCTCAGATCTTTAATTAATTAATTGTAGAAGCCTGTGTGTCCCTATTGTTGGTGTCGGTGTGAAGAACTGCTCTTGGAGAAGCCTTCTCCTGATCTTCTTGTAGCATTAATTCTTCTGATCCATCGTGTCCAACTACCGAGTTCCCTGTTGAAGAGCCGCATTGAATGCCCCCCCGAGCTTAGAACAAATATATGTTGTATTCATGCTACATTCGTCTTGCGTTGGCATTCCACGTTTTGATCAAACTGCCACGACTCGCCTTAGATCCCTTTGGTTATTCGAACACCTTCCACGCGGGCCCTGCAGCTGGTCAAAAGTCCTTTTCAATGGAATTGCATCTTGGAAAGACACTGAAAGTGTCTTGCTGATGCAATTATGTGTCTCTATAGCTTTAGAAGTCATGTTGATACCACCAAAACCATCGGCAAGACAAACAGATTTAATTAGAAGTCCCAGCGAGCACCATTGAGTCACATTGACATCCTTTTAATTTGGTACATCCATCGCTATCGGCCAGAGATTCTATGTTCGGGAAGACCTCCTAACGAGCCCTCCATCTCTCGGTGAGTACATACGTAGTCGGTATGACTCTTGGCGATGACCTCTCATCGAGTTCAATTCGTTTGCCCCCGAGCTTACTCTTCTCCTTCGGGCTCGAGCACCTTTGGCTTTTGGTGAGACATTGGTTTGTCAGCTGGACTTCATACCGAGCGCCTCTTCACTCTTTGTTGAGATGTTCACTTTACTATCGGAGAGACAACACCGAGTCGGGGAGACCTCAGCTTTAGTGACGCCACCTTTCCTATTGGGGAGACACTAAGCCTTCGGCATGACCTCATGCTGAGCTTTAAAACCTTTGGAGAACTCTTCACTCGGCAAGACATTTGATGTTGGCTGGACATTTCGGCGAAGTCCCATAGTTACACCTAGGTTCCTTTGTGCCGGCGGGAGTCCTTCCAAAGACAACTGCATCGAGGTCCATCCTTTCCTTTCAGCGAGACTTTCATCTTTTCCAAGACCTCCCGACAAAGCCCCTCACCTTTGCCGAAAACATATCTCGCTCCAAGACTTTACTGCAAAAGCTTCACACGTCGGCAAGACATTGAACCTTTGCTGGGACCTCTCACAGACCACTGTAGGTCTCCCTGAACCACATGGTCACCGAGAGTCTTGGCGAATGACAGTTGAATGGCCTATCGGCCAAGGATATCCATGCGGTAAGAGGTCACACCGAACCCTCTCCGTTATAGCGATAGGCTCTGCAGGCTCGTTTGACATGATAGAAACTAGGTCTCTGCAACCTGCTCAGGATGGAATGAATCAAATAGTTAGTCGGCCAGACAGTAGGAGAGTCTGGCTGACTTCTCCTCAAATGATTTTCATGCTAAATCTTCCTAGGGGCTTCTCCCACTGAGTTCCTTGTGACCTAGCAACAGATGTAGAGATTTTTCACTTGTGTGAATGTCCCACTGGCCTCTGCAGATCTAACATTTGGCTATCTCGCCTGATTTAACTATAGGTGAAATGGAGGCAACAATTCTGGTGACCTTTGTGGGATGTTTGCCTGCTAAACACGAGAACCAGTGACCAGGCTTATCCATTGGGCATGGAGTCATTAGAAAACTTAGAGAACAAATAAAACATCAGTCGGCACATTGTTGTGATTCGCATGAGACTCCCACTATCGGCACTACAACCTTCACATACTGCTGCACCTTCACTTTTTTCATGTGTAGGATCATGATGGGCCAAAAAGTGGTGATATGATGGGTATGTGGCTGATGAACTCTTTTAACCCAAAATTGATGAAACGAAAAGGGTTTTTAAAGGAGTTTCTCAGCTTTCCACTAATATAAATTTTGCTTTACTTTGAATTTAATAAATAATTATTATTCATTTTCTATTTGAATTATGACTAAAGTCCTGATTGATAGGTTGATTGAAAAAAATCTATAGATTTCAAATAGTATCACATTCTTTGAATCCAAAACATGTGTCACATTCTATGCTTCACATACTATAGGATTAAAAAAATAATAATTGAATTTCATGAAGTTTTGACCAAGTTAAGGTGCTTAGATATACAATTTTTTATATTTTTTAAAAGTTGTAATAAGAAAACCATAATTAATTATTTACTTGGAAAAAAATTACAAAAAAATATAGATCACATCCGGACAAACTACAACCTTAAAATACTACTGCACCTTCACATACTGCTGCACCTTCTCTTTTCTAATGTCATTTGGAATATCAAACTGTGCTCCAATGGCTATGAGCCTGTCAGCATGCTTGTTCTGATTTCTTGGGATAGACACTAAGTTAAAGGCATCGAAATCTTCGAGCATGTTCCACACTCTATTTCTATAAGACTTTAATGTGTCATTGTTAGCAACATTCAGGCCCCTTAATTGATTAACAATTAATTCACTGTCCCCATGGACTTTCAAGTTGGTTATTCCTCTCTTTCTTGCCCACTCTAGACCTTGAACAAGGCCTTTATACTCAGCAGTGTTATTGGAGCATGCAAAAGAAAAATGGAATGCAGAGCAGTACCAATCACCTTGTGGAGAAATCAACATTACACCTCCTCCTGCTAAATTTTTACTTCTAGAACCATCAAAGAACATCTCCCAAAGTCCATTAAGTGGTTGCAATAATGGATCTGCATCTTTCTCCAAGTTTGGAATCTCTTTATCAGGCTCAAGAATGACATAGTTGCCCATACCAACATTTTGAATGAGATCCTCAGGCCTGTCCGATACATTTTCAACCACCCATTCATGCAACAACATGTCAGGAACAGATTCTGAATGGAGTTCTTGAGAAGTAGCTAGTTCGTTGTCAGTAAACACAACACAATTTGCATTTGCAGCAGAAGAAGTAGCATTGATGGGGCTTGGGTTATGTGGCTCAATGTGGTCTTTGGCCAACCTTTCAGACTTGATGGTAACCTTAGTCCCATATCTTGTTCTAAATAGTATATGTGACCAATCAGCCGACACATAACCACCTATCTTGGTTGTAAAGTCTCTAGATAAACACAAGGAAAAGAAAGGTGGAAGGTCTATGACACATATGTCTTGATGGATTGAAAAGTTTGGACAAGCATGGAGAGCGAGGTTTAAATCCTTGATAATGCCCAAAGTGTTAACCAAAGTGCCATCCAATTGATTCACTCCCTTCTCTAAAGGCTGGTATTTTAGTCCAAGTTTGTCAACAATCTGTTTTGGCATGATGGAGCTGCTAGCTCCACTATCTACCATACAATTATGGACTAATTTATCACCAATAATCACTGATACATAGAAAGGAGGTGGTTTAACTCCTTTTTCAGTCTCTATGCAAGGTTGCTCATCATTTCCCTGAGAATCATTTGTTAACACAACTCTAACCTAGCCTATTGGGAGCTCAGATTCATCAGACATTTTCAAACTTGATAGGGTTGATTGTAACATATCCTTTTGACCAGGGATGACTAAAGAATCCCACATGGACATGGTTACATTTGTCCTTTTCATATTATCAAGAATGTTAAAAGGTACAATTGAATTTTTATAGTGTGCCTTTACACCAATATGATCAGCCTATAAGCGTGGTTGCTCTGTGTCTAGGAGTTGCTAATCTCTTTGCCAACCACTAGTCACTCGAGAGGTAGATGGTTCCACAGCTGTCGCCCTTCCTCTATCAGCTACTTGTTCAAGCTCAAATTCTCTATTTTTTGCCCTGGTGTTAGTTGCAACTGGAGAGCTATCCTCATTCAACCCACATAATTCTTGACCTTGCCAATTAAGCAGGGTCGTATCATTGCTGAATTGGTCCTAATGTTGTGAAGATGCATCATTGCTTGCACTATGCTATGAACCTAAAGCATTTTGTACCATTAGTGCTTGATTTATGAGTCCATTTGAACAAGTGGCTTGATTATGAGGTTGGTTACAAGGGTAGCACCAGTCATAATCAGCCGCTAAGTTGTTTTGAGTGGGAACCAGGTCCCTAACTGCACTAACAGGTGCTGGAGCATAGGCCTAAAAAGGCCTTGTGTTCATACTTTGTCTTGGGCCCTAATACTACTGTCTATTCCCTTGGAATTACTGCTGTTGACTTTGAAAAGGCTGACTTGAGGCCTGATTTTGCTATTGATAAGGCCTGGAATAGGTTTCTTGCTTTTCCAAGTTCACCAACTTGTTACCAAAAGTCTGTAAAAGGATTTTGATCTCTTGTAATTCATTTGATGAGCTTGAAGCAACACTTTATTGCTTGTCAATGGTTTGAACAACAGCTGGTAGAGGTGTGAAAGGAGGTATTTGCAAAGGGATGTTTGCATGAATTTTTGGAAATATTGGCATTGGTGGCCTAGAAGAGAGTTTACCAGCTTGTATTAAGTTGTTTTCAGCTTTGATAGCTATTTCAAAGGCATCTGGTAAAGACACTCTACCCATTGACTGTATCATGATAGCTATATCGCTGTTCAAAGCTCTCAAAAAGTATAGGAATGCATACTCTAGAGTTGGCCTCACCGTTGCAGGGATTCTATCCCAAGTTCTTTGAAATCTGAAGTTGAAGTCGTTCATTTGCTCTTACGGAGCCCTCTTAATTGTAGTCACTTGCTCCAATAGAGACAAGTTGTCAGACCTGTCTTAGAATTACTTATGCAATGTTTCTCCAAAATCATCCCAAGTTGCAATTGAACTAACCGGTAGGCTCCTATACCACTACACAACTCTAACTTTCAGTGAAGCAGCTAGCAATCTCACTGCAACGTCCTCTTGGATTATGTGGTGGACTCCACATAACAAAGCCACATCTCTCAAATGTTCAATCAGAGTAGTTTGATCTTCTCCTAAGAAAATTGGAAGACTCTTCAAGGCTGCCATTGGAATATCATTATGTTGCACCAAGTTCAAAGGACTCCTTCCGTTGAAAGCAACAAAGGGTTGATTCCTTGGAGCAACCATTGAAGGTATCTGATGTGAATTTGTTGGTACAACGAACTGAGACCTTACAGGTGGAGGAGTGGACTGAGTTCTCCTAGAATGGATGATTGTTGTTCTCCACCTTTCCTCAACTCTGCCTTGTCTTCTTGGTGGTGACAGCTGCAAGTATTCAAAAGCGCTTGAGCTACTTCTTGTTCGTACTCTTTTCATATACTATAGAAGGAATGGATTTCTAGAGTTCTTCCTCTTTGTGGAGTCTCCAAGTATGCGAAAGGGATTCTATAAAGTTTGATAATTCACTGGTTGCATACCAAACTAGTAGTTAAAACAAATTCCAGTCCCACCGGGCGTGCTAGAAACTGTTGTCACCTAGAATTGCACCTTTTGCAAAGTTTACGAGAAACTTAGCATTCTAAGGCAACATGGGATCACTCCAAGGTTGTGGGTCACCAATGATTGAAGTGAACATCCGGAGAAGGACGGCTTCCTTTGGGTATCACCTAAACTATTGCTTCTTTGAGAGGAAAGAGGGAAGAGATGCATAAAAATGGAAACTAAACCTATGGTGATACACCATATTAATGAGAAATTATGAAATGAACACAACAAAACACACACTTGAAACCTTAAATTCAATTGATTTACATACCCAAAACAACCTCTTTCTGAAGTAATGCTTTAGTCCTAACAGTTTTGGCGTACAGGTATGTGTAGGATCATCATGGAAAAAATAGGCCCTTAAGTGGCAAAAAATTCAAAAAAATCAGTGTTAGGAAACTTGACATAAAAATTTGAATAAGTTATCTATATTATTTCAAAAATATGTAAGAATGGAATCTGTAGAAAATTGAATTTATTTTCTAAAATACTAGGTTTATTTAAAAAATAAATAAAATCATACTGGTGAAAATTTGAAATTTCATTGTAGTAGTACTTAAATTTCAGGGAAAAAATAAGAGTAGGTGTCTGTCTGACCACCCTGACCATAATAAAATGATACTATTTTTTATAATATTTTATATATAAGTAGTACTCATGTCCGGATGTGATTCATATTTTTTTGTAATTTTTTTCCAAGTAAATAATTAATTATGATTTTTTTATTTCAACTTTTAAAAAATATAAAAACTCGTATGTCTGACCACCTTAACTTGGTCAAAACTTCATGAAATTTAATTTTTCTTTTTTTAATCCTATAGTATGTGAAGCATAGAATGTGACGCATGTTTTGGATTCAAAAAATATAATACCGTTTGAAAGTTATATATGTTTTTCAATCAGCCTATCGATCAGGACTTTAGTCGTAATTCAAATAGAAAATGAATAATAATTATTTATTAAACTAAAATTAAAGTATAATTTATATTGGTGGAAAGCTGAGAATATCCTCTAAAAACCCTTTTCATTTCATCAATTTTGGGTAAAAAAAAAGTCATCAGCCACATACCCTACAAATACCCATAATATTGCCACTTTTTGGCCCATCATGATCATGCACATACCCCTACACATACACCTTGGGAAGGAAAGATCAATTTCATAACCTTAAGATAGAAATGTAAAAACGTGAAAACACAGTTATAGACTTGCATGTGCAAAAGAAAGATACAGAAATGAGAATCAGTACAAGCATGAACATAAACTTCCAAGGTAAATTTTGTGTTATGTTTGGGATTCTATTTTTGAGTTACAAAAAACATACATTGACTGAGAAAAGATTGATTGGAAATCACTAACTCTTCAGAGTGTGTAATCAGAACTATTTACAAAAAGGAAACAAATTCCTTATATACAGACTGCATGTCGGCCCCTTAGGGCTTACAAAAATATCCCCCTTCAGAAAAAGATCTATCTCAGATCTTTAATTAATTAATTATAGAAGCCTGCGTGTCCCTATTGTTGGTGTCGGTGTGAAGAACTGCTCTTGGAGAAGCCTTCTCCTGATCTTCTTGTAGCATTAATTCTTCTGATCCATCGTGTCCAGCTACCGAGTTCCCTGTTGAAGAGCCGCATTGAATGCCCCCCCGAGCTTAGAACAAATATATGTTGTATTCATGCTACATTCGTCTTGCGTTGGCATTCCATGTTTTGATCAAACTGCCATGACTCGCCTCAGATCCCTCTGGTTATTCGAACACCTTCCACGCGAGCCCTACAGCTGGTCAAAAGTCCTTTTCAATGGAATTGCATCTTGGAAAGACACTGAAAGTGTCTTGCTGATGCAATTATGTGTCTCTGTAGCTTTAGAAGTCATGTTGATACCACCAAAACCATCGGCAAGACAAACAGATTTAATTAGAAGTCCCAGCGAGCACCATTGAGTCACATTGACATCCTTTTAATTTGGTACATCCATCGCTATCGGCCAGAGATTCTATGTTTGGGAAGACCTCCTAATGAGCCCTCCATCTCTAGGCGAGCACATACGTAGTCGGTATGACTCTTGGTGACGACCTCTCATCGAGTTCATTTCATTTGCCCCCGAGCTTACTCTTCTCCTTCGGGCTCGAGCACCTTTGGCTTTTGGTGAGACATTGGTTTGTCAGCTGGACTTCATACCGAGCGCCTCTTCACTCTTTGTTGAGATGTTCACTTTACTATCAGAGAGACAACACCGAGTCGGGGAGACCTCAGCTTTAGTGACGCCACCTTTCCTATTGGGGAGACACTAAGCCTTCGGCATGACCTCATGCTAAGCTTTAAAACCTTTGGAGAACTCTTCACTCGGCAAGACATTTGATGTTGGCGGGACATTTCGGCGAAGTCCCATAGTTACACCTAGGTTCCTTTGTGTCCGCGGGAGTCCTGCCAAAGACAACTGCATCGAGGTCCATCCTTTCCTTTCAGCGAGACTTTCATCCTTTCCAAGACCACCCGACAAAGCCCCTCACCTTTGCCGAAAACATATCTCGCTCCAAGACTTTACTGCAAAAGCTTCACACGTCGGCGAGACATTGAACCTTTGCTGGGACCTCTCACAGACCACTGTAGGTCTCCCTGAACCCCATGGTCGCCGAGAGTCTTGGTGAATGACGGTTGAATGGCCTATCGGCCAAGGATATCCATGCGGTAAGAGGTCACACCGAACCCTCTCCGTTATAGCGATAGGCTCTGCAGGCTCGTTTGACATGATAGAAACTAGGTCTCAGCAACCTGCTCAGGATGGAATGAATCAAATAGTTAGTCGGCCAGATAGTAGGAGAGTCTGGCCGACTTCTCCTCAAATGATTTTCATGCTAAATCTTCCTAGGGGCTTCTCCCACTGAGTTCCTTGTGACCTAGCAACAGATGTAGAGTTTTTTCCCTTGTGTGAATGTCCCACTGGCCTTTGCAGATCTAACATTTGGCTATCTCGCCTGATTTAACTATAGGTGAAATGGAGGCAACAATTCTGGTGACCTTTGTGGGATGTTTGCCTGCTAAACACGAGAACCAGTGACCAGGCTTATCCATTGGGCATGGAGTCATTAGAAAACTTAGAGAACAAATAAAACATCAGTCGGCACATTGTTGTGATTCGCATGAGACTCCCACTATCGGCACTACAACCTTCACATACTGCTGCACCTTCACTTTTTTCATGTGTAGGATCATGATGGGCCAAAAAGTGGTGATATGATGGGTATGTGGCTGATGAACTTTTTTAACCCAAAATTGATGAAACGAAAAGGGTTTTTAAAGGAGTTTCTCAGCTTTCCACTAATATAAATTCTGCTTTACTTTGAATTTAATAAATAATTATTATTCATTTTCTATTTGAATTATGACTAAAGTCCTGATTGATAGGTTGATTGAAAAAAATCTATAGATTTCAAATAGTATCACATTCTTTGAATCCAAAACATGTGTCACATTCTATGCTTCACATACTATAGGATTAAAAAAATAATAATTGAATTTCATGAAGTTTTGACCAAGTTAAGGTGGTTAGACATACAATTATTTATATTTTTTAAAAGTTGTAATAAGAAAACCATAATTAATTATTTACTTGGAAAAAAATTACAAAAAAATATAGATCACATCCGGACAAACTACAACCTTAAAATACTACTGCACCTTCACATACTGCTGCACCTTCTCTTTTCTAATGTCATTTGGAATATCAAACTGTGCTCCAATGGCTATGAGCCTGTCAGCATGCTTGTTCTGATTTCTTGGGATAGACACTAAGTTAAAGGCATCGAAATCTTCGAGCATGTTCCACACTCTATTTCTATAAGACTTTAATGTGTCATTGTTAGCAACATTCAGGCCCCTTAATTGATTAACAATTAATTCACTGTCCCCATGGACTTTCAAGTTGGTTATTCCTCTCTTTCTTGCCCACTCTAGACCTTGAACAAGGCCTTTATACTCAGCAGTGTTATTGGAGCATGCAAAAGCAAAATGGAATGCAGAGTAGTACCAATCACCTTGTGGAGAAATCAACATTACACCTCCTCCTGCTAAATTTTTACTTCTAGAACCATCAAAGAACATCTCCCAAAGTCCATTAAGTGGTTGCAATAATGGATCTGCATCTTTCTCCAAGTTTGGAATCTCTTTATCAGGCTCAAGAATGACATAGTTGCCCATACCAACATTTTGAATGAGATCCTTAGGCCTGTCCGATACATTTTCAACCACCCATTCATGCAGCAACATGTTAGGAACATATTCTGAATGGAGTTCTTGAGAAGTAGCTAGTTCGTTGTCAGTAAACACAACACAATTTGCATTTGCAGCAGAAGAAGGAGCATTGATGGGGCTTGGGTTATATGGCTCAATGTGGTCTTTGGCCAACCTTTCAGACTTGATGGTAACCTTAGTCCCATATCTTGTTCTAAATAGTATATGTGACCAATCAGCCGACACATAACCACCTATCTTGGTTGTAAAGTCTCTAGATAAACACAAGGAAAAGAAAGGTGGAAGGTCTATGACACATATGTCTTGATGGATTGAAAAGTTTGGACAAGCATGGAGAGCGAGGTTTAAATCCTTGATAATGCCCAAAGGGTTAACCAAAGTGCCATCCAATTGAATCACTCCCTTCTCTAAAGGCTGGTATTTTAGTCCAAGTTTGTCAACAATCTGTTTTGGTATGACGGAGCTGCTAGCTCCACTATCTACCATACAATTATGGACTAATTTATCACCAATAATCACTGATACATAGAAAGGAGGTGGTTTAACTCCTTTTTCAGTCTCTATGCAAGGTTGCTCATCATTTCCTTGAGAATTATTTGTTAACACGGCTCTAACCTAACCTATTGGGAGCTCAGATTCATCAGACATTTTCAAACTTGATAGGGTTTATTTTAACATATCCTTTTGACCAAGGATGACTAAAGAATCCCACATGGACATGGTTACATTTATCCTTTTCATATTATCAAGAATGTTAAAAGGTACAATTGAATTTTTATAGTGTGCCTTTACGCCAATATGATCAACCTATAAGCGTGGCTGCTCTGTGTCTAGGAGTTGCTGATCTCTTTGCCAACCACTAGTCACTCGAGAGGTAGATGGTTCCACAGCTGTCGCCCTTCCTCTATCAGCTACTTGGTCAAGCTCAAATTCTCTATTTTTTGCCCTGGTGTTAGTTGCAACTAGAGAGCTATCCTCATTCAACCCACATAATTCTTGACCTTGCCAATTAAGCAGGGTCGTATCATTGCTGAATTGGTCCTAATGTTGTGAAGATGCATCATTGCTTGCACTATGCTATGAACCTAAAGCATTTTGTACCATTAGTGCTTGATTTATGAGTCCATTTGAACAAGTGGCTTGATTATGAGGTTGGTTACAAGGGTAGCACCACTCATAATCAGCCGCTAAGTTGTTCTGAGTGGGAACCAGGTCCCTAACTGCACTAACAGGTGCTGGAGCATAGGTCTGAAAAGGCCTTGTGTTCATACTTTGTCTTGGGCCCTAATACTACTGTCTATTCCCTTGGAATTACTGCTGTTGACTTTGAAAAGGCTGACTTGAGGCCTGATTTTGCTATTGATAAGGCCTAGAATAGGTCTCTTGCTTTTCCAAGTTCACCAACTTGTTACCAAAAGTCTGTAAAAGGATTTTGATCTCTTGTAATTCATTTGATGAGCTTGAAGCAACACTTTCTTGCTTGTCAATGGTTTGAACAACAACTGGTAGAGGTGTGAAAGGAGGTATTTGCAAAGGGATGTTTGCATGAATTTTTGGAAATATTGGCATTGGTGGCCTAGAAGAGAGTTTACCAGCTTGTATTAAGTTATTTTCAGCTTTGATAGCTATTTCAAAGGCATCTGGTAAAGACACTCCTCCCATTGACTGTATCATGACAGCTATATCACTGTTCAAAGCTCTCAAAAAGTATAGGAATGCATACTCTAGAGGTGGCCTCACCGTTGCAGGGATTCTATCCCAAGTTCTTTGAAATCTGAAGTTGAAGTCGTTCATTTGCTCTTGTGGAGCCCTCTTAATTGTAGTCACTTGCTCCAATAGAGACAAGTTGTCAGACCTGTCTTGGAATTACTTATGCAATTTTTCTCCAAAATCATCCCATGTTGCAATTGAACTGACCGGTAGGCTCCTATACCACTACACAACTCTAACTTTCAGTGAAGCAGCTAGCAATCTCACTGCAACGTCCTCTTGGGTTATGTGGTGGACTCTGCATAACGAAGCCACATCTCTCAAATGTTCAATGGGAGTAGTTTGATCTTCTCTCGAGAAAATTGGAAGACTCTTCAAGGCTGCTATTGGAATATCATTATGTTGCACCAAGTTCAAAGGACTCCTTCCGTTGAAAGCAACAAAGGGTTGATTCCTTGGAGCAGCCATTGAAGGTATCTGATGTGAATTTGTTGGTGCAATGAACTGAGACCTTACAGGTGGAGGAGTGGACTGAGTTCTCCTAGAATGGATGATTGTTGTTCTCCACCTTTCCTCAACTCTGCCTTGTCTTCTTGGTGGTGACAACTGCAAGTATTGAAAAGGGCTTGAGTTGCTTCTTGTTCACACTCTTTTCATATACTATAGAAGGCGTGGATTTCTGGAGTTCTTCCTCTTTGTGGAGTCACCAAGTATGCCAAAGGGCTTCTATAAAGTTTGATAATTCACTGGCTGCATACCAAACCAGTAATTAAAACAAATTCTAGTCCCATCGGGCGTGCCAGAAATTTTTGTCACCTAGAATTGCACCTTTTGCAAAGTTTACAAGAAACTGAGCATTGTAAGGTAACATGGGATCACTCCAAGGCTGTGGGTCACCTATGATTGAAGTGAACCTCCAGAGAAGGCCGACTTCCTTTGGGTATCACCTAAACTATTGCTTCTTTGAGAGGAAAGAGGGAAGAGATGCATAAAAATGGAAACTAAACCTATGGTGATACACCATATTAATGAGAAATTATGAAATGAACACAACAAAAAACACAATTAAAAGCTTAAATTCAATTGATTTACATACCCAGAACAACCTCTTTCTGATTTAATGATTTAGTCCTAACAGGTTTGGCCAGACACATACACCTTGGGAAGGAAAGATCAATTTCACAACCTTAAGATACAAATGCAGAAACATGAAAACACAGTCATAGACTTGCATGTGCAAAGGAAAGATACAGAAATGAGAATCAGTACAAGCATGAACATAAACTTCCAAGGTAAATTATGTGTTATGTTTGGGATTCTATTTTTGAGTTACAGAAAACATACATTGACTGAGAAAAGATTGATTGGAAATCACTAACTCTTCAGAGTGTGCAATTAGAACTATTTACAAAAAGGAAAAAAATTCCTTATATACAGACTGCATGTCGGCCCCTTAGGGCTTACCAAAATACCCTCCTTCAGAAAAAGATCTATCTCAGATCTTTAATGAATTAATTGCAGAAGCCTGCGTGTCCCTGTTGTTGGTGTCGGTGTGAAGAACTACTCTTGGAGAAGCCTTCTCCTGATCTTTTTGTAGCATTAATTATTTTGATCCATTGTGTCCAACTACTGAGTCCCCTATTGAAGAGCCGCATCGAATGCCCCCCCGAGCTTAGAATAGATATATGTTGTATTCATGCTACATTCGTCCTGCGTTGGCATTCCATGTTTTGTTCAAACTGCCACGGCTCACCTCAGATCCCTCTGGTTAGTCGAACACCTTCCACACGGGCCTTGCAGCTAGTCAAAAGTCCTTTTGAATGGAATTGCATCTTGGCAAGACACTGAAAGTGTCTTGCTGATGCAATTATGTGTCTCTACAGCTTTAGAAGTCATGTTGATACCACCAAAACCATCGGCAAGACAAATGAATTCAGCTAGAAGTCCTAGCAAGCACCATTGAGTCACATTGATATCCTTTTAATTTGGTACATCCATCGCTATCGGCCAGAGATTCTATGTTCGGGAAGACCTCCTAACGAGCCCTCCATCTATCGGCGCGCACATACACAGTCGGTATGACTCTTGGCGATGACCTCTCATCGAGTTCATTTCGTTTGCCCCCGAGCTTACTCTTCTCCTCCGGGCTCGAGCTCCTTTGGATTTTGGTGAGACATTGGTCTGTCGGCTGGACTTCATACCAAGCACCTCTTCACTCTCTGTCGAGCTGTTCACTTTACTATTGGAGAGACAACACCGAGTCGGGGAGACCTCATCTTTAGTGATGCTGCCTTTCCTATCAGGGAGACACTAAGCCTTCGGCATGACCTCATGCCGAGCTTTCAAACCTTTGGAGAACTCTTCACTCGACAAGACATTTGATGTCGGCAGGACATTTTGGCGAAGTCCCATAGTTACATCGAGGTTCCTTTGTGTCGGCGGGACTCCTGCCGAAGACAACTGCATCAAGGTCCATCCTTTCCTTTCTGCGAGACTTTCATCCTCGCCAAGACCTACCGACAAAGCCCCTCACCTTTTTCGAAAACATATCTCACTCCGAGACTTTACTGTGAAAGCTTCACATGTCGGTGAGACATTGAACCTTTGTTGGGACCTCTCATAGAGCACTGCAGGTCTCCCTGAACCCCATGGTCGCTGAGAGTCTTGGAAAATGACAGTTGAATGGCCTATCAGCCAAGGAAATCCACGCAGTAAGAGGTCACACTGAACCCTCTCTGTTATAGCAATAGGCTCTGTAGGCTCGTTCGGCATGATAAAAACTAGGTCTCAGTGACCTGCTTAGGATGGAATGAATCAAATAGTTAGTCAGCCAGACAGTAGGAGAGTCTGTCCGACTTCTCCTCAGATGATTTTCATGCCGAATCTTCCTAGGGGCTTCTCCCACTGAGTTCCCCATGACCTAGCAACAGATGTAGATTTTTTTCCCTTGTGTGAATGTCCCACTGGCCTCTGAAGATCTAACATTTGGCTATCTTGCCTGATTTAACTATAGGTGAAATGGAGGCAACAATTTTGGCAACCTTTATGGGATGTTTGCCTGCTAAACAGGAGAACCAGTGACCAAGCTTATCCATTGGGCATGGAGTCATTAGAAAACTCAGAGAACAAATAAAACATCAGTCGACACATGGTTGCGATTGACATGAGACTCCCACTATCGGCACTACAACCTTCACATACTGCTACACCTTCACTTTTTTAATGTGTAGGATCATGATGGGCCAAAAAGTGGTGATATGATGGGTATGTGGCTGACGAACTTTTTTAACCCAAAATTGATGAAACGAAAAGGGTTTTTAAAGGAGTTTCTCAGCTTTCCACTAATATAAATTATGCTTTACTTTGAATTTAATAAATAATTATTATTCATTTTCTATTTGAATTACGACTAAAGTCCTGATTGATAGGCTGATTGAAAAAAATCTATAGATTTCAAACAGTATCACATTCTTTGAATCCAAAACATGTGTCACATTCTATGCTTCACATACTATAGGATTAAAAAAAAGAATTGAATTTCATGAAGTTTTGACCAAGTTAAGGTGGTTAGACATACAATTTTTTTATATTTTTAAAAGTTGTAATAAAAAAACCATAATTAATTATTTACTTGGAAAAAAATTACAAAAAAATATAGATCACATCTGGACAAACTACAACCTTCAAATACTGCTGTACCTTCACATACTGCTGCACCTTCTCTTTTCTAATGTCATTTGGAATATCAAACTATGCTCCAATGGATGTGAGCCTGTCAGCATGCTTGTTCTGATTTCTTGGGATAGACACTAAGTTTAAAGGATCAAAATCTTCGAGCATGTTCCACACTTTGTTTCTATAAGACTTTAATGTGTCATTTTTAGCAACATTCAGGCCCCTTACTTGATTAACAATTAATTCATTGTCCCCATGGACTTTCAAGTTGGTTATTCCTCTCTTTCTTGCCCACTCTAGACCTTGAACAAGGCCTTCATACTCAACAGTGTTATTGGAGCATGCAAATGCAAAACAGAATGCAGAGTAGTACCTATCACCTTGTGGAGAAATCAACATTACACCTCCTCCTACTCCATTTTTACTTCTAGAACCATCAAAGAACATCTCCCAAAGTCCATTAAGCAGTTGCAATAACGGATCTGCATCTTTCTCCAAGTTTGGAATCTCTTTATCAAGCTCAAGAATGACATAGTTGCCCATACCAGCATTTTGAATGAGATCCTCAGGACTGTCTGATACATTTTCAACTGCCCATTCATGCAGCAACACGTCAGGAACAACTTCTGATTGGAGTTCTTGAGCAGTAGCTAGTTCGTTGTCAGTAAACACAACACAATTTGCATTTGCAGCAGAAGAAGTAGCATTGATGGGGCTTGGGTTATATGGCTCAATGTGGTCTTTGGCCAACCTTTCAGACTTGATGGTAACCTTAGTCCCATATCTTGTTCTAAATAGTATATGTGACCAATCAGCCGACACATAACCACCTCTCTTGGCTGTAAAGTCTCTAGATAAACACAAGGAAAAGAAAGGTGGAAGGTCTATGACACATATGTCTTGATGGATTGAAAAGTTTGGACAAGCATGGAGAGTGAGGTTTAAATCCTTGATAATGCCCAAAGTGTTATAGAAATAGAGTGTGGAACATGCTCGAAGATTTTGATGCCTTTAACTTAGTGTCTATCCCAAGAAATCAAAACAAGCATGCTGACAGGCTCGCAGCCATTGGAGCACAGTTTGATATTCCAAATGACATTAGAAAAGAGAAGGTGCAGTAGTATGTGAAGGTTGTAGTCAGACCCTTAATTCAACTAGAGTGAGGTTGTAGGCACAGTCTTTGAGGGATATGTGTAGGATCATGATGGGCCAAAAAGTGGCAATATGATGGGTATGTGGCTGACGAACTTTTTTAACCCAAAATTGATGAAATAAAAAGGGTTTTTAAAGTAGTTTCTCAGCTTTCCACCAATATAAATTATGCTTTACTTTGAATTTAATAAATAATTATTATTCATTTTCTATTTGAATTATGACTAAAGTCCTGATTGATAGGCTGATTGAAAAAAATCTATAGATTTCAAACAGTATCACATTCTATGCTTCACATGCTATAGGATTAAAAAAAAGAATTGAATTTCATGAAGTTTTGACCAAGTTAAGGTGGTTAGACATACAAGTTTTTATATTTTTTAAAATTTGTAATAAGAAAACCATAATTAATTATTTACTTGAAAAAAATTTACAAAAAAATATAGATCACATCCGGACAAGAGTCCTCTACTTATATCTAAAATTTTGTAAAAAAATTATCATTTTATTGTGATTAGGGTGGTCAGACAGTCACCTACTTCTTATTTTTTCCCTGAAATTTAAGTACTACTGCATTGAAATTTCAAATTTTCACCAAATAGATTTATTTATTTTTTAAATAAACCTAGTAGTTTAGAAACTACATTCAATTTTCTACAGATTCTATTTTTACATATTTTTGAAATAATATAGATAACTTATTCAAATTTTTACATCAAGTTGCCTAACTCTAATTTTTTTGAATATTTTGCCACTTAAGGGCCTATTTTTTCCATTATCATCCTGCACATGCTTTGAGCTTAAATGTAGGAAAGGCCATTATTGATGGGTCCCCAAGACATGAAATCCAAAAATATTCAAAATCTCAGAAAACATAAAAAACACTAGAAAATTTTGAAAATCAAAACATTTGCAAAACATCTCAGAAATACCAAAAACAACCTCAAAACATTTCAAAAATACCAAAAAAATTCAAAATAAAATAAAATTCCATCCATCCCATTTCACATTCACTCGCAATAAACATCCACTCATAATAAATCATTGCCATCCTCAGCTTTTGGTACGACAATCAGAAACAAGTGTAGCAGATCGAAAGTGAAAACTCAAACGCCAAGGGTCTCAAGTCTAGGTCAGTAGGTAAACAAGTTAGTTAACTCTTGGTATCAGTATCCCATCATCCAATCAATCCTAAAATGATCTAATAACATCATGCCCTAGGATTCATCCTTCCTACAATGGACATCAACATCAAGCATCACTATAGTTTAGTCTTAGCTAGAGGTATGAAGAACATTGACTTGTTTTGTGTACTTGATCTTTTCTTTTTGATTTATCTTATTGTGCTCATTCCAATGACCTCTCAATGATGTCTAATCAAAATTATTTAGAGAGAAAGGAATGGGGCATTGATCATTATCTTTTGTCTATTGTGCTTGCTGGATATTCTTGTAATATAACCTCAGCGAATACTTGCTTTATTTGGTGTGGATGAAAGTTGTTTTGGATAGCTTGTTGAATATTACATTGTTAGGTTTTTCCTTTCCATGTTTTGGTCTGAGATGTTCGAAATATATGTACATCCTAGTAAGGTTTTTGTATGTTAGGTGTGAACAAGGGTACTCTTATCTGATTTCCAAGTCAAAGTCCATCTCACTAGATACATCGTCATCCTAGTTCTTTGTACCTTGATGTATCGTATCTATGTGTGTTATCAAAAATAAGGAAAGATATGCTCTTTACGTCCCCAATCCCTAGATAAGCAATACATTATCATCATTCATCATCATATCTAATAAAGCATCAACGAATCATAAACTTGTTATACTTTTGCATCTTCTTGGAATCAAGGGTTGATCCCTTTCATTCTTCCATCCTCTTTTCACACTAACATAATATCATGTCCATCATGCATCCACAAACCATTAGCATGCATACATCTCATAATCATAACATATCACCTCATCCATATCACATGCATTACATATCATTTAAGATGTTTAGGATAATATAGATTTGTTATTATCAACATCTTAGTTCATCTCATTTTCATCATCATCATAATATAGATCTGTTAGTCTAAGCATCTCGTTACATAACCATCCATACATCCATCTTGAACCTCTTTGTTGCAAGATCGACCCTCAAATTGAACTTTTCACTCGATCTCTCAAGGGGGTAGTGTCTAGCGTACTTCTTTCCACTAGGGCAACTGTGGGGCATCTAAAAAATTCATAAATTTTTTGAACTTTGATCTTAGCAAGGTTATTCTTTGAATCAATGCAGTAGATACATTGCTTCAAAGAGGGGCAAAATTTAGACACTCGAATTATCCTAATTGATATCATGCATTTGATCTTGATTAACTAATACCAATTTTTCCCTTACCATGTCCACACTAACCAATTAATTGAATAATCTTTATTTAATTAATTCCTCCTAAAAATCAGATAATGCACGTTATCAGGTTATTTCATCATATTCTTCCTTTGATTAAATAAATCAACTTTATTTAATTAAATCCTAATGTTCTCTCTTTAATTAAATAAATCAACTTTATTTAATTAAATCCTAATGTCTCCTCCTTTAATTAAATAAATCAACTTTATTTAATTAAATCCTAATGTTCTCTCTTTGATTAAATAAATCAACTTTATTCTGATGTTCTTCATTTAATTAAATAATTCAAATTTATTTTACTAATCTTCCACTATCCTCTTCTTTGATTTAAATAAATCTAGATATCTAAATCAAATGCCAAATCAACTAATTCCATCTAAGTTAAGTAATCACAAATTAATTAACTTGTAACACTAATCCTCCATTCCTCTAGCTTTTGCAAGTTACACATGTAAATAAATTTATTTGATTTATTAATTCCTCCTATTTTCATTCAAATATGGCATATTCTTGGAATATTCCACTTATTTGAATTCTCCCTCCCAAAGGACTTTTTTCCTCTAACTTGGCATTAAAATCTCTTACATGTCTTCCTACAAAATCCAACTTGGTATTAATTCCTCTTACCCCTCTCCTTACACAAGTCACCTCTTCAAATTCAAATTTCACCTACATGCATTTAACATGCACATTGTTCAAAATGTGTTCCACTCTCCTTCATTTGCATGTTGACAAGTGGCACAGTGCCATTGGTCCCTTCTTTAATCCCACATTCTTCCTATTCTTTAATCCTCCATCCTTCTCCATTATAAATAGAGGCCTTCTCTATTGATTTGGGGGACATAAATTCAAGCAAGGTTATTATCCACAAGTTTATGCAAGTTCATCCACATTTTCATCTAAGTTAGCATAGAATCTCATCATCCATAGTTAGGTTATTGGAATTTTGCATCAAGGATCAACAATCATCATCAAGCTTATCAAGGAATTGGAAAAGGGCTTCTTTCCACATCAAAGAAGCACCAATTCCCCTATGGGATGCTGGTTTGAACATTCAAATGAGATTTCATTAACTTTTATTTGATATTTTATGTTGTTTTATTGTTCTTATGCTTGAATTAATTTCATAGGGAATGTTTGGTTTAAACTTGTTTGAGGACTAATGTTTGTTTGTTTGTCAATGTTTGAACAAGTCTAGGCCGAAGCATTCACATGCCTAAAACACACTTTTGGGAGAAAAACCAAAAATACTAAATGAACTCAATTATGCAATGTGAAACTTGAATAATTAATTTAAAGCATAAGACAATCAGAAACAATAGATTTCTAGCAGATCTGAGAAGGGTACGACACCATCCACCTATCATCAAAAGATATTATTGAGTGTCCTCCTGGGACAGGTTCACCCTAGGGTGAATCCAGGTCTTGGTACATGGATCCAAAATATGATTTCACAGTCCTTTGCTCTTGGAGCCGCACTCCCGATTTCTCCATCTCACTCTCATAAAGTTAGAAATATATTCTACAAGTAATATTTTGTGTCTTGACAACTTTGATGACAACTTTTACAACTTTACAAAATTGCACTTTTGATTAATCTTCAATCCTTCTTCACCTATAAATCTACAAACACAAAGAGAGGAGAAAAATGTTTGTTTTTGGTGGATAAGGGTTTTCCTTCCAGTCAAACCCTAGTTTGGTAATTAAACCTTGATAATGAAATGAATTCATAAATGGAAGGAATGATGAATGAACATTAGCATGTTGCAACTCACCAAACCCTCTATTGGTTGCCCTTGGAAGACTGGATTCTAACACATCACTCCAAAGATTAGATCTTACATGAAATGGCTTGATTGGATACTTGATTTGATGCTTGAAAACTTGAAACCTACATCACAATGTTAGCTCCAAAAACATGCATGTTCATGCAAATAACTTTGACATGATGATCTTGATCTTGATTGTTGTAATAATTGACTTGTAAATCTACTCTTGAATTCACTTGACAATAATCTTTGCTATAGGAGTTCTCTCATAAAAATTCTAGGATTTGAAATGCTAAAAAGACCTTGTATTTATAGGTAATTTTCTAGTTTCTTGACAATTAAAATTCAAAAGCTAACAATTGCAACTTGAATTGGGATCATTAAAATACCGCCAAAAACATATTTTAAATTAGGTTATGGAATCCAAAGGGGGGACCGAAATCCAAGACACACAATTTTCAAGGTGTTTAATTTGATGTTTGTAATTGTTTAATATATGTTCCCCTTGAAAAATGGGATTAATTAGGATTTTAAATGCATAATTGGGTCAATTAGAGACTTAATTATGTCCAATTTAATTAAGCGACCCAAAAATAGTGTGAAAATGTAAAGGTGTATGTTTTTCTACACTACACCATCAATAGTTGGTTGTCATTTCATATACATTCTAATAATGTAACATCTTATATTTGATAATTCTACATCCACTTTTAAACATATGCTTTAAAAAGACATGCATTTTCCATCTTCATTCCTCCATGAAATTTGTAATTTGGTAGACTCTTGATCCTCACCACATTTTCCTTATTTTTTAAATTATTGCAAAGGTAAAAGCTACATTACGACATTATCTTGTAACAAAAGCGCACAACAAACAAATTGACAAGTATTTCTCAAATTTTTTTTATTGTTTATTTAAAGCTATTTATTTGCATCAATTAAACCCATTCATACATTGTTTGAAGGAACTCAATTTATTTGTAATAATTAAACAAGTCTGTATATTGTTTAAAGTAAGTAAAGTTTTTCTATTCAGTATTTAGTAGCTATATATATGTAGTTAACTATAAAATATGATATGATTTCCACTTCATTGTCAATTATTACTTCATAAAATACGCATTTACAACTTACATTCTATAATGATAGAAAAGAGTCTACCTTTTCCTTGCTTAATTTAAGAATAATTAATTACAAATTAGAATTAATGTCGCCTTGATCTAGTGTTGTGAGGTGTTTTACACATCCACATTAGGTCTTAGGCCCTTTTTAAGCTAAATAAACTTAACTCTGCCCTAATTTAGTGTTGTAAAATGTATTTATTTACAATTTCACATTAAATATAGGGGGCTTGTAAACTAAGTGGACCTAATCTAGTGTTGTAATGTGTTTTACACATTCACGTGGGATTTAGAACCCTTCTAAGCTAAATAGACCCGATTTCCTTAATTTAGTGTTGTAAAGTGTATTTATTTACACTTTCACATTGGATTTTGGGCCCTATTGCATTTATGACCTTTTATATCATCATTAATAGATCCCTATGACCCTATATTGTGCATCCCAAGGCATTTTTTAATCAAAATCCTGACAAAATCAACATATAAGCTTAATTTCTTGACTCCACAACATTCCAGCTTGCAAAATAGCCCCTGTGGGACCCATTCACCACTTTGGGAGAATTAGTCCCATTTGAGCTATTTTTGAGGTTTAAGCAGGAAAAAGTGGGTTTTAAGTTTAAATTTATTCCATGTCAGCATTGGGGATGAAATTAACGGTCATTTGAGTGCCTTGCCTATATAAATAAGCTTTCAAATCCTCATTTCATAATAAGCAACATCATGCATTCATGTTGTCACGTCAATCAAGCAAGAGTTAAGCACTCCAAGTCTTCACAGAGTCATCAAGATATCTTTCAAGATCATTTCTAAGGCATTCAAGGATAGATCCTTCATCAATTGTTGCAACAATTCAAGATCCATCATCATGGAAAGGTTCTAATTGCATTATTTCATGTTCATGCTTCATTATCTTATTTCATCATTTGGTTTAATTACCTAAAAGGGGTTTGAACAAGGCAAACCCCTATTCCCTAATAATTAACACTTTTTCTCCCTCTCTTTATGTGATTGCAGATTTAGGTGCTTTGAAGACTTGAAGATCATTGAGGATTAGGTTGTAAGCTTGTTGGAGTTGTCCCCTTATTTGCAAGGTCATAATCTTCACTAAACGGTCACCTATAACCTCGAAATCAGGGTTTTGGATCCAGAATCACAGAGGAACATAAAGAGCAGACTAAGAGGTGAAGATCAGAACTTTAAAGTTCTAGAAAATCCAAACTGGACTCATTCACCAAGAGTTGTGAATGAGTCCCATTGTAGATTTTTTTAGAGATCTCTGCAGATTTGGATACCCATTTTCTCTAAACTTGTTCCAGCACAGTTTCCCAGAACTAGGGTTGATTCACCCAGAATGGCGAATGAGTCCTAGTAGGTCAAAAATTCAAAATTTTCACAATTTCAGAGCTATTTCCAATATTCATCAAGTTTCCAAGTGCACACTTTCAATTTTATGGTTTTTTGTGTTGTTTCAAGTATTTTCTACGTCATTTAGTGTTGTATTGCATTTAATTAGGGTTTTACATTACATTATGCATTTCATTATCTTTTCCAAGTATAAAATTGGTGGTGAACCCCTTAATAGATCATATTTAGCCCCTTGGACAACCCTTAGCAAGATCTCTTTCTCCATTGCAAAGAGATCTCAAGGATTACCCTTGAATGAAATTGGAAAAGTGTGTGTGGGTATGTTCTATGTCTAAAGACACATGATAGCATCTCCCTAACCACATTTTCATCATTTCACATTCATACCATAATACTTCTCATATCTAATGTCTAGGTTTCATAGGAGTACTTTACACACATTAAAGAATGTATTCATTGACTTCCAGTGTGATCTCAACGATCAATGATGGCAACCTTAGTTAGAACTACACCTACAAGTAGTAGATATAGCTAGTTTGGGCGTGACCCTGAACTAACAACTCAATACAAAGTAGATCTCTCTGATGGAGTTCACAAGTGAAAATATACTCTTCTAAAAAATACAATACATGCATCACTTTAGAAGAAATCCAAAATCCAAAAGGGATCTATACTTCTTCTCCTAGGATACAATTTCCTTGTTATTTGCATGTTAAGGTGAGTGAATATGTTTAATTGATTTCTTATAGACAAGTTCTGGTATATTTCATAAAAAAATAGCATTCTTCTATCTATCATATAAATTTTATTTCTATTAATTTACTTCTTTTAACTATGTAGGTGGATTGTCATCTCAAACCTAGAAATCACATGTTCGTACTATGATATCATTGGTCAACCAATATATCTATTCAAAGAACCAAACCAACATCTATGTGCCAGAGATTCACTTGCTCCATCTATAAATATGCATGAGAATGACATAGTAGCAAAGAAAATTCAATAGAGAATCCTCTTTGGAATAAGCTCATTCCTACATAGGAAATAAATTGCCTCCATCATTACTCCTATTAAAAATTTGAGACCATTTCAAAAAAAATGGCTTATAAAGGTTTGTCTCACAATGAAAAAAGAAATGCATCAATTCAATACTTAGAAGGGGCAAGGACATGTCTTCTCCTTTGATATTAATTTTTGTGACCATACTGGGATACATGTCACTTGCTTCAATGATGTTATAGATCTTCATTACAAGAATGTTCAAGTTTGAGCTATATATACAATAGCTAGGGGGACTATTAAATTTTCTAATAGATTATACAACAAACTCAATAGCCAACTTGAAATTTGTTTACTAGATGATTCCAAGTTTTCACCCTCTGAAGATAACCTTACAATTCCAAAGCATCTATTTTATTTCATGTCCCTCACTAACATTCTCCACATCACCAACAATTCACTTGTTGATGTTGTTGGAATTGTTGTTTGAGTCAACATGATCTCTACAATAAGAAGGTGGAATGGTTCAAAATCTCTTAGAAGGAGCATAAAGATAATGGATATGACTTCCTCTACTACTAATGTGACTCTATGGGGTCTAACCAGCCAGAAAGAAGGTGCACAACTCAAAGAGATTTACCTATTACATAATTTTGTTCTTGCAATTAAAAATTGGTGTTTCACATAATATAATGGAAAGGTGATAAGCTCTTTGACCAGTACACATTTATTTATTGGCTTGATCATATAGGAAATAAAACAACTAAAATCTTGGTTTTCACAAAATAGAAATTAACGTATCTCATCATCTACACAAGTTGTGGATTTGTTCCTCTTAATTACTAGAAAGATAATTGCCGCTATTGAAGAAAAAACTATGCACATGAACCAATCTACCTAATGCATTTTGAAAGAAATACTACAATTTGTTAAATCATATTAATTTTTCTATAATCTATAGTGTCCCCTTGAGTTGGAAGGAAAACAATGTAAAAAATGAGTTGTGCAAGCTGAAGATGAGATGTGGTTTGTCTCAAAGGGTAAAGTTGCATTTGTAAATTTTAGTTACAGGTATGTACTTCAAATAAAGAGATAGAAAATCATATGGGAACATTATGGGCTATTTGTTTCAAAGATTCACCCACCATCCTTCTTGGTATCTCTGCAAAGGATTTATATATGCTACAGTTCAACCTGGAAGAAGAAGTGAATGGACTATCAAATTTGCAAACACACATAATATGCAGTGAGTACTACCCTAGCATGCATACCAATTCAAAATCCAATGGTGCCAATTGTACTAGATGTTTTCGTGAAAAGGAAGACATTATTTTTCATCATCTAATAATATGGATCCAAGTAAAAAAATGATCAAAAATTAAACAATCTAACCCAAATTGAATAGATGTTAATAGCACAAGTAAGTCCAATCATCCAAGTGACCCATGCTCATGGTGACCAATACAAATATAGTGGTCATAAAATCAATTTTCCACAATATATCAAAATGATAATAAAATATCTTCCACATAGACATAGATTCCATAGATTCCATACACAAGGGAACCACTATGATTGCTATGTAAGTAGAAAATGTGTTTGTGTTGCATTTCAATATAAGATCGCACATGATCCCTACTACAAATATGTTGAAATAGATGTTGAATCGCTACAACTACTCCCCTAGATACATGTACAAACATTTCAAACATGCTTCATAGCATAAATATTGAAATTGAAATTACGGTTGAACAAGATCTATCACCTTTGTATGATATTGATCAATCAACTTGAAAATGGACTAATTAATTCATCATCCTTTATGGGTATACTTCCAAATAAATGACCTAAGCTAGAAATCATTAAAGAAACCTTGCAAGTTAGAGATGAACCTAACACCATCATACTATGGCCACAGTTGGATTCTTATCCAATCATTGAATACAATATTGAGGGACTTTTAGATATGATTTTTCCCACACTCTTTCCAAATGGAATTGCACTACGATTGCAACCTCGCTACTGTAGGAGTTGAGGGTAACTCCCCAACACCCCCAAGATCAGTTGCGACCAAAACCACTTCCACAAGAGAGAGAATGGCAAGAAAGCTTGCTTCACAATGCAAGATTGATTGATTGCTTGATTGAAGCTTGAATACAAATGTACATGAGATGCCTTGCTTGTATGGGCAAGGTTGAGAGATAGGTATGAATATGATGTTGACAAATGTCATGATCTTATGACATGAGACAACCAACAACCTAATCACCTAGGAAATGATGCATCCTAGCTAGATAAGATAAGTTCTAGATAAGCCAACTAAGCCTTCTAGAAAGAATCTTTTATCCTAAGTAAACTTAACCATGTGAATATGTCCCCTAATTTACCTAGTGGATGAATTAGCTAGGTACAAGACAATTATTCACACCAACAGCTACAAAAAGTTGAGTTGCATGAATATGTAATGCACTTAATATGATTTCATGACAGTAGATTTAGAAGCCATCCAAGATTTCACTATTTTGTTTTGAACCTTATGATGCATTACTATAGCCAAGGAATTTCTTTAGTGGTTTTTAAGAAAACATGTAGAGGATTGTATACCAACTACCATTGATAGCCTTCATATCCATACACAACAATTTGTTGACACTTAATTTGTTGAAAAATTGATGCACTTTGGTTCATCCTTGAGAGGAACACACTCATATTGGAATAAGTTTCATGACAAGCCATTGAACATGATCAACCAAATTGGATCATCCACTCTATTCTTCACTTTGAGTGAAACATATACTAAATGGTTAGATTTACATTGACTTTTTTCAAATGGAATTTTGGGTAGACCATAAACTAACAAAAATCACATAGAAAACATAATTAATAACCCGCATATGACATCCCTATACTTGTACCAATGATTCACAATATTTCATGAAGTATTACAAAATATCTTAAGTGTGCAACATATTATTGGTAAAGATATGAATGGAAACATTGAAGTTTTTCACACATACACAACTTTATTTGGCTTGCTAATGCACTAGAAATGGACAATTTTGACTGGAAAAACCATACAAATGTAGAGAAATAAAAATCATTATTTGAAAAATATGTTAGTGCATGGAACCCTTGTACTCCATTTGAAAGAAACAACACATGAAATTGATCTTCACAAGATGATCCTTGCTTGCTAAGTATGTCTAAAATATTTTTGAGACATACATTTGATGACTACGAAGATTTACTCAATCATGTCCAAAGGCACATAAAACATATTGAAGCAACCTGTCTACATAGGAAGGGTCAGGTTATTGCATGTCGATACAAAGATCCTTGGAGTGAATGTTCTTCCTCTACCTTATCATGCGATGAATTGGGAAAAAAATACTATGCACCTACCCATAATAATGACAGATTAAATATACACAATCCAAACATGCTTTGATTATGAAGAGATAATATGGATTGTCAACCCATAATTTCAAAACTGCTTTTCCTCAAATACATTACCAAATATGTAGCCAAGGCATAAATAAAATCTAAGAGTTGTATCAACATGCTAATGCAGATATGTAGACATCAAGCACCAGTTGACCATGCTCTAGCATCCTATAGAAAATTCATGATGAAGATTATTGTAGACCATGATATGGGTGCCCAAGAAACTTGCCATATGCTACAAAAATTTCCCCTTGTTTGCAATTGCTCATTTTTCACACTAAATTTTGGTCAAAAAGTCTTTCATCAAATTAGAATAAATATAGATGGAGATACATTACCATTACACTATCTACATTCCTATATGCAATGACCTATTGATATGGAAACAATAACATTGATTGACTTTTCACGATCTTTCTCTTTTTCCTACTTTCGAAAAGGGTGCAAGCAAAGAGGTGGGAAACACAAAGCAATTGTAAACATCTTTCCTTGATTTTATAGTGTTCAAATGAACATTCTAAACATTTTGAGACATTCTATTAAAGTGAGCTATCTTTATACAAGCATTTCTAGGACATTGCCATATATATCAGGTCTCACTAAAGATGATATTGTTCCACATTGGAAGGAAATGAATCTAAACCAATACTTTTCTTGGCATGTTAACTGCATTGTAAACATAGAAGCTAACCAAGAAGAATATGAGGAAATTGATAGTGAAATAGATGTACGAACTACATTGCGACTACAAGAATGGGAATTATTGTCACAAATGGGTATTTTTAGACACGTAAATATAAATACCCTTGAAATGCTTGGTAAACGTGATTTTGACAACATCAACAAATGGGATACACATACTATTCCTCCCCATTTACATGACAGTGTAGAACATTTTATATGTAAAAAAAATCTATCCAAACAAAATGACCAATCCACATTTAAGTTGATTGATCCACCTTATCCACTATCTTTAAAACATGAAATTGCACTTACTATTATTAAATAAAACTACAACAACATTTCCTTAAACCATCCATTAGATATGATAATACAAGGAACAACACCTGTACAAGAAAATCATACTTGATTCATAGTATAAGACACACACTTTGAAATTTATCATCAAAAAAATATAACCCCCTCCTTGTTGATGATCCTACAAGAATTGTTGTATTCAATATACATGCCTCAACTATACATTCAACCCTAAATATTCTAATGAAATAAATACAACAATTAAAAGGATAATCACTAAAATTATTTCAAGAAGATGTATGAAACACATTAAATGCCTCTTAGTTGATGAAATGAGCTTTATTGAACCAAAATTACTATTGAAAATAGATAGTAGATTGTAGGAAGCTTTCACCCACAACTAATTTATATGCTTTGGTGGTACATCTATAACTCCTGTAGGTTACTTGGATTTTTTTTTCCCTATTATGGACAAACCAATCTATGCATCCCACTCAAATGCTATATTCCTATGGGAAAAATTCACTATAATTATTATGTTGCAAATGATTTTTCATCAACAAGGTGACTCTCAAACTCAAATATTCTTTCGTCACACATTAAAAAATATGCATAATATAGAACTAGTTGAGGAAGACTAAAAATTATTAAAGAATCACACAAACATACATCTATCAAATGATGAGCAAAAAGATTTTGACAAATCAATGCACTTGTTTTCTATAAATAATTTAGTAGGGCTACATAACAAAAAATTGCTCAAACTACTCAATCTTCCTATTGCACTTAGTGTTGTAATACAAACACATCTGAAATCAAATATTGATGATGATATTGAACAACTTTCAAAAGAGGTCCTACTATGTAGGGGCCAGTAATTCATGTTAACAACAAACTTGTGGATTCAAACAAGTCTTGTAAATGGGTCTCTTAGAGAATTACTAGAAATTGTGTAGGTCCATATAACTCTAAACCACTAGACTTACCTTCATACATCATGGTGCACTTTGATGACTACAATGGCTCACTGTGGAACATAGATGACCCAAAAAATATGCCTACAACACTCATATCTCTACGTAACCATAGGAAAATACTACTATCCATGGAATGGGCTATTACCATACATAAATCTTAAGTTCTAACCTTTAAAAAAGCAATAATTGATATTGGTAAAGTCAAAAGGTAAGGGTTAACTTTTATAGCTTTTTATAAAGTCAAATCAATAAAGGATCTTTGAATAGAACCACCATTAGATCCTTCAATCATTATTCTCGAATGAAAAACAACCCATATGTACCATTATTAGAAAAAAGAAGAAATCTTGGCTACATCATCTCTCGTTATAATTCCTTCAAGTACACAATTGTTAATGCAACCTTCTATATTGACACTTTCACTATATTCTATATTGTCATATTAATTTTGTATTGATTACCTAAAAAATAACTACTGTCATAACATATTCACTCTTTCCATGATGCATAGGTTCATGCTTAACATTCGTTTGTTTCAACATTGAGCAATTTTCCCACTTTATCAACATTCTATTATCTCAGATATAGATCCTCTAATTCACATATACTTCCTTCATACATAATGTTTATCTTTTTACATAACACCAGCCATACATTTTATTATATACGTCATGTAATTCTGTTTTTCAATGTGTAGGCACAAAATAACTGCAACATACAATTTTTGTAGGCTACTATTCTACAAGCAAAAATGATCGGTAAGTGTTTCTATTAAAATGAGATTCAATCCTTCATTCGATTCTATTGTACTATGATTAGGAGAGTCCATTTGTTTGCTTCTTTGTTGCTAAATTGAGAGATGGGTAGGTTAATTGATTAACTTGCTTCATTTGGTGTCAATTTCTTCACTCCACTTTGTTTGGCAAGTCATTAATTGTTAATGGATTTTTCCTAATATTGATAGAAAATTGACATTCCATCTATTAAGAAAGTGCATAGCTCTAACAAAGACCTAGATAGTTATCATCTCCACATTTTGGCATCTCCTAGGGCCTTGAATTTTCCTGCTTATGTTGCCTTTTCATCCAATTCAAGGCACATTGTTGAGAACTCCAGCCTAATGTTGCAAAGATTCTATCACAAGCTTCATTACTATAGTTAGAGGAACCATTCCTATGACTTTGCAAGATTTGTGATAGTCAAACTTGACTACATGTAATAGAAATCATTTTAAACTTTTACTGACAATTTTGTTAGATTGTAAAAATTAAATATTTAATAAAAAACACCTTAACATTTTCAATTACTTGTATTATTCTATCGACGCATTCCTTACACCTTCTCTTGATGCTAAGTGCTAGTCTAATTATAGAGGAGATCCTTCATCTTCTCCTTTAAATATATGGAAGCCAACTTTAGAGAGCCTTTTCAGATAAAAAGGATTGTAATGATGATTATTCAGTTTGATGGAAGATGTGACCAATAAAAAGATTTAGATGAAGGTCAAAGATTTCAATGTGCCTTTACTTGATTTTACTTATTAGACGAAGAGTCTTCTCGGATAAAGAGGCTCTCTCGATTTAATAATGCAAATTGAAGACTTTCATATAACATGTCTTCACATTATTATATTTTCTTCAACTTGACTTGTCCACTCGAGTATATTTGCACAATCCTAATCTACTCATTCATAAACATCAACCATCTACTTTATCGACCTGCAAATCTAACAAGCTAAAAGCATGATTTTATGGTAAAAATGAAAAGAAACTTAGGCTGTACAACACTGAAAAACTAAACATTCTAATTAATAAATCTTCCATCAATCTATCTTACCAACATTGTCACATGCGTATTCGACTATAACTATAAAAATGTAAGTTTATGGTCTATCTTATTTGTCAGCAACACACAAACCTCCAATATAAAAGACCATAAATTTTAACATGTTTTACAAATTGAATTTGGAAATGTGATCTCAACTATCACTGTCAACCTTTTAACTCCCTATCATTTTTTAATAGTTAAAGATTTAAAAGATCTAGTTTTTTTTTTTTGTGTGTTAAATTACATGATCATTTTAAGATTTAATTCTTTTATTTTTATATAAATATATTAATCTATATTTTATAAATAATGATTTACAAAAATCTATCTCTCATGAATATAATTTATTTAATCTTATTTATGTACAATTAAAGATAAATGAATGAAAAAATCTCTATTATTTTTTAATAGTTTTTGATTAAGGAACAAACAGGTTTTAAAGGGCACTCGAAACCCCTAACAGTAAAAGAGAGATAGATACATCATTAAAAGTGTCCAAACAAAAGACAGAACACTGCCCACAAAGAAGAAAACAATGGAACCCAAGGAAACACAACAAAAAACCAACAAAAAACCACAAAAAATCTGGCCACTAGGCTAGTTTCCTGAGGATCTTCGTTGCCTCCTGCTCTAGCTTGTTCATGTTAATAGCAGACTTTTTGATTTCCTAGATGTTCACAAGAGCCTGATCTGCCTTCTTCTTCAGGTTCACTCTAGTTCTATTGCTTGGCCCTCCACCTTCCAGTTGGATTTCCTCTTTCTCAACATCCATGTACACAACCGTCCTAACCTGATAAGCATTTTCCAAATTCTCCACCATTGTGTTCATGGTCTTTCTAGTAGACTTTAAAATTTTATGGCTCATAAAAAATAGCTTGTGGAGGGAGTCTTTTATATTCCTCAGATTTTTCGTCCATCTCAAACAACTTACCATCATGGTTACTTTTGAAATGTTGTAAATCCTCCACTGTTTTCTTAAGGAACTCCACCATGTATTTCCTTTCATCCTCTATTCATAAATTAGTGGTCTTAACTCTGTCTCTATTATAAATTCCTTCATCCTTCTCCATTTTACTATTCATAGCTCTCTGATTCAGCTTAATTTCCTTAATCTCAAAGAAGACCCATCTAATTAACCTGGAAAAATGCACAGACCCATTACGGGCAATAGCCAGAATATCATTAGGGAATTCCCATTCATCTTTAAAATAATGGTCCTCCGCCTTAAGATCCTTGGGAAAATGGGGCATATCCTCTCTATCAGTCGCAGGGTAACTAGAGTAAACAGAAAAAGGGGTCGACTGCGAATCCTCCTCATTAATGTCATAAGAAGAGTCCTTTGGAATATTTTTCTTCCCTTTATTTTGGGGAGAGACACTAGATTTCATTTTCCCCTTAACAACAACCCTATCTTTATAAGAAGTGGTTTGGTGGGACAAAGCCAACATGGCTTTAAAATGATCATGAATTAAAACAAGTGGACCTTCATGGAGGATGAAATTCCTAATAGGATTTTGTCTATAGTTTTACAAGCTCGCATTCAGAGAAGAAGCAAGATAGAAAGGGAAAGAAACCCTAACCTGATGCCTAAAATGGTTGAGGAGCACAAAGCTTTGTACCCGAAGACCCTAGTGTAGCGGCCATCCAGGGTAGCATACTCCATCAGCACATTCAACACCTTCCTCCAGTGCGAGACAATCCTCACAGAATCGTAATAAATTTTAGTCGTCCTTCGTATGTCCTCCTTCTCCTTCTCATACTTTAGAAATTTCTAGATTGCCTAGTCGGAGAGTTTTCTAAGTTTTAGAACTTAATACCCTTTGTGGGAAGCCCCATAACCTCAAAAATTGGCTGCTCATTAATGACCACCTTTCTCCCAAAAAAATTGATCTTGCCATTCGTCCAACCCTTGGCAAAACTCCTAGTAACATCCGGATCCCAGCCATAAATTGTTTCAATGAAGATAGTGATCCCACCCTTCTCCAGCATCTCCCAGAGCTTGGAATTATTTCTTAAGACCTCACAGTCCACCGGCTCCACCCTACGACTCTCCACCCATGTTGGTAACCTTGCAGGCTTGTTTAGAACTCTCCAGAAGACCAAATAAACTTTCCTTCATAATGCCTAGAAAGTGTGGGAAGCTCAAATCATTCAAATGAAAACTATTAAAGTTAATCTTTAGACAACAACAAATAATAAATAATTTGCAGTCCCAAGACTACATGACAAAACACTTAGCCATCATTCGTTGGTAGGGGTAATTTGCACCTTCCCGTGATTTCAATCATACATTATTAAGGTTGTGACATTAGCCTCCAACTCATCACTCCTCTACTAGCTCAACATTTCCTTCGCCTGAACCCCCTTGTTAGCAAAAAAAGTCTACCACTGTATTAATTTCCCTAAAAGCATGAGAAATATAACATTTTTCAAAGTTACTAATGATCTCCCTAGAGAAAGGTTAATCCCATTCTCTATAGACCAAGAGGGTTTTTCTAGGCCAATTATACATTGAATAATATTGTTTGAATCCCCTTCAATGAAAACATTTTTAAAGTTCAACTGACTAGTTAGATTCAAAACTTGAAAAGCCCCAATAGCTTTCGGCATGTGGTTGGTCTGAGTGCCTAGGGGGAGAGCCACGCAGCAACAAAACAACCATTCTCATCCCTAATCATAGCCCCACACCCGACAGGCCCAAGGTTGCCCTTGGCCACCCCATCAAAATTGATTTTAACCCAGACAGGAGGAGGGAGGCTCTAGAAGATACCATCTCTAGGTCCCTTAGTAGATTTGAGAAGATTGGACATATCAACACTAACCTTCCAAGCATCAACCACTCTAAGCTCATACTCTTGAAATCTAGCTATTCCCTAAGCATTGATCTTGCTATTGAGCAGATTGAAATTCTCTCTCACAACCCCAGGATGATATTGCCAAAAACAAATTCCTTCGACAAAACCATATATCCTTGAAGATTCTATTATTACGCTCTTTCAAGATGCCCCATGCTAGGTGAGGGAAGACATAGCTCCAAAGTAGATTCAACACACGATTGCTTCAGGGGGCCTTCCACTGATTATAAAAATCCAAGATAGTTCCACAAAAAACCAAGTTGAGATCCCACAATTGCAAAATCCTGCACCAAATAGCATAGGAAAAATGAAAGAGGAGAAAAAGATGTGAAGAAGACTCCACCTCCACACAACAAAGGCAACATATGTTAGGAAAAGAGAAACCACATTTACAAAGATTGTCATTAGTCAACAATTTATTCTAAAGGAGGGTCCAAAAAAAAATGTTAACTTTAGGAATTAGGTTGTGCACCCAAGCCTTCGCCCAAACAGGGTAGGATAAAGAAGAAAAACAAGAGGCCACAACTGAAGAAACATAGTAGCACCCTGAAGAGGAAAACTTCCAGACCAAAGAATCCTCCTGGCCCTGCGATCTGAGCACAACATAATTAAGGAAAAGTTGTAAAGGTCGAAGATCCTGACTAATAGGAGAAATATCAACCCATTGATTATTACTCCAGGAATCCTTAACCAAGATGCCATACCTATTTTTGCAAACCTCCATGTGATACCTAAAGATAGGATAATTACACAGGCTATCATTTCCAATCCACTGGTCTTCCCAGATCAAGATTTTCTTACCATCTCCAAGTTTCCAAGATGCTCCTTTACTAGCAAGGCCTCCAACCTTAATGACATTGTTCCAAAGGGTTGAACCAAGGGGGAGATTCAGAGAACTAAGAAATTCTTTGAAGGAGTCAACCCCCCGCAAGTATTTGCTGCGCTAGATAGTATTCCATTCACGAGTGTTAGCATGTGAGCTCCAAACCTGTTTAGCCAAGAGAGCTAAGTTGTTGAACACTCTAATGCTCCTCAGACCAAGACCCCCATACATTTTAGGTCTACATACATTCTCCCAAGCCACCAGCAGAATCCTCTTCTTCTCCTCAACCCCTGACCAGAGGAACCATATTTGGATCTTTTCAATAATTTTAGCAAACTTACCAGGAATCTTAAACAGGCTAAGGGCATAAACAGGTAAATTCGAAGATAGGCCTTGAGTAATAAAACCTTACCAGCTTGACTCAAAAGGGCCCCTTTCCAGCCAACTAACTTTCAATTGAACCTATCCATAAGAGAAGTCCAAAAAGTATCCGAAGGTCTAGAACCCAAAGGAATACCCAAATAAATGGAAGGAAGAGAACTAACAACACAGCCTAAAATGTTTGCAATCTTCCTTTTCCTATGCTCAAGGGTATTGAAAAAGAAGAGAGAACTTTTTTCCCTGTTAATTTTTTGCCCTAAACCTTCCTCATAAAGCACAAGGGAGCTCTCCAGAGTTTTGGATTCTCCAATAGTTGAGCTACCCAAAAGAATCGTGTCATCCACAAATTGCTAATGCGAATAGGCCAGATTTGCTGAAGACAGTTTTAACTCTTTCAAACTGCCTTCTATCACTTTTTTGTGTAGGAGCCTTCCCAAGCATTCCGCCATAAGAATAAAGAGAATAGGAGACACCATATCTCCTTGTTTAACTCCTCTCGACACTTTGAAAAAATGGGAAGGGGAACCATTGATAATGACATAGGTATTGGTAGTAGATATCATTTCCCAGATCAACTGCAAAAACCTTTCCAAGAAGCCAAAAGCTTTTAAGACTTTGATCAAAAACTCCCACTCCACCCTATCATAGGCCTTAGACATATCCAGCTTAAGCAAAAAACCTTGGCTTTTCGAAGCGTCAAGGGAATGAATATTCTCATGAACCGTGATAATGGAGTCTAGAATATGTGTGCCAGGAACAAAACCACTCTGCTAGGGAGATATCAACAAAGGAAGAATCCGAAGAAGCCTAGTACTTAGTAACCACTTTAGATATAATTTTATAAAAAGAGTTGCATAAACTAATTGGGAAAAAGAAATCAAATGCATCGGCACCAGGGAGCTTAGGAATGAGAACAATAAAAGTAGCATTAAGCTCTTTCAACAACTTCCTGGATCCAAAAAAATCCTTGACAGCATTAACCACATCATTAGCCACAATTTTCCAGAAGACTTGAAAAAATAACATAGGGAACCCATCGGGCCCAATGGCCTTATTCCCTTCGAAAGAAAAAATAGCTTTTCTAACCTCTTCCGAAGAAGGGATGACAGTCAAAATCCTATTTTGATGCTCATTCAGAATATTAGGGATAGCCTCAATGAGAGTTTTCTAAGCATTCACATCCAACCCCTCTTCCGAAGAAAGGAGGTTCTCAAAGAACTAGATAGCCTCATTGTTGATCTCATCCTCCTTCTCAATTTTACCACTATTCTTCATAATATGGGTAATGCGATTGGATGCCTTGTGTTTCATAGTGGTCAAATGGAAAACCCTGGTATTCTTATCCCTAGCAGAAAGCCAAACCAATTTGGATCTCTGTTTCCAATAGTTCTCTTCTTTTGAGATAATGTCATAGTGGTATTTGGTAAGGATAACATTTTCCCTAGATAAAAGATCCCCCACATAACCATCTTTTTGAATTTGATCTTGAATATCCTTTAAATCATACTAAATAGCAGACTTACTAGCAAAGATATCCCCAAAAACCTCCTTATTCCAAATTTTGACCTTGGTTTTGACCTCACCAAGCTTCTTTGCAACTCTAAACATAGCAGTCCCATTAACACTTATATTCCACCACTCTTGAATATAGCCAAAAATATTAGGATGAGACAACCACATTCTTTCAAATCTAAAGGGGAAATTTCTCTTATCTGACACAGAATCGGCCACAAAGTTTATAGGGAAGTGGTTCGAGCCAATTCTGGAGAGAGCATTTAAAGAGCAAAAACAACCCTTCAACCAATTATCTAAAATTAAAGCCTTGTCAAGCCAAACTTGGATAAGATCATTCCCAACCCTCCTATTAGTCCAAGTACAGGTAGCCCCCTTGAGGTCCACATCATGCAAACATTGAGAGTTAATGAAATCCATTAGATCCAGTATGTTGTCCATCTATATTTGAGAGCCCCCAAATTTTTCTGACTCTAACAGCGGCATGTTAAAGTCCCCCATGATAATCCAATTCTCATTAGGAAAGCATAACCTAAAAGACTCAAGTCTTTTCCAAAAAATCCCTCTAGCAGATTTATTGTTGGGAGCATAGATATTAGAAAAAATCCAGCTAAAATAATCTCTGATATGCCTGAATCTGGTGGCTACATGATTGGCATCTTCCCAAATCGGGGTGCCTTGGAGGTGATCTTGATTCCAAAAAGTTACTAAACCTCCAGAAGCCCCCTCTGAACTTTTTCCCTGCACACCACCATTCTTGAAGATCTTAATCTTTCCACCCTCTCTTTAGGCATATATGATTCCTGAACAATTAAAAAAATCAGGTTTGTGGTCCCTAGAAAAATTGTGCAAAATCGCTTGTTTATGGGAACTATTTAGTCCCTGAATATTCCATGACATTAACTTCATTTCTATGATGGGGTATTGCTTCTGTATAGATCCAGGATGGTTCTTTGAACCCCATCCAAAATATTTTAGATGCATTCCTGTTCTCTATGCCACTTTGTTGACTTTCTGCCCAAACTTTTCTAGGTTCCAACATCCACTCTTAATTTGGTTCTTGTAGAAACCCCCACTATATTTTTTCCTTTTTTACTTTTCTTCTTCTCAAATTTAGCATACAAACTATCCTCATCAAGATCCAGGTCCTCAAGACCCATGAAATCTTTCCCATCCATAAATTCATCTATAGTGGCAACTTTGTTCAACAAATAATACCCCACAATAGTCCTCCCCTTACAGATGTCCCCAAAATTCCCAAAAGTGGATTTAACAACCTTTGGGGAGCTTTGAGATCCAACCTGAATAGAAGAATGGGTGATCTTTTCCCCACTCTCCTTTGAAATTTCTTCACTACTTGCCTTACTTTGACCACAACAGGAAGTTTCCTCTGAACCATCAACTACCGAATCAGGAACCCATTTTTCTAAATTCAAACTTTCATTCTACTTTACAGTGCTCCCTCCTTCTACCTTTTCCTCCTCCCCCTGGGAACCCTTTGTACTTGAGTCTACAACTGCTCGATTAGGTTCATTTGCATATCCCTCAGGATCTGCAAAGATATCATTATCTTTGCGAGGCTCCTCTACTTTTCTAGCTTCCATACTGGGGATTCGACTCTCCACACTATTTAATTGGCCTTCCACAAGTAGAATCTTGTCCCCTCTAATCCCATCCTCTTGGGATTTCTCCCCCATTTTAGCCCTCCATATCTTGGTCTCCTTAGAAATCGTCTTAACCTCGGGCTTCAACATTTTATTTGGACATTTCCTTGCCCAATGCCCAACTTTTTTACAAGTGAAGCACACAAAAGGAGAGTCCCAAACTCAACCGGTTGAGTCCACTTTTTGAGTTTGGACACAATTTCAATCGATGATGGCAGGTCCGAAGACTGAGTTATCCCCACAAAGATTCTAGCGAAAACCAACCTCTTTCTAGATGAAGTCATAGCATCTATGGATAGAAACTCCCCAAAGGAACTGGGAATACCCTTGAATACATCCTCATTCCAATACTCCATTGGTAAACTTGGTCGCCGAACCCATACAAGCATCACCTCAAAATAAGCATCGAGAAATTCATCTTCGGGACCACTTCTTGATAGCCAAAGATGACTTGCCAATGAACCAAGGGCCACCACACAGAATTGCGAGCTTATCCTCTTCACAAGAAAGGGAAAAGGAGAAGAAACCCTTAGGAAAATCTGCTACCTCCACTTGACCTTTGACTCTCCATTTCTTCTTAACAAAGTCCCTAACAACTTCAATATTTGGTCGTGGACCCATAAATTTCCCCACTAGTGACGAATCCATTAAAGAAACGTTATGATCAATCACTAGGTCAGGAACAAGAATAGCATACGTCCCACTTGCATGGGACAAAATGTTGCTCACTGAAGGAAAAATAGATTTACCAACAGGCTTAGTTCCAAATAGCAAGACCCACTTTCTCTTTGATTCCTCACGTGAGGGATCCCTCAAAGTAATGTCCACACCCTAGTTTCCAAGGCACTCGGTCCCACAAACCCCATCCTTCAGAGAAGAGTTAGAAGATAACTTACCATTAGAAGACACCTTTCCACCTGGGTCCCCTCGTTTCTCTGGGCCCTAGTCCTCAAAAGCCGCTCCCTCCTACTCATTGCCTGCATTTTCCCCTGCCGCATCCCTGGAAAGGCCATCTCCTGGCCCAGCCCCAGCTGCCTTCAAACCAGATACCCATTGCCAACAAGAAAATTCAAATCCTTTTCATGCTCTGCCATTGCTTCAAACCTTTTTTTGTTTTTTTAATAGTTAAGAATTAAAAGATCTTTCAATAAATAAGTAGTTTTTTTGTAGTGTGTCAAATTATATGATCATTTTAAGATTTAATTGTGTATTTTTTTTTATCAAATATACTAATCCATATTTTATAAATAATGATTTACAAAAATCCATCTTTCATAATATAATTTTTTTAATCTTATTTATCTACAATTAAAGATAAATGAAAGAGAAATCCCTATCATTCTTTCTAATGTATGATAAATAAATAATATATAGTTTAAAGTTAAAAAAAATTATAAATATAATGAAAGTCCAACTTATCATTTTTGAAAATTATATTGTTTCTTATAAACTAAGTAATACTCTTAAACTTCTGATCGAGTTTTATTTTATATTTTAAGATTTATTTGAGTTTAGTAATATGATAAAGGTTTGTTTCTTATTTTTTGTGTTTTGATAAAAAAAATAAAAAATTTGCTTCTAATAACATTTTTAAAAAATTAAGATATCTAAGAAACAAAAACCTTTATAATTTCACATTGTCAAATTGTTTAGTTTGATAGGTCAATAGTCACATGTTAGATATTTGTCCCTCCTCATAACAACAATTTATCTAATTCCCCAATTTTAACCATTTTGAACTATTCAGATTTAGATTCTTCATATTATTACTTAATCATGTCTTCACGATGATTCAATATAAATTAGATTAAGATATCCGAAAGACCCCTTTATATATAAATTTTGAAAATCGAAGATTAAAAATTAAGTTATAAATACCATACCTTATTCTTATTGATTACACACTCAAACTTGAACGCTTTCTGTTTTTCCTTAATGTTTAAGACTTCTTTTCTAAATTTAGATAACATAGACAAATACTTCAAATTAAATTTTACTACTATTTAATTGCAAAATATATTTTTTACTATTTTTCAATGTTCTTGAAATATATAATTTGCTTCAATAATTCATTTCTAAAATATAGAAGAAATACAAAATAATTTCTTTCAATTGAAATAAGAAGCCGTCAACAATTACATCGAAGAACAGAGCAAGAAACGGCCAAAACAGGGCTGAAATGAAAATAGTGGAAAATAGGGTAGTTTCTAGAAATGCTTCAAAACATTGAAAACTAGATACGGAAACATGCAACCGAAATACATTTTGTCTATTTTAAATCGTTGATGCAGAAAATGCAACCGAAATACATTTTGTCCACTGCCGAAAGTCGGTGCTCTATCCAAATATATATTTTGGATTACCTGTCATTGCAAGAAGACAAAACATTGCGCACTACCCATTGCCGAGATTCGAAATGCAAGGCCGAAGTTAGAAAAACAAAGAGAAAATGTAGCAGACAGGTCACTAACAAGATTTCTAATCTTGGAAAGAGGCCAATTATTCAACGTAATTTTGACAATAGGTCACAGCTCTACGGTTTTGCAAGCCACCCTGGTTCATCAAAATCAGCTTTCAGCTTTTCCCCTGACATTTTCTTATCAGCTAAATTCAGAGACTGGAAATCAACTCGTTCGACATTACAACCCTTGAGCCATACAGGAGTCCCGTTTTCGTACGGATTGAAAGTTAACCTCTGCACATCACTTCCATCCAATGCAGACACAAAAAGTTCCCCGTAAGGTTGGAATTGATTGGGCAGAGAAACTGGTTCTGCCGAAACTCCGCTTAAACTCGCAGAAAACAGAAGACTTTTAGAGTCTGGGCTGAAACAGACATGGTTGATTCTTTCCTTCTCGGTGCCTGGCACTCTGTGTAGCCCCGATCCGTCTGGATGAACTAAATAGGCGCTAAAATAGGTCGCTTGATGGGGATTGTTCCGGTTAGAAGAGAAAGCAATCCATTGGCCGTCGGGGGACCAGCAGGGCATGGTGTCAATCCAGGGTCCTTGGGTTAGCGGACGAATCCACCCCTCCTCGCCTGCCTCTGCATCCATTATGTACAAATTCTTGTGCCCCGACCGCCCCGATCTGAACACCAACTCTCTCCCATCTGGAGAGGAACAAGGGAATGCATTGTTGTTGGTTCCATTTTTCGTCAGAATTTTCACCTCTGATTCGACATCACTCTCTTCTCCCAAGTCGCCTGGACTAAAGCGGATTGATATTACATGAACTGTCGTCTTATCCGGAGCAAAGATGGGACCGACCGACGAATACAGAAGCCCACTCTGCTTGGCGTTCCATGAGACAGCAAATGCAGGGCCCTTGAACAATTTCCATCTCTTGGACGCTCCATCTGCCTTCACTACGTGTACTCCACCATTTGGACCCAAACCGGGATTGAGGGCAATGAGAGATCCGTCGGGAGAAAACGTCGGGAAAAAGCCGTTTATTCTCTGCATGGTAAGCGTCGCAATGGGTGACTCCACATGCTCTAAGAAAGGAACCACGGTGTTGCCCTCTTGGGCATCTTCTCCTCTGAATCTGTGGAAGCCCAGCTTTAAAGAGTCAGGGGAGACGAAAGGATTGTAGTGATGAATATCCGGATTGATAGAGGCGCTCACCGGTATAAAAGATTTGGACTGCAGATCGAAGATCTCAATATGCCTGAACTTGGTCTCCGGTCTGCGAGTGGCGACCGCTATCCAGTTCCCCGTCTGGGAAGCGCAGGGAGTGAAAGCATGAACAGAGGGCGGAGTTATCCGCTCTGGTTGAATTGGCCCATCCAGATTAGCTTTGAGGTTGAGTCTATAGATGCTCCACCACCCGTCTTCAGCCCTTCTGTGAAAGTATACTGTATTTTCATCTACCCAGCTCGGCCAGCCTCCCCACTCTGCAACCATTCTTCTGTCAGAGCCGTCACTGGCATTGAAAATATAGAGATCAGTCTGGAGATCCTCTATATGTTTGATCTCCCACTCTCTTGTTGCCCCGTAAGAGGCAACCATCACCCATTTTCCACAAGGAGAAATGGACGGACTGAAGTCGGTAACTCCGGGAGGAGTAAGCCGAACTGTTGCCCCGGTTTTGAGAGACGTAGAGTACACGGCAGACCAGCTCCCGATCGCTTGATTAGCAGGCTTCTCTCGAGTGGATACGAAAAAGACTTTTCCGTTGTTGACAATGGGCTTGTCGAAGAAGAATCCGTCAACTCCCTTCAGAGAACCCACAGTTACTTTTCTCGCAAAATTATCTTCCTCCGTTTTAATGGCTACGCTCAAGTGTATTCTGGCGCTTCCAGTTCGCTCAGAGACAAACACCAACTTCTCCTCTTCTTCACTAAGCTCTAACTCAGACTTCGCAAAATCGTGATTTTGGTGTCGAAGGAAGAGCTTGACATCTTCAACGCCCACAAACTGAGCATTGTAATTAATAGATCTTCCGTCAGTTAGTCTTTTGTCGTTGAGTTGGAGAGTGTTGATGGCGTCCAAATTGGAAGGGAGATTCACAGTAAAAACATCGAATCCATAATGTGTGCGACCAATTACAGAAAACACCACTTGCCCCTCCAACCTCCTCTCCACCTCCGCCATTGCTGCAATTACACCCATGATGAAAGGAATTTTATTGAAGGCAATAAATTACTTTTCTGTACGAAGACTTATTTTAGAATGACTAGTCTGAAACAAATAACGAATATATAAGCTGCTGGCGGTTCCGAGATTGAAATGTGACGTGAGCGGTGACGTCACTAAAGCCCTTATAACAAGCAAAGTCAACATTCTCTAACTTCAAAACGTTCAATTAAAATGAAGAAAGCAAGTGTACCACATTTAATAAATTACGAATTCTATTAGCCGAATAGACACTGGCAATTTTGCTTGTCTTTTATGTTAGATTGTTCACCAAGCAACCCAAGAAGCAAAGTCCTATTGTCTCCCTTCATTTTGGATTCATATAATGCACATGGAGGGCACTCTTTTCACTAACCTTTGACTCATATTTCCAAGTACGGTTCTATAAAAAAATTAGACTTTTGACTTTTGGTTTGTTTGGGGAACACGTTCAAAATCAACATGTCAATGGGGTTTTCTATAAATAAAATTGATTGAAATAATCTTAATTATTAGATTTTTTAAAATATTAAAAAATCTAAAATATAATTAAATGAAAAATTGAAGAACACAAAAGATTTATTGAGAGGGGTGAATCAGTAAATCAATCACAAATTTTTATTTCTTAATCTTTTTCAAACTTATTATAATCAACTTTTTGATATGAATCAATTTCCTCAAGTTGACACAACTTTATTGAAATAATATTTTTTTCAAAGTAGGCACCAACCTACAGATTTACAAAAGGATGATTTAGTAGAGTGTAACCTACAAGGAACACCTAGACCTTTACAAATTTAGTAGGCACCTACCTACAAGGAGCACCTACCCCTAGTGCAAAGTATCAAACCTTGACTTGATGGATGTAAGACCGCCTTCAATCTAATCTGCACAAACCCAACTCTCCAATCTGCTCTATGTGATAATTGATATCACTCTAGGCCCTCACAAGGAGATGGGAATCTTAGACTGATATGCTAATCTTCAAAAACAACCACAATCTCAACTTTGATTTGGATATTGCATATATATGTTGTTCAATGTTTACATGCCTCTTTATGAAAGATCACATCTACTCTTTAGATCTGCCTCTTCATAACTAAAATGAAATTCTAATTTTATCCCCTTTCTTTTGTATTTACTCATTATTAATTTTAATGTGTGACCATATAGCATATCGATTCAGCCTACAGATGAAAGAATACAACTCCTCAAAAAGCTTTGACCTCTCTAGTGAGAGATGCAGTCATTTCCAGACTGACACAATTCTTGAAAACAAACATCCAGCAACATGCATCTAAGAAGAGAAAATACGCGTCCTTTCAAAAAGATAAACCACCCGATAACTCTTCTCAAACCACTGTTTTAATTATAGTGTCTTAATTTTTTTGATTTGTGAAGACTTTAATGCTAAAAGAGACATCTTTTTATCCACATCTGTTGGTTAGCGAATTATTTTTGATTAATTAAATACGTATTGTGTTGAAGACTTTAATGCTAAAAGGGACATCTTTTTATCTGCATCTGTTGGTTAGCGAATTATTTTTGATTAATTAAATACGTATTCTGATCTATATGTTATACGTATTTCTGTTTGATTAACAGCGTATTCTAATCCATATGTTATACGTATCATGTTATACTTTATGACTTCAAGTGGATAATAATCTGGAGGTTACGGTCTAAATTTCGCAAACTGATTTGGAAGATTCGATCTGGAGATTTAATTGTGATTTTGATCTGACTGTTCTTTAGACTAAATGAAAATGTTGAATGTTAATCTGGAGGTTTCGATCTGAATTTTTATTTCAATCTGTAGATGATGTCCATTTGATCTATTCATTGATTTGTAGCACTAACCGTGATCTGGACTATTGTAGATGCATTCTTTATCCACAACATTCAAACTGAAATGTTCAATGATTATCTATATATCTTTAATGATTTGATTAGACTCTTTGTTTTGACACTGTCTATGATATCATCAAAGGCATTTTATTCCAACACTGATTCTTGACATCCACGATTTGTCCTGACATCAATGACAATACTTCTAACAATCTCCCCCTTTGTCATTGATGGCAACTTCTCCAATGGCAACTTGATCCTCTGTTTGCTCCCCCTGTGTCCAAATTCTCCCCCTTTGACATCAATGGCAAGGGGTCTTCTAACAATATTTCAGCTCCATGAAGCTACAGGATTTTGTGCGTAGCTCCCCCTGAATACATGCATCCATCAATTAATTTGATGGCTGTGGAATAACTCTCAATTTGTCCCTTAGATATTCAAATGTATCTCTTGGAAGTGGTTTAGTAAATATATCAGCAATTTGCTCTTTTGTAGTTATGTATTCTAAACACACTTGTCCTTCTCCTACTTGTTCTCTCAAAAAGTGATACTTAATAGGGATGTGCTTGGTTCTTGAATGCATCACTGGATTCTTGGAGATATTGATTGCACTAGTATTATCACAATAGATAGTGCAAGGATGATCATACTCCACCTTGATGTCTCTTAAAGTTTGCCTCATCCACAAAAGTTGAGTGCAACATGTTGCTGCTGCAATATATTCAGCTTCTGCTGTAGATAGAGAGATAGATTCTTGTTTTTTGATCATCCAATACACTAGATTTCCTCCAAGAAAAAAGACTCCTCCACTTGTACTTTTTCTATCATCCACATTGCCAGCCCAATCAACATCTATGAATGCTTCAAGAGTGAAATCATTGCTACTAGGGTACCATAGACCATATTCCATTGTGCCTTTCAAATACTTGAATATACGCTTTATTGCATGAGCATGTGTTTCTTTTGGTGCTGCTTGAAATCTTGCCGCAACTCCAATAGCTTGCATTATGTCTGGTCTTGTAGAAGTTAAATACAACAAACTCCCAATCATTGATCTATATAGTGTTTGATTCACTTCTTGGGATTCATCATCTTTGCTTAGCTTGCAACCTGTAACCATGGGAGTGCTCACAGGATTGCAATCTTCCATTCTAAACCTTTTTAACATTTCCTTCACATATTTGGTTTGGGAGACGAAAATACCTTTGCTTGATTGTGAAATTTGCAGCCCAAGGAAGAAGGATAATTCTCCCAACATTGACATCTCAAACTCTTTTTGCATACATGATGAAAATTCTTTGCACATTTTGTCCTTGTCTCCACCAAAAATGATGTCATCTACATACACCACCACAATCAATAAATGTCCATCCTCTTCTTTGATGTATAGATTGCTATCTACATCTCCTCTTTTGAAACCTTGCTCTTTGAGATACTTTTCAAGTCTAGAATACCAAGCTCTAGGAGCTTGTTTAAGCCCATAGAGAGCTTTCTTTAACTTGCACACATAATCCTTGTCTTCTGATAATAGGAAGCCTTTGGGTTGTTCAATATAAACTTCCTCCTCTAGATCTCCATTAAGAAAAGCAGATTTGACGTCCATTTGATACACCTTAAACTTCTTGTGACTTGCATAGGATAAAAACATTCTAATTGCTTCAATCCTTGCAACTGGTGCGAATGTTTCCTCAAAATCTACTCCTTCAACTTGTGCATAGCCCTTGCACACTAACCTTGCTTTGTTCCTTGTGACTTGACCATCTTCATTTAATTTGTTTCTAAAAACCCATTTTGTGCCAATTACATTTTTATCTTTTGGTCTTGGAACAAGTTCCCAAGTTTCATTTTTCTCTATTTGATCCAATTCTTCATTCATTGCACCAATCCAACATTTGTCTTTGCTTGCTTCTTCAAAAGTTTTGGGCTCAACTTGAGATAGGAATGCTGCATGACAATCTTCATTGTAATTCACCATTTTCCTTGTAGATCTACATCTATCTTGAAGAATCAAATCTTCAGGATGGTTCTTTTGAACAAACTTGGAAGGTGTCTTTGGTGTCTTCATGGGAGTCTTTTGTGAAGATTCTTCTTCCTTTGCCTCTTCCTCCTTTTCTTCCTCTTGGGAGTCCTCATCCTCTTTGTCTTCATCATTCATAGTTTGAACATGGTGATCACTTTGTCCAACTTCTTTGAATTGCTTTCCTTCATCAATTCTTACATTAGCACTTTCAACAATTTTGTGAGTTCTTTTGTTGTAGCATTTATATGCCTTACTTTTTGATGAGTAGCCAAGAAAGATTCCCTCATCTGCTCTTGTGTCAAATTTGCTCAAATCTTCTTCATCTCTTCTAATGTAGCAAGTGCTTCCAAAAATTTTGAAGTACTTGACAGTTGCTGGTCTACCTTTCCAAAGTTCATATGGTGTCTTCTCATTGTTCACTCTTATTTGTGCACGATTCAAGATGTAAACTGCTGTATGAATTGCTTCCTTCCAAAAGGAATCTACTATCTTGGTTTCATTTAGCATTGCCCTTGCCATTTCTTGAACCTTCCTATTTTTTCTTTCTACAACCCCATTTTGTTGAGGGGTTCTTGTTGTAGAAAATTGCCTTTTAACTCCATGCTCTATGCAGAAATTTTCAAATTCCTTTGATGTGAATTCTCCTCCTCGATCTGATCTAAGACATTTTATCTTGATGTTTGCTTCATTTTCAACCAGCTCTTTGAAAGCTTTGAATTTATCAAAAGCTTCAAATTTTTCTTTAAAAAATGCAACCCAAGTCATTCTTGAGAAGTCATCAATCAGCAACATAAAATATCTTTCTCCATTCATTCTCTTGTATTTGGTTGGCCCACAAAGATCTGTATGTATGAGTTCTAATGGATTTGATGAAGAATGCTCTTTAGACTTAAAGCTTGACCTTGTTTGCTTTCCAAGTTGACACTCTCTACAAATTATATTAGAAGGTTTTGTTATCCTTGGCATGTCTCTCACAGCATTTGATTTGCTAACTTTGACGATATTATCAAAGTTGAGATGGCCTAGCCTCTTGTGCCATAACCAACTTTCATCCTCTTGTACTAGGTTGCAACTTTCACAACTTATCTCCTTTAAGATATACAAATTATGTTTCCTTTCAACTTGAGCAACCAACTTTCCATCTTTCTTGATATCACATGTATTAGAAAGAAATGTGATGCTATGTCCTTGATCACAAAGTTGACTAACATTTAGAAGATTTTATTTTAGGCCCTTAACATACAAAACATTTTCTATTTTTGTTCTCCCATTATCTAGACTAAGTGTTCCTTTTCCTTTTATTTGTTTTCTTGTATTATCACCAAATCTTACTGTTCCTCATCAGTAGGTTCAAGAGAGATGAATTTTCTCTTGTCACCTGTCATGTGCTTTGAGCACCCACTATCAATGTACCATCTATCTTTCTTACTTTTAGCATGTAAGGCGGTTTGAATGAACATTGATTTCTCCTTTTTCCTCCACACTTTGATAGGCATTTCTTTCCTTTTAATGGACTTATCTTCTTTCTTGTTTTGCTTTGGAGAATCATTAGAAACTGTCCTACAAGCTTGTGCTTTGTGCCCAAGGTTATTACAATTGTAGCATAGACTATTATAGTCCATTAATGGTGTGAAAGGATTATAATCTCTCCTAAGGTAGCTAGGAATATTTTTTACTTTATTTTTACAATTTAAGGCCTTGTGGCTAAATTTGTTACATAGAAAACAATAGCCATTGAATGCATAGAAGTTCCTAGTATTCAGTCTTCTTTTAGGATCAACACTTATCCATTCTTCTTCACCTTGCTTTGAGAAGGTCTTAGATTTTTATTTAGAGCAGCAACCTTCTTGGATTGTCCTTCAAAATAGCCCCCTATTGTGTTTTGAAGAAAATCTTGAGCCTTCATTAGCTCAATCAACTTGCTGGATTCTTCATCAATCTTTGTGTGTTGTATCTTTGTTTGCTCCAACTCCATCTTTAGCATTGCTATTTCTTGCTCCATCTTGTTACATTTCATCTCCTTTGTATTGAGTTTGCTTTTCATTTCTTCTTCATTTCTTTCAGCTTCCATGATTATAGCTCTCAAATCTTCAATGGTTTTGCTTGAATTCTCCAAGTCTTGTGCCATCTCTTTGATCTTCAATTTGTACTTGGTAGCCTTCTTCTTCAAGTCTTCATTTTTCTTGTAAGCATAGTGCAATTCTTCTCAAGATCTACTTCCTCTCCTTCATTGCAATCTAGATCTGTCTCCTCTTCTTCTTCGCATTCTTGATCAACATTTTGTTCTTCACATTTAGCCATAAACAATATTTCATCTTCCCCATTGCTTGAGCAATCTTCACTTTGTTCTTCGGAGGTGCTGCTGTCTTTCTTTGAATAGAAACTCTTTTTATGTTTTTGAAACTTCTTCTTCGAGTTATTGTTGAAATTCTTCTTTCCTTTTTTCTTGTTGCTAATTTCCTTCTCTTCTTCACTGGAGCTGCTTTCATTTTGAGGACATTTTGAGGCATAATGTCCAACTTTTCCACAATTAAAGCATTTAAAAGGAAATTTCCCTTTGTATTTTCCTTTTCCTTTCTTAAGTTTACCCATGAAGTAAGCTTTTGCTTCATCACTTGATTTTTCATCTTTTTCTTCATGCTTGTTCTTGCCCTTTTTGGATGCTTTGAATGAGACTTCCTTTTGTGGTGATCTTCCTTCAATCGTCATCTCATGGGCAGCAAGGATTCCATGTAATTCATCTTTGGTTAGCTGATCCAAGTTTGTTAATTCCTCCAATGCTACAACCTTGGCTTCAAACTTTGTAGAAAGAGATCTTAGAATTTTGTCAATAATGAAGTCATCCTTGATCTCTTCACCAAGTCCCCTCATGATATTCACTGTTTCATCAACACGAAGGAAATATGAAGCAATATATTCATCATCCTCCATTTTGAGAGTCTCCAAATTTCTTCTATGAGTTTGCAACTTTTGGGTATGTGCAGGATCAAGGTATGCCAAACAAGCCCTTAAGTGGCAAAAAATTCAGAAAAAATCAGTGTTAGGCAACTTGACGTAAATATTTGAATAAGTTATCTATATTATTTCAAAAATATGTAAGAATAGAATTTGTAGAAAATTGAATGTAGTTTCTAAAATACTAGGTTTATTTAAAATAAATAAAATCTATTTAGTGAAAATTTGAAATTTTAATGCGGTAGTACTTAAATTTCAGGGAAAATAAAGAAGTAGGTTCTATAGACCACCTAACCATAATAAAATGATAATTATTTTTTGTAATATTTTATATATAAGTAGAGGACTCATGTCAGGATGTGATGCATATTTTTTTGTAATTTTTTTCCAAGTAAATAATTAATTATGAATTTTTATTACAAATTTTAGAAAATATAAAAACTCATCACAATGCGACCACCTTAACTTGGTCAAAAATTTATGAAATTTAATTTTTTCTTTTTTAATTATAGTATGTGAAGCATAGAATGTGGCATGTTTTGGATTCAAAAATATGATATGGATTTGAAAGTTATAGATGTTTTCAATCTGACCTATCGATCGAAGACTTTAGTAGTAATTCTAATAGAAAATGAATAATAATTATTTATTAAATTCAAATTAAATCATAATTTATATTTTTGGAAAGCTGAGAATCTCCTCTAAAAACCCTTTTCGTTTCATTAATTTTGGGTGAAAAAAAGTCGTCAGCCACATACCCTACAAATATTGCCACTTTTTGGCGCACCATGATCCTGCACATAGCCTTTTCCTTTTTAACTTTTGCATCTCCTTCATAAATATTTTGAAGTTTGTCCCAAATTTATTTTGTTGGTTTGCATCTCATGACTTTTGTAAACTCAGAATCTGTTAAGCTACAAAGAATAGCATGCTTAGCCTTTGCATTGTTTTCACTTCTCTTTTTCCCTACTTGATCCATTGGAGGGGTAGCTGGAGGTGAATACCCATCAACAACAGATTGCCACACATCGAACCCAAGTGCATTCAAGTATGCTTCCATCTTGATATTCCAAAAAGCATAATTAGTCCCATCAAAGATGGGTGCTTTCACAGTGTTGCTTTGATTCGCCATATGTGCTCTTAAGGATCTCCTTCAAGCAGTTAGGATTTCAAGAAGAGCCTGGCTCTTATACCAATTGAAGAGCACAAAATATTTACTGAGAGGGGGGGTGAATCAGTAAATCAATCACAAACTTTAATTTCTTAATCTTTTTCAAACTTATTACAATCAACTTTTTGATATGAATCAATTTCCCCAAGTTGACACAACTTTATTGAAATAATATTTTTTTCAAAGTAGGCACCAACCTACAGATTTACAAAAGGATGATTTAGTAGAGTGTAACCTACAAGGAACACCTAGACCTTTACAAATTTAGTAGGCACCTAACTACAAGGAGCACCTACCCCTAGTGCAAAGTATCGAACCTTGACTTGATGGATGTAAGACTGCCTTCAATTTGATTTGCACAAACCCAACTCTCCAATCTGCTCTATGTGATAAATGATATCACTGTAGGCCCTCACAAGGAGATGGGAATCTTAGACTGATTTACTAATCTTCAAAAACAACCACAATCTCAACTTTGATTTGGATATTGCATATATATGTTGTTCAATGTTTACATGCCTCTTTATGAAATATCACATCTACTCTTTAGATCTGCCTCTTCATAACTAAAATGAAATTCTAATTTTATCCCCTTTCTTTTGTATTTACTCATTATTAATTTTAATGTGTGACCATATAGCATATTGATTTAGCCTATAGATGAAATAATACAACTCCTCAAAAAGCTTCAACCTCTCTAGTGAGAGATGCAATCATTTCCAGACTGACACAATTCTTGAAAACAAACATCCAACAACATGCATCTAAGAAGAGAAAATACGCATCCTTCCAGAAAGATAAACCACCCGATAACTCTTCTCAAACCACTGTTTTAATTATAGTGTCTTAATTTTGTTGATTTGTGAAGACTTTAATGCTAAAAGAGACATCTTTTTATCCACATATGTTGGTTAGCGAATTATTTTTGATTAATTAAATGCGTATTGTGTTGAAGACTTTAATGCTAAAATGGGCGTCTTTTTATCTGCATCTGTTGATTAGCGAATTATTTTTGATTAATTAAATATGTATTCTGATTTATATGTTATACATATTTCTGTTTGATTAACAACGTATTCTAATCCATATGTTATACGTATCATGTTATAATTTATGACTTCAAGTGGATAATAATTTGGAGGTTACGGTCTGAATATCTCAAACTGATTTGGAAGATTCAATCTAGAGATTTAATTGTGATTTCGATCTGACTGTTCTTCAAACTAAATGAAAATGCTGAATGTTAATCTGGAGGTTTCGATCTGAATTTTTATTTCAATCTGTAGATGATGTCCATTCAATCTATTCATTGATTTGTAGCACTAACTGTGATTTGGACTATTGTAGATGCATTCTTTATCCACAACATTCAAACTGAAATGTTCAATGATGATCTATATATCTTTAATGATCTGATTAGACTCTTTGTTTTGACACTGTCTATGATATCATCAAAGGCACTTTATTCCAACACTGATTCTTGACATCCACGATGTGTCCTGACATCAATGACAATACTTCTAACAAAAACAACTACATTCTTATGTTGTCTTAGCTTTAAATTAGGAAAATACAAGATAAGAATGCAATTGTTTTTTATTTTTTAAACTTCTTAAATTTAGAAATTTAGATTTATTTTAATTATAACATATATAAATAATAAATATAATGTATAAATTATATGACCATTTTAAGATTTAATTGTGTGATTTTTATATCAAATATACTAATTAATATTTTATAAATAATGACTTACAAAAATCCATCTTTCATGAATACAAATTTTTTAATCTTATTTATCTATAATTAAAGATAAATGACGGAAAAATCCCTATCATTTTTTAATAGTTAAGTATTAAAAAATCTTTGAATAAATAAGCAATTTTTTTTGTAGTGTGTCAAATTATATGATCATTTTACGATTTAATTGTGTAATTTTTACATCAATAATAGTTAAGAATTAAAAGATCTTTGAATAAAGATTTTTTTTTTTTTGTTGTGTGTCAAATTACATCATTTTAAGATTTAATCATGTATTTTTATATCAAATATACTAATCCACATTTTATAAATAATGATGTACAAAAATTCATCTCTCACGAATACATTTTTTTAATCTTATTTATCTATAATTAACTTAGATAAATGAAGGAAAATCCCTATCATTTTTTAATAGTTAAGAATTAAAAGATCTTTGAATAAATAAGCGATTTTTTTTTTGTAGTGTGTCAAATTATGTGATCATTTTAAGATTTAACTGTGATTTTTATATCAAATATACTAATCCATGTTTTATAAATAATGATTTACAAAAATCCATTTCTCATGATTATAATTTTTTTAATCTTATTTATCTATAATTAAAGATAAATAAAGGAAAAATCCCTATCATTTTTTAATAGTATAAAATTAAAATATCTTTGAATAAATAAGTGGGGTTTTATTTTTGTAACTTGTGTTAAATTATATGATCGTTTTAAGATTTAACTATGTGATTTTTAAATAAAAAATACTAATCCATATTTTATAAATAATGATTTACAAAAAACCATCTCTCATAAATATAATTCTTTTAATCTTATTTATCTATAATTAAAGATAAATGGGGCGAGGGGTCTAGCTTGATTGGCTAAAGCATCCTGTTGTAGGCAAGAGGTCACGAGGTCTAGTCTCCCCCCAAACCGTGGTACTAGAGGGCATGTCGAGTTTAGCAAGCCCACTACAGTTTATAGGGGGACATACTCGACTGATTCCTACATTCTAAAATCCCTATCATTTTTTAATAGTTAAAAATAAAAAGATCTCTAAATAAATAAGCAGTTTTTTTTTAAGTGCGTCAAATTATATGATCATTTTAACATTTAATTATGTGATTTGCATATCAAATATACTAATCAACATTTTATAAATAATGATCTACAAAAATCCATCTCTCATGAATATAATTTTTTTAATCTTGTTTATATGTAATTAAAGATAAATGAAAGAAAAATCCATATCATTTTTTATTAGTTAAGAATTAAAATATCTTTGAATAAATAAGTAGTTTTTTTTTTGTAGCTTGTCAAATTACATGATCATTTTAAGATTTAATTGTTTGATTTTTTTTATTCATTTTAATTATGTGATTTTTTATATCAAATATACTAAGCCATATTTAATAAATAATGATTTACAAAAGTCCATCTCTCATGAATATAATTATTTTAATCTTATTTATCTATAATTAAAGATAAATGAAGGAAAAATCCCTATCATATTTTAATACTTAATAATTAAAAGATTTTTGAATAAATAATAAGTTTTCTTTTGTAGTGTGTCAAATTATATGATCATTTTAATATTTAATTGTGTGATTTTTATATCAAATATACTAATCCATATTTTATAAATAATGATTTACAAAAATCCATCTCTCACGAGTATAATATTTTTAATTCTATTTATCTATAATTAAAGATAAATGAAGGAAAACAATATCATTTTTTAATAGTTAAGAATTAAAAGATCTTTGAATAAATAAGTAGTTTTTTTTCTAGTGTGTCAAATGATATGACCATTTTAAGAATTAATTGTGTGATTTTTATATCAAATATACTAATCCATATTTTATAAATAATGATTACAAAAATCCATCTCTCATGAATATATATATTTTAATCTTATTTATCTATAATTAAAGATAAATGAAGGAAAAATCCCTATCATTTTATAATAGTTAAGAATTAAAAGATCTTTGAATAAATAAGAAGTTTTTTTGTAGTGTGTCAAATTATATGATCATTTTAAGATTTTTAATTGTGTGATATTTATATCAAATATTTTGAAAAATCTGATGAATGTTATTGATTTGATAATTCACCATTAAGCATAAGTACAATATAAAGGATGAGAAGATACACATATGCGTGCAGAATAGTTGATATAATTGTGAGAGGATGTGGTTAATATAACTGCCTCTACCTTCCCTATCATGCATCTGCCTTCCCTAACAATGTGATCTACTAAATTGCTATGCTAACATTTGTTAACATTCCCCCCTCATTACATTGTTCCTACAAATGTACCCCCCATTAAGGCTTACATAACAAAACTTGCTAATTATAAAATATGTATACATTTTTGAGAAAATTTTCCTTCTGAAGAAACAAATCCTGAATCGAGTGAAACTCCTCCAAAATCTCCGAGTTGACTTTTTGAGTAGTGAGTTCTTCCTCCATGAACTCTTGATCCATAGAACGTAGTTATTGGAAAACTATCCTCGATAGTTTTTCTCCTCAACCCTCGTAAAGGTATAATTCTTGGTCCCTGGCCCTAATTACTAGACAACCACCCTTGATAGGTTGTCTCCTCGACCTTCATAAAGGTGTAATCTTTGGTTACAGTCTTGTGAACTATCTGGGAAAGAATCCATACTGAGCTCTTCACCAAACCCCTTACTTGTCTCCAAAAATCAAACTTCACAATACATGTATCTTCAAACCTGTCAGCAATAACAAGGAAAATAAAGAAATTAAATCCAAAAATGCTTCTCATACAAAGCATCATCTCAAAGTGAGAAGCTAAATTGAGATGATGGAAATTCCTCCATCCTCCGATGTCACCAGCCTCCAATATGACCCTGTTACACTTTATCCATTTGATGTCTTTGATGATTCTTTGGAGGCCTCATTAGCAATAGCAAAGATGACCCCAAAAGTCCAAGCATAACTATTTGAAGATCAATTGCTAACATTGATAAACTCATCTTTGTCTTTTGGTAAAGATGTTGAGACTCTATTCCCTTATGCTTCTCCCTAATCTTGATCACTCCAACACGTCCTCCATTACAACTTTCAATAACCATGATGACACAAAATCTCAAAGATTCCAAACTCATATAGCTCCTTGAATTTGGATCAATGGTTCTAGTGTTGAAAAATGTCATTGTGTACATTTTCACACTTAATTTGGGAATAATTAATGATAAATTGGACTTAATATTTCCTTGATCTAGTGTTGTGATGAGTTTTACACACCCACATTAGGTTTTGGGCCCTTCTAAGCTAAATAAACGTAACTTTTCCATAGTTTAATGTTGTAAAGTGTATTTATTGAAACCTTCACATTAAATTTAGGAGGATTGTAAATTACGTGGACCTAATCTATTGTTGTAATGTGTTCCACACATTCACATTGGATTTAGGGCCATTTTTAGCTAAATAGACCTATTTTGCCTTAATTTAGTGTTGTAAAGTGTATTTATTTACACTCACATTGGATTTTGGGCCTTATTTCCTTTATGACCTTTGTATCATCATGAATAGGCCCCTAAGACCCTATATTATGCATCCCAAGGAATATTTCAATAAAAAACCTGACAATATCGATAAATAAACTTAATTTACACACTCCCTAATACTTTAGCAATCAAAATAGGCCTTGTGGGACCCATTCACCACTTTGGGTGAATTAGTCCCATCCAGGTGGGACCCATTCACCCAACATGGTGAATGAGTCCCATTTGGTCTATTTTCAAGATTTTGAGATAGAAAAAATGGGTTTTAAGTTAAAATTTTATGTATGTCAGCCTTTGGGATCTAATACACAGGATATTAGATGGATTGCCTATATAAATCAGCTTTCAAATCATTATTTCATTAAGCCTACATGATATCAAGCCAAACACTCAAGAGTTAAGCATTCCAAGACTTTATAAGATTGTTAGGAGAGTTTGCAAGATCATTTCTAAAGCATTCAAGAGCAGAATTCTTCATCAATTGTTGCAAAAATTCAAGAAACATCATCATGTCAAGGAAATCAAGAATCAAGCATGTTATTGAGCTATTGTTGTGATGTACCATTGAAGATCCAAGATCAAGCATTGTTCTACCCCTATTGTCAAGATCAAGATCTACATCCTTCATGGCCATTTCATGTTGAATTACAGATTTACAAGACATAATTTACAAGGAATCATTCACGGTATTATTGTCCATGATTCATATTATTTTTTTCATGTTTCATGCCTTCATTTGATTGTCTTATCATTTGGTTTAATTACATACAAGGGGTTTGACCAAGGCAAAGCCCTATTCCCTAACAATCAACTCTCTCTCTCTCTCTCTCTCTCTCTCTCTCTCTCTCTCTCTCTCTCTCTCTCTCTCTCTTTGTGTGATTGCAAATCTAGGTTCTTTGAAGACTTGAATATCATTGAAGATTAGGTTAAAAGCTTGAAGAAATTTATTGGAGTTATCTCCCCATTTGCAAGGTTGTAATCTTCATTGAAAAGTCACCAACAGCTATGAAATCAGGGTTTCAGATCCAAAAATAAAGAGGAACACAAAGAGAAGACATTGAAGGCCAGAGTCAGATTTTAAAGCTCTAGAAAACCCTAACTGGAATCATTCACCACCTTGGATGAATGAGTCCCAGTTTAGTTCAATTTTGAGATTTTTGTAGTTTTAGATACCCTTTTGCCAGAAACCTATTCCTATACAAAAACCAAGATTTGGGACTGATTCACCCAGAATGGTGAATGAGTCCTAGTAGGCCAAAATTTTAGGATTTGCAACATTTCCATCTTTCATTCAAGCCTCTACAAGTTCCCAGGTGCACACTTATGATTTTATAGCTTTTTGTTATGATATATGTGCATTTTTAAGTCATTTATTGAAGTTTCATGCATCACTAGGTTTTGTCATTAGATCTTGCATTTCATACATTTTTCCAAGCCCTAGCTTGGTGGTGAACCCCTCATTAATCTCTAAACATACCCTAGGACAGTCCCTTAGTAGATCTCTTTCTCCCATTATCATCATTTGATTGAGATTTCTAGGGCATCCTTGAATGTTAGTTGGAGAAAGGTGGTGCTCTATGTCCTAAACCATAATGCATCCATTTTTCCACTAATCATTTTGGTGAACCTTCATTTAGAACATTTCATTTTCTGATTTGGAGTCCACAATCATCCTAGATCTAGCTTGCATTGACTTTGCATTAGGGTTTGCATTAGTTAATTGACATTCTAGGGTTTCTAATTTTTGCATTAGTGAAAGTGCATATAGGTTGCATTTTTGCATCTCAAAGCATAAAAAAAAATCATTTGAAAATTGTATTTGCATTTAGTTTGCAAATCATACAAACCAAAAAGCAAAAAAATCAATCAAGAAAATTTATGAAAATTTTGAAAAAAAATCCCTACTGGGACTCATTTTCCACCTTGGGTGAATCAGTCCAAGAGTAGATCTGAAACAACCTTTTACAACATTTAAAACCTTATTTCTACACTTCTATTTTCTCCCATTGGTTATCTGTTTCAGTGGGTTAAATTTTTGTTACATGCATTTCATGAAATCTAGCTTAAATTGGTCCATTTCATGCATTGCTCAATTCCAATTTTGCATTTACAACATTTCATCTTTTAGGTTGTTGCATAGTGTAATCAGCAAATTACCTTGTTTCAAATCTGAAAATTGCATTTAAACATTTCACTTTAGGTCATTGCATTGCACTTTCTTTACTGTTCCATGATAACATGTTTTCTTTCAAGAGATGTGGCTTTGATATGGTTAAAAATGGATTACATGAGTACAACATCCCCTCTTATGAGTTCAAATTAGATTACAACAATGAGGTCATCAAGAAACATGTTAGTCATCCTTCTACTATCTTTCATAGTTATGAGAACATCTTAGAGAAAGTAGATCAAACCATTGACACAATCCTTAATATTACATTGCTTGTTGGTGAAGTTGGTATGATATAAGAGGATGCAAGCATAGAAAATCATAACAATCATACCTTTTCTTCTCCCGATACCTCTCCTAGTAGGGTAAACCCACAAAAATGGTTTACAATTCACGTGAGGAAGGAAAACTAAGACAAAATGACCCCATGCAAAAAAAATTAGTTTTAGGGGTTCAAATGAACTTCTAGGTTCGAGCGAACCCATTAAATACCGACCCCTCATTTCCCACCCAAAAAAAACAAAGGAAAAACAAAAGGAAGGGGGATTCGAGTGAACCCCTATGGGTTCGCTCGAATCCCCTTTTGCCCTCATTCTCCCCCTCAGGCACTTTGAAATTCCATATATTTTACGCTTCGAAGCTTGGGCTGAGGATGAAAATGGAGGAGAATTCTCAAACCCAACTGGAATCAATTAGTCCTCATAAGGAGCTATCCAACGACTATAATTTTAATATGTTTTTGTTTTATTATGTATTTATTTTTTTAGTTTTATATTAAACATAGGTTTTTGACCAAAAATCAAGCTCTTTGTTTTGCACATGTGGAAAAATAGCAGAGTATCAATTTTTTTTTAAAAAATATGAGTGCACCAGATATTAAAGTCCTTGATCCAACAAAAAAAAAATTGAATTTTGATACATACAAAAAAAGTTACGCGTTATACAGTCACACTATGTCTAAATTGTAATTGGTTTGACTTTGAAACTTTATTAAAGAAAAAATATTCAATTAAAAACTATCTAACCAAGTGGAAGCACTAGATATTGGAGTTACAAATCTAAATTCGAAAGAATTAGAATTTGATCCTTCATGGAAAAAAAGTTATGCTTTATACGGTGAGTGTCACTTTTTTAAAATGTTGTTTTCTGAAAAAAACTAGTTTTCGAGGGAGATGGAAAAAGAAGTGCAATCTGATTCCAAAATTTTTGAAAAAAACATATTTAGAATCTACAAACAAAATGTCACGAAACTCTAGTTTTCATCATCTTCAAATTCCTCACAGTTTAGGTACTATAGGTGCCCGAAAGTGAAGATTTAGTTAAAAAAATTTATTTTAGTGTCCAGTTTGGCCAAAAATTGTAAACCACTATTGTGGGATCACCTATTAGTGATGAAGGTATCTTGGTGAAAGAAGATACAAGCATTGAGATTTTTGATTGTCCCTCTCCTCATCCTCCTTTGGAAGATATTAGAAAACAAGAAGATGAGATCATAGAAACATTTCTAAACATCACCTTACCTAGTCTCCATTCATCCCTTGCTTGTGAGAATGTTTTAGCAAAAGAGGTTGATATCATAGATAGCCATGATAATCAAAATTTTCCTTCTCCTAATATCCCTTTGTAGTGTAGAAAAATGTATCCCTTTACATTTTCACACTTGTTTGGGCCCTCCTTGTGGATTTTGGCTTAATGTTGCCTTGATTTAGTATTGTAATGTGTATGAAACTTTCACATTAGTTCTTGGGACCTTGTGAACTAATGGATTTTAATGGTGACTTGATAAAGTTTTGTAAAGTGGTGTAACTCACTTTCACACTTTTCTAGGGTTTTATCAAATAATTAAATATAATAAACCTATTTTTAATCAAAATCAACTTTAATCTTGCCTTATTTGGAGTGTTGTAAAGTATTGTAACAAACTTTCACACTTATCTAAGGGTTTTATTTAATAATTGAGCTTTATTATGCTTTAATTGGCCTTAAATTTCATCCAAAATCCTTAATTAATGTATAATTTTGAGGATAATCCTGGCACCAATCATTGAAAAATCATAATTCAAGTGTTCCTGGCTTGTGTGGCCTAGATTTAGTGTCTAGGACTCATTTGCTACCTTGGGCGAATGGGTCTCACCTGGATCTTTTGGCCCCGAACTAAATTTCACACATTTCTAAGCACTTTTAGTTTTTGATCCCATACATTATGCCTGATGGGACTCATTCACCACCTTGGAAAATGAGTCATGTGTGGCCTGAAATCAAATTTAATTCAAAATTTTGGCAGGATTTTATTCTCCTAGTTATGATGTCAGCTTGTAGTATTGTAATTTCAAGAATTCTTGCATAATTGAGTATAAATACAAGGTTCTTTCACTCATATTCAACACCTAGCATTTAAGAGAGTTCACAAGAGCATTCAAGCATTCACAAGAGCATTCAAGTGTCAATCATCATGTCAAGGATTTCATACATCATGTTTTTTATTGTGCTAACAATTGCGATGTAGGGTTTTATGATTCAAACAAGTATTTCAAGCAAGATTAAAGAAGCAAATCAATTGCAACCATCTCTTGAGCATATTTACAACACCTTATAGATAGGGTTTGGTGAGTTGTAACATTGTTATTTGTTCATTCATCATTCTCCATTCATATTTACTTTAATTTCAAGGATTGATTTCCAACAAGGGGTTTGACAAAGGAAAACCCCTATCCACTAACCCAACAACAAATTTTTCATCTCCTTTATGTGTGATTTTCATGTTTAGGTTGCATATTTCATTAGGAGCAAGATTAGATAAAAGTTTTCAATTGATCAAAGCCGTCAAAGTTGTCATCAAGCCTTGGAGAACCTTGGAGATTATCTACGAGGTGCAAATCAGAGATTCAGATCTGGGAACCAAACAAGAAGAACAGAGCAGACAAGGAAGAGTAGAATCAGCTTTTAAAAATACAAAAAAGACCAACTAGATTGATTCACCACTTCTGGCGAATGAGTCCTAGTTCTAGTGCATTTTCATGGTTTTGCAGATTTGGATACCCTTTTGGCAGATTTATGTTCCCGCATAGTTTCCTAGAAACTGGACTGATTCACCCATCTTGGTAAATGAGTCCCAATCAGCCTTGACAATAGATTTTCTAGTATTTCAGATCTCCATTCAACCATCTCTAGTTTCCTAGGTGCACACTTTTTATTTTTACAGTTTTCTGTTGCATTTCATTCATGTTTCTAGATCATTTAGTGTTAGTTTGCATTCAATTAGGGTTTTATTTTACATGTTTCATTTCATTATCTTTTCTAAGTCTGAACTTGGTGGTGAACCCCTCATTAATTTCTAAACACACCCTAGGATACCCTATTGTTAGATCTCTTTTCCCATCTTCATTGGATTGAGATTCTAGGGTATCCTTGAATGCGGAGCATAGAAAGTTTATTTCCCTAGGTCCTTAAACCCCTTAGTGGCAAAATTTTTCTAATTACACCCTCCTTGATGCAAAGAGGATAGGTTGGTGTTAGAATCTATGCACCTATTGAGAGTCATGAGAATCTTGTTCCTCCCTTCTCCAATGCTCCTACCATTTGGAAAGATCTATTTGGTGAGCATGACAATCGTAGTTGTCCTTCTCTTGATGGCTCCCCTACTTGTGATGAAGCTACTTTACAAAATCTAACCATGGAATGTGATGAACATCTTACAAGCTCTCCCACTAGGGTAGATAGTACATAGCACAAGAGAATGAGACCTTCTAGAGAAAAAGGATAAAGTCATGAACAATCATAACAATCAAATAGAGCCTTCTCCTAATATCCCGACTATTGATAAACATGAAAACCCAACCATTGATAACTCCCTTAATTGTGATGAAGTCATTTTAGTAGAACCAAGCTTTGAATGTCATGAACATCTAGCTTGTAGTCCTCCTAAAAACTCTCCTCCTAGGGAGGATAAAATGGTGCAAGAAAAGGAAAAAATTGACAATAATGATATTGTGCCCTTGGATGAAGATGATGAAGTAGCCATTAGAATATCCTTCACTAAGGGACATTAATATTATTCAAACTCAACTCATCCTTTACCCACCTTCACACAAACCTAAAACTCAAAACAAACCTGAAATTTTCCTTTACCCACCTAAGAATAATGTTTCACAACAACCAAGTCATAATACCATTGCTCATACATATAACACTAGAAACAATCCACAACCAAGAAAACCAACCCCAACAACCTTACCTTTTCCTAATCCCATCTTGCCTAATGCTCCTCATTTAACTTCACATAGTGGGAAGGAGTATGATCTTGTCGAACAACTTAAAAATACTCCTGCAAAGATATCCTTATGGGACCTAATTTAGAATTCACCTAATTATCACACCATGCTTGAAACAACTTTACAACAAGTAGTGGTTCCTCCTGGTACAAATGCAAATAATGTGACAAATTTAATACAAGGAATGGATATAGTTAATGTAGACATTACCTTTCATCAACATGAGTTGCCTCCTTTGGAATTGAGAAAGAAAAATGATTCCTTCATGATAATAGTTGGCTACAACAAATTAGGAATAAAGAGAACCCTTGTTGACAATGGTTTCGCTCTTAATGTGTGCAGTATCACACTTTTGGATAAAATTGGTGTGGATAAGTAAAAAATTAACCTGATTCCTTGTCAATTTGTGGATTTGATAACATAGGAAAATAACCATTGGTGTGATTACTTTACCTATTATAGTTGGAAAAGCAACCTTGCAGACCCCTAATCATGTAATGCTCGATAATATTTCATATAATCTTCTTTTAGGGCGACCTTGGATTCATGAAATGTATGCAGTTCCTTCAACCCATCATCGTATAATGAAGCATGTCTACAATAATAAGGTATATCAAATTGAAATAGACCCCGAGCCTAAAAGTTGCCTAGACAAGTTGAAAAAGGAATGATCAGTCCTCTAAACACATTGATTCCAACATCAAACATAAAACTTACGAAAAAGGAAAAAAAAGTGATGGAAACAGTGTCAAAATTAATAGAAGACGATTGGGGTTCCTTAGATTTCACACCAACATTCATGGGAGAATACAAGATCATAAGCAAAGAGTCTAAAAGGGAAAAGGAAAAGCAATAATGTCAACACAAAATTTGAAAGCATCCACCTCAACCACCTTAGAAGAAACAAATTACACAACAAAATTTGATGAAGCAGATTATGAGCAACCACCAAATCCAAAGGAAATGCAAAAGCTTTATGGAAGAGGTTATGAACTTATGAAACAACTTGGTTATAATGGAAAAGGATTTGGTGCTAAAGAAAAAGGTATCTGTGTCCCTATAGAGCCTAACACGCAAGAAACAACTCATGGTCTTGGTTATTTTCCTTTGATAGAAATAAAAACATAAAAAAAATCTTCACTTAATATCAACACTCTTACAAAAGATTCTTCTAAGCCAACTTTAACAGTAGTGCATCTTGAATTGATAGACACTAGTGGTCTTGATTATTATCCTTTGCAATAAATGAAACAAACAAATAAATCTTTGCTTAATGTCAATTTCATCATGCAAAACACTAATGATTTGAGTTCATTAGATTTTACATCATCCTGTAAATGAGAGAACAAAATCTCGCAATCTAAAGAGTCTTGTGTAAGTATGACAACTTGTACTAAGAAAGAGATTTCTTTGTCACAAAACAAAGCAACATCCTTTATTTTTTATCAAGAGAGTATATTGATGAGACTCTTCCAAGATCATCTCATATCTCTCCCTCCAAGAACGTGAAAGAAATTCTATTACAAGATTCCATTTTGCGCATATCATAGAGTTCATGGTCATTCTACTAATGAATGTAAGGCTTTGAGTAATCGAATTCAACATCTTAAGGATCATGGTGCTCTTCCTTGTGTTGAAGCACCTAGTTCCTCTAATTGAAACTTATTTTCATCCAATTTGACTAATCCTTGTCCTGCACTAAGTGTGGGAAGGGGTTAGTTAGCCTTGTCCTCGTATGTCACTTGTCGTTGTCTCTTTTGGCTAGTTGACCGCCTTTCATGTATATATAAGAGCAAGCTTGGGATGTGGATGACATGCCTTAAGTTGACTTGCATGTGACATACTTATTCATGATGTAGTTCAATTCAAAAACATTTGACTTGGCATATGGCTTCCTGAATAGGCTCTCATGTCTTTCTTCTACTTTAAAGCAATTGCTCATAGTAATGGTGTTAGCAACTGCTTAAAGTGAAGGCATACATTGACACTCATGTTTCATTGTGCGATTTTCTTTCTTCCTATGATTCATCCTTTTTCTTGGTGGTGTCATTGGGCTTGATTTCCTCCGAGAGTGTGATATTTCTTTGAATTTTCCTCTCTTGGAGACATTAGGCACAATGTTCCCTAAGAAGAGACCTTGCATGAACTAAGAAAAATCCTTTTGAAAATACCTTACACTATTTCGTATTTACAACAATTTTTATATGGCTAATTTGCATAATACACCTTCCATACCTGTGGAGCCATCTTGTTTTTTCATGAGCTCCAAGTATACAAAGTTTTGCTTGTCTCATGAAGCTCAAAGGTCATTTTTGTGTGGCACCTTATTAAAGCTATTAGGAGGTATAACTTTGGTATGGTTTTGATGGGAATCTGAATGAGGGAATGCTTTTCCTTTAGCCACTTTCACGTGTGTGTGAGTACATACCGTTCATGTGTGTATGTGTCTCACCCTCTTGGATTACTCACCCCACGAATGACCTAAAGTTTCATGGCCCTAGAGTGAGCGCATTTTAATCAAAGAACCTATCTTGTTATTTTCTCTCTTCTTTATGTCTTTGACATTGCATGTTTGCATATCTTGATGTTGCATATCATATACCTTGTGTATGTCATTTTGTGCTTATGTTGGTTTGAATTAGGATCTTGGATCTTAGGGGATTGACTACATCCTTGATTTTTGTTATCCTATACCATCTACATTGGTATGATTGGGCCCCTCTTGAATGTCTACTTTAGTGTGAGTTTGAAGCAAGTTCATCCTCTCACTAAAGTGGGGGCTAAATGTAGTGTCAAAAAATGTCGTTGTGTACATTTTCACACTTAATTTGGGAATAATTAATGATAAATTGGACTTGATATTGCCTTGATCTAGTGTTGTGATGAGTTTTACACATCCACATTAGGTTTTGGGCCCTTCTAAGCTAAATAAACTTAAATTTTCCCTAATTTAATGTGTGAAAGTGTATTTATTGACACCTTCACATTAAATTTAGGAGGCTTGTAAATTAAGTGGACCTAATTTAGTGTTGTAATACTGTTCTACACATTCACAATGGACTTAGGGCCCCTTTTAGCTAAATAGACTTATATTTTCCTTAATTTAGTGTTGTTAAGTATATTTATTTACACTTTCACATTGGATTTTGGGCCCTATTGTATTTATGACCTTCATATCATCATTAATAGGCCCCTAAGACCCTATATTATGCATCTCAAGGCATATTTCAATCAAAAAATAGACAATATCAACAAAGAAACTTAATTTACACACTCATCAACACTTTAGTAATTAAAATAGGCCCTGTGGGACCCATTCACCACTTTGGGCGAATGAGTCCCATTTGGCCTATTTTCAAGGTTTTGAGTGGGAAAAATTGGGTTTTAAGTTCAAATTTTATGTATGTTGGCCTTTGGGATCTAATACATGGGATATTAGATGGATTGCATATATAAATGAGCTTTCAAATCATTATTTCATCAAGCCTACGGGTGATCCCACAATAGTGGTTTACAATTTTTGGCCAAACTGGACACTACAATAATTTTTTTTAACTAAATCTTCACTTTCAGGCACCTATAGCGGCTAAACCATGAGGAATTTGAAGATGATGCAAACTAGAGTTTCATGAAATTTTTCGTAGATTATAAATATATTTTCTTCAAAATTTTGGAATCAGATTGCACTTCTTTTTCATCTCCCGAAAACTAGTTTTTAAAATAACATTTTTAAAAGTGAGCTCACCATATAATGCATAACTTTTTTCATGAAGGATAAAATTCTAATTATTTTGAATTTAGATTTGTAACTCCGATATCTAATGCTTCCACTTGGTTAGATATTTTTTATTGAATATTTTTCTTTAATCAAGTTTTGAAGTCAAACCAATTACAATTAGACATAGCGCAATTGTATAATGCATAACTTTTTTGTATGTATCAAAATTCTTTTTTGTTGGATCAAGGACTTCAATATCTAGTGCACTCATATTTTTATAATTTTTTTTGATAATCTACTATTTTTCCACATATGCAGAATAGAGAGCTTGATTTTCGTGAAAAACCTACATTCACAAGAAATAAAAAATAAATATAATAATAAAATTAAATTTATTTAAAATTATACTTTTTGGGAAGCTTATAATAATGACTACATACTTACAAAAAATAAATGTTAAATGAATTCGTTTGATCCCCCAAAAGGTAAATCAAAAGTGGTTTTTTATCAACATTTTGATAGGTGTAAAGGAGACTTTGTTATAGGTATGGTTTAAAACTAGTAGGGTTCTATCCAAGGGGGTTTGATCTAAGGTAGTTTGATCAAACCCTCTTCAATTAGAATGCTTTAAATGGAACTTTTAAAGGCTTAAATCATTATATTTTCTAAAATAATGTGATTTCAACAAAAATCAGAATCTCCCAGAAATTGTAAACCGGCTTGTAGGATCACCCCTACATGATATCAAGCCAAGAACTCAAGAGTTAAGAATTCCAATACTTTATAAGATTTTTAGGAGAGTTTGAAGATCATTTCTAAAGCATTCAAGAGTAGAATTATTCATCAATTGTTACAACAATTCAAGAACCATCATCATGTCAAGGACATCAAGCATGTTATTGAGCTAGTGTTGTGATGTAGCATTGAAGATCTAAGATAAAGAATTGTTCTACCCCTATTGTCAAGATCAAGATCTACATCCTTCATGGCCATTTCATGTTGAGTTGCAAATTTACAAGACATAATTTACAAGGAATCATTCAAGGTATTATTGTCCATGATTCATATTCTTTGTTTCATGTTTCATGTTTCATTCCTTCATTTCATTGTCTCACCATTTGGTTTAATTACCTACAAGGGGTTTGACCAAGGAAAACCCCTATTCCCTAACAATCAACACACACACACTCTCTCTCTCTCTCCATCTTTGTGTGATTGTAGATCTAGGTTCTTTGAAGACTTGAATATCATTGAAGATTAGGTTACAAGCTTGGAGAAAGTTTTTGGAATTGTCTCCCCATTTGCAAGGTTGTAATCTTCACCAAAAAGTCACCTACAACTTTGAAATCAGGGTTTCAGATCCAAAAACAAAGAGGAACACAAAGAGCAGACATTGAAGGCAAAATTTAGATTTTAAAGCTCTAGAAAACCCTAACTGGACTCGGTCACCACCTTGGGCGAATGAGTCTCAGTTTAGGTCAATTTTGAGATTTTTGTAGTTTCAGATACCCTTTTTCCAGAAACCTATCCCTGTACAGAAACCCAGATCTGGGACTGATTTACCCAGAATGGTGAATGAGTCCCAATAGGCCAAAATTTTAGGATTTGCATAATTTCCAACTTTCATTCAAGCCTCTACAAGTTCCCAGGTGCACACTTATGATTTTACAACTTTCTATTTTGATATATGTGCATTTTTAAGTCATTTATTAAAGTTTCATGAATCACTAGGTTTTGTCATTAGATCTTGCATTTCATACATTTTTCCAATCCCTAGCTTAGTGGTGAACCCATCATTAATCTCTAAACATACCCTAGGACAATCCGTTAGTAGATGTCTTTCTCTCAGTATCATCATTTGATTGAGATCTCTAGGGCATCCTTGAATGTTAGTTGGAGAAAGATGGTGCTCTATGTCCTAAACCATAATGCATCCATTTTTCCACTAATCAATGGAACACACTCTCCATAAAGAAATGACCCCTTAATCCTAAGAATCAATTACCATTGATAAAATCTACAAATGCAAAGCTCTCTACCCAACAAACAATCTTTACTTATGCCCTTCAAGGAGAAACAAGCACAACTATTGGCCACCAAGTATAAACAAGCATGTAAATTTCTACATTGACTTATTACCATGGAGTTTCTTGATTCATAGGCCTCACAACAATCAATATTATTCTACCGCTACCTTCAGACACACTTGATGCATCTCGGGAGGAACAAATGAATGAGAAAAATGAAACATTGAAATGCAATGGCTCACCTCACGCCACACATAGAAAATATAATAATCATTTTGATTAAATTATTGCAGAGCAAGTATCCTAGAACCAAAAGTTCTTATCAACAGTTTTCTCATAGGTGGGAGTGTCTGGTTTGATACTTAATAAGTTGTATACCTAAACTGACTAAAACCATGTGATAGGCCTACAACACCATGCTAGATGAATTGCACCTTTCTCACTAGCGAGCACAGGTTATTTGATCCTCTTTATTCAATCAAATGAAATCAAAACAAAGGATAAAACCAAACCTACTCATGGAATACAATTACCAAACTACACAATCTTACTAGATCCCATGTTGGAGTGTATTTGTGTTGATCTCGATATGTGGTATTTATTTAAAACACAAAGCCTCCATGATTTGAAAAATATTGATAATGATGATGATGATGACCTAGAATGCAAGAGTGTTTTCTCAATTCTCTCAAGAATCACACTGACATGACCTTTCCATAAATTTTCCAAATGAATTATGAGAGGGATGAGGGTTATTTTATAGATTTTCTTATTTTAGATGAACAATCTAGATGAAAATATCAAAGATCAAGATCAACGGTCAATGTTCATTGAGAGGAAATAGATTGAGTAGTTAACTAACCTGATTAATCTAATTAAGGGAATTGACTGGATAATCAATGGAAATTTGATATTTTAATTAGTGGGATTGGAATAATCAGTGGAAATTTGTTCAGTTTGAGTAATTAGTGGATGTGATTTGATCAATCAAAATGTATGAGCATAATTAATTAATCTTGAGAGGAACGTGCAAGATGAAATTGATATAATACATAAAAGTTTATTTATTAATAGACCATGTTGAATGAATATTGTGAAATTAAATAATCAATTTGACTATTTAATTTGGAAGAGGGAAAGTAGATTAATTAAATAACTAATGATAACTATTTAATTAAATTAGAAGGATAAGTATCGTTAGAGACATAATTAGATAATTAATGTTTATTTAATTAATGAGGAGGAATAAGGTTAAATCAATGATGACATAGTGAATTAATTAAACAATTCAATATTATTTAATTAATAGAGGAAAATTGGGTTAAATGATGGAAATGATGTTGAAAGGGGATTAATGATGCAAATGAAGTGAACTGATTCCAATAATAGAAAAAAGTAGTTAGGATGTGTGATATGCGTTAAGCCATTTTTACATGTCTAAAATAGGTTATAGTCTATTATGTGTCTTCTATGACCTACTCCTAATGAAACTTTCTGATCTGACTTGCACACATAAAAATAGAGGGAAAGGTTGTGCTATATAGGGGCTTGCCTAAGTAAAACTCCGTTTTGTTGTTTCCACCTCCACACACAAGAAGTGATGATGATAGAGAGGGATTATCCTAGGTTAGGTAAAGGTCAAATAAGTAATAATTGACTAAAATGATAAATAAAAATGGACAATAATACCTTGGTATGAAACCCTTGTCAAAGTGATTTCCATACCATAAGTTTCCACCAAAGGTTATTTGATGGATTCTTGAATTGCTTGATAGACCCACAAGAGGTTAGTCCATAAAACAAAATAGATTGTTGTAGCTAGCATGTAGAGGATAACTCAATACATCTTCACAATAAGTGCATCATAATAGCTTCTTCTTCATAATTTCCTTATAATATTCAAATGAGAAGAAAAATTATTTATATATGCATCCCAATTGATATATTGTATTATAGGTTAACCTGAGATCTCTTTAATTCTCCAAGGACTGACACCAAAACATTAAATTTGAAATAGGTCACCTTTCAGGTCAAGGGTCCCCATGCCCTTGATTCGATACTTTTTGCTCAAGTTTATTGAGATGTTGATGGTTTTAATGTATTTTCATGATCTAGCCTCGAAACGAATAAATTATTAATATAATTAAATTTATAGGTAGAATAGGGTGTTCATGTAGTATTAAATTGTTAGGGTTGACAATTTATGGTGCTACACCACTTAGAATTAGATCATCGGGAACTTCTAAGGCCTAAATAGAATTTGATGCACCATAAAAAAACTAGATGAAAGGTCCTATACAAGATGTAATTTTTAGTTAGGGTATCCTAAAAATACCACAAGGGTATGTGAGGCTTAGATCCATGTAAAAGATCCCATCTAAAAACATGTGGTGACTTAATTTTGCTCCACCTTGTTTTCTAATGAAATAGAGGCCCCAAGGTTGTGCAAACATGCCGATGATTCTATTAAGATACTTATTTTATTCTCCCCCCTTTATATACGCCACTAGAATATTGTGGTTAAGATTTTTTTGGATGATTAAATCCCCAAGTAGGAATTCTAAATGGAAAGAAATGCTACATGCATTTTTATCACTCAAGATTGCAAAGAGCATAAGGAAAGAGCATACACGTGCAAGATAGTAGCCTTAGGTTCTAATCTAAAAGAAATGGAAAGTGTGAAAGTTTTGATCCCTAAGATCATACTAAGTGTGAGGGGAAAGTACATTTTTTAAAAATCCCAAAGGCACATTAAACAAATCAATTAGCCCTCTATTCTAATTTTAGTACAACTAAAGTAGTGGAAAAATAAAGCCTTCAATAAATGTATTCCTACAACAAAGGAGTTGGTAGTTTCAAATACTTATCAGATCATAGAGTTAGCACAAAATATTAAGAAACATAAATAAATTTGAATGAAATAGTGAAATTTTTGAAGGATAAAAAGTGTTGAAATAATGTAAGTGCTTAAACAACATAGGTATTAAAATAGAAAAAAAAAGAAGATAGTTATACATAAGTGGTGATGTGTATTCCATGTGTTGAACTATTTAGGAACTCCAACATAGAGCATCAATGCTAATTTAGGAGCCTACAAAAATATAGAATAGATGTTAGTGACTTCTTCAAGAAACAATAAAATATTGTAAAATAAAATTTTCAAATGATTTAAATAGTAAAAAGACACCAAGAAAAAAGAAAATCATAGAAAATAGAAAATTAACGTTCTAGAAATGAAAGCATTAAAACATTGGTAGAAGTGCTAAACCACAAAAGTGTCGATTTATAGTACGAAAGCATTGAATCGAGCTAGGAGCAATACGTGTTATAAAAATATGTTTTTCCTACAAAATAATGAGTTAACAACAATAAAAAATGATAAACAATACAAGTATCCTACACAATAGACAACTCAAAGCCAAAAAATATACAAACAAATGCTAGAAAATGACACAAAAAGGCTAATAGAATCTAAATATATGAATGTGGTATAGGAAACAAAGGCATCAATTTTTTCATGTAAGTGCTAAAACACAAGTCAAATGCATTAAATAAAAAAATTGGACATGAAGACTTGTAAGGAAATCAAATAAATGTTAGCAACATGGATGTGAATCCCACTAGGCATACTAGAATATAAATAAGAGAAAAAGAAGTATAAACAATAACTCAAATGTACAAAGAATGAATCCTTATACCTTATTTACCTTGCTCCTATAATTGAGCTAAAAGAAGAGTTGCACCCAATGCTTCACTTAATTTTATCACTAAGGTATGCATATTGTTGCTATAGAATAATATGGATTGTTCAATAAACCAACAAAATAAAAACATAAGGATATAATTGATTCTTAAGAGAACAACATGGATTTACAACAAGTATGTTGTATATTGAAAATGGAGGAAATGACATCTTATTTATAGATTTTTAATAGAGGAAATGGAGGGTTGGGATTTAGAGTTGATAAAAGGTTGAGATTTAATGCATTGATTGATGGTGTAGTTTTGTGAAAAGTATCACAAGGGGAAGAGAGGAAATGAAAAGTGTACATGGGGTGTAAAATTAGGTCTTCTCACACATGCATAAGAAGTAGGGTGACTAGTTTGTGACTTGTGCAAGAAGTAGGGTGGTACATGCGAGAAGATCTTGATCAAACATGTATGAGAAATATATTGGGCCTAGGCCACATAGGACAAGGATGAGGTGGAGGTTTGGGAGGATTTCAAGCTTACATGCTTGAATTCTCACATGTGCAAGTAAGGCAGTGGGTTGAGGTGGCATGCTCACCCATGTAATAACATTAAAGGGAATTTGATAAGTTGTCACATGATGGAAATTTTGAGATGTTGGGGCTTTAAAATAGATGAAATATTAATGGGGGATAATGAGGCTTAAGTAATTAATTAATTAATCAAGAGAGGAGGATTTATAGAGACTAAGGCTATTTAATTAAATAACCTTAGAGAAGAAGTGGGAGAGTAATTCATTAAAAAATGAGTTATTTAAATAAATAATTATGGAAGTGAGGATGAATTATTTAATTAACTACAAAAATGTAGAAAAGTAATTGATTGTGGGGATAATAAAATAAATAAATATTTATTTAATTAATTAGTAAAAAAAATGATGAGTTAGGAATTAGTAATAAATTTTGGATTGTCTACATTAGCTTTTCTTTTTTCTTTAATTAGAAATATAAAAAAATGATCAAATGAAGGAATCTCAGATGCATTCGCCATACAAAGCCAATAGGTGTGAAATATTAAAATAAAAATTACATATTCTAATCCAATTTTGAACAGAACATTAAGACTCAACTCTGTCCTTAAATTATCAATACCACATTCTTTGAGTTATGTTCTTGGATTATTGATGCAGGAGCATCACACTCCAACCCCTTTGTCCAGTGTTGCTCTTTCATTAGATAGCAAATGGAGTTACATCGGCAAGAGACTAACATATCAACAGGATGCCATTTGATGTCCTAGCGACAAACCAATGGTGTTGGCAGCGATGGAAAATGGAGTTCATCGATGTGAGACCTAGATTTTGAAAAGACGGTGTTTTATGTCCCAACAATGATCTGATGGTGGAAGAGTGAAATGGGGTTGCATTCATCAGCGAGAGGTAAGATAATCGTTGAAGCAATCGTGGATGTCTCTTCAACATTTCAACAGATTGTGGGATCATTTCATTGGGGTGACTTCATGTGTTCAATGGGAAACATTTTGAAGTCCCTGCGACATGGCGATATTAGTGTGATGTTATCACATTGGTAGGATGACAATATTTCTCTATCCAACAGGGTGATATTAGCGTGATTAGAATGTTTTAGTGTGACTTTGGAGGAAGGCCCTTCGACAGGCTAACATGCCATGGTAATGAGGAACAACATTTCATCGGTGAAACTTGGTTGTTTTGGTGGGAGATGTTTGGAGGTCTCTTTGATAAGGAGATGGATGGGAAAAAATATGACAAAGAAGATGACCATGGTGGGACCAACAGGGAAGTGACAGAGATGGAATTCAATGACGTGTATGAACAACTGGAAAATGGCGATAGGATGATTGGTAATTCACATCCTTGTTGCAAATTACAAATGGTGATAAGGATAGTGATCGACGATGATATGGTGATGGAAATTTCGGGGAGACATACTTGGTTTAGTGTGAGATCTTGCTATGTCTTGGTGATACTCTAAAAAGGGCTAATCAATGTGACATGGTGGCTTCAAAGGGAGATGATGTAGAGTCTTCATAATATTTCGATGGTGGGAAGGATGACAGATATGTGAGATGTGAGCTGGTCAAAGGCAACAGACGAAGGTGAATAAGATAGCGATACTTGGCATGGTATTACTTGTTGATCCCACATCATTGTTGTGGATCAACATGGACATTGGATTTGTGACTACACACCTAACAATGAGGTAACTACCTAGTGATTTCATTGTTGATTGAGCGACAAGAGGATACTACGTGACAACATGGAAAGAAATAACGTCAAGGCTGGAGTGAAGGAGAAGGCTTGATAGTGACAACAGAGAGAAGAAATATATAACCATCGTGAGAGTGGGGTGTGGTAGAGGTTGGTAAGAAGGGAGAGCTGACCAAAACGAGAAATGAAGAGAGATTATAGAGTGTGGTGTGATGTAAAACAAAATATTGCTTTGTAATTGAGGACCTCTGTATGTATTCATAATATGTTTCAAATAAATGAAAAGAGAGTTATTTTTGTCAATTTGTGTTGTGTTATAATCTGTGTTGGCTGCAAGATTGTGACAGCTTGATAAGGTCCTTTGGTCTTGACTGCACCAATTGGTATCAGAGCTCTAGTTGTCCTGAGTCTATAATAGAGCACCGAACATGAGGCAGCTGTAGTAGGACCTGTGAGTGTGGGTTGAAGCCAGAATACCTATGAGTGATGAGCTGAGAAGAGTTGTGGAAAGGAATGTTTGTTGCAGACATGAAAGATGGTCTATAACTACTATCCTCCAACATAGATAAAGTTGGGTAGAAGGTGTAGAGTTCCTCCACTAAGAGAAGATGGGTAGAGGAAGCATCTTCTAGAATCTTTGTTGGGTAGAGGATAGTTGTGTGAGTGAAGTATTGTGTCAAGGAGTACCTTTAACTGTAGGGGATTGAGTTCTAGAAGAGATTGTTGCAGGTGAGAAGAGACTTGCAACTGCAAAGGGCTTGAATCCTAAAGAGATTGTTGTAAGGACCTATGATTGCAAAGGGTGGATACCAGGCTAATAGAGAGGGAGAGATTGTTGTGCAAGGAAGACTTGTAAATGTGGAAGTAATTGTGAGTTCTTGGAGATGTCTTTGAATAAGAGGACAAGATGGGTCATGAGGAAACCAATGATAATCCTATTTTGGGAAGAGTATTGGGAAAAGATGAGAGAAAAAAAGTTGATTGCAAAGCTGAAAGAGATTGAAGTGAAATTAGATTCCCTTGAGGAAAGCTTGGGAATGAAGGAAAATGTTATGGAAGATGAAGAGAAAGTGTCCATAAAGGGGGCATCCATTGAGACAACTTGGTCTCTTGATTTATCTGTTAGTAATTCATTTGAAGTTGTGAATGCAAGTATGCAAAAGGTTGAGAATAAGACCTTGCAGATGATGAGAGAAGGGGCAAGAGAGGCACCCGTAATTAGAGATGAAGGTGAGAAACAATGGAGAAAAATGGCAGTAGTATGCCAAGAAGGAAGCATGCAATGTGGAGAAGACGAGGTACATTGTAAAACACCTACAAATGAAGAAAGAATTCAAGATGAGTTTAAAAAGAGAAGATTAGTTGCAGAAGTGTAAAGAAAAGATTGTTCCAGATATGAAGATCTTTGAAGGTCCCTTATTTGATGAACTTTGGGAAGATGATCTCTTATTGAGAGAAGAGGTGAGAAGAATCCAAAGTTATTTGGATGGTAAAGGTGAAATGTTGATGAAGCAGGAGATTTGTGCAGAGAAGAAAGTGGGTAGAGAAGAGTTTTGTGTTTCTTCTGATAATTGTTTTTTTGTAGGTGACAACATGTGTGTAGCAGATCAATTTTCAGCCATGGAGTGGATAAAGGTTGCAACTAAAAGAAAAAGAGAGATCTATGAAAAGGTGCAAAAAATGAACTCTGGGAGTCCTATGTTCAATGGAGAAGTTGGTAAGGATAATATCCCATTGAAAGAGGAGATGAGAAGAATCAAAAGATTCTTGGAAGGAGAAGTAACTAGTAAAGAAGAAGATTTGATACTACATGATGGTCCAATATTCGATGAGGATCAAGGGTTGCTTGAAGAGATACAAAAGATTGAACAATTATTCAGTATAGTAGTGAAGAACGTTCCACTCGACGATGTTGGAGTAAAGAAGAATGGTACACCTGGTGATGATGGAGCAGTGAAGGAGTATGAGGTAAACTCTATTGTTTATGAGTTTTGTGATATTGAGTTTGAAGTGCATGAACCTGATGAGGTGAGTAGCATAGTAGAGAAAATTGTGGAATGTGTAGATGTGGTAGAGTGGCGTAGAGATTCCTACCTATGGGTAGAAGCTATAGGGGATGTGATAGGAGAGATTTGGTGGAGGTGGTCGGTCTATAGTGGGTTGAATCCCACAAAGGTGAAAGGAAAGTAAAGAGAGGAGTTTGCAGTGGAGTTATGTTTGTTTGAAGGCATAATGGAAATGTCGGTGGAAGATTGTGAAGAGGATACAACATGGTGGGGATTTAGAGTTAATAAATACAATTGGAGGATGAAGTATGCATAGAAAGAGAGAAGCCAACAAATGCAAATCAAGAAAATCCTAAGGAAATAACGCAAGTATGGCAATGCAGAATCAAGGAGGCTAAACAATTGGAAAGTGAGGAAAAAGGTGGAATTGGAAGATGGCATTATGGATGCCATGTGTAGGAGAACATGATTTTAATCACCTAGGGATTCTGGTGTAGGAGCAACACGCTCCAACCCCTTTGTTTGGTGTTTCTCTTTCATCAGATAAAAAATGGAGTTACATCGATGGGAGACTACCGTATCGACAGGATGAGATTTGATGTCCCAACGACAGACTGATGGTGTTGGTAGCGATAGCAATGAAGTTCATCGGTGTGAGACCTAGATTTCGGTGGGACCATGTTCTATATCCAAGTGATGATCCCTGATGGTGGAAGAGTTAAATGAGTTTATGTTCATCAGCGAGAGGTAGGCTAATCGGCAAAACAATCATGGATGTCTCTTTGACATTCTGATGAACTGTGGGATCATTGCATCGAGGTGAATTCATGTGTTTGATGGGAAATGTTTTGAAGTCCTTGTGATGGGACAATCTATCAGTGTGAGGTTATCACATCGGCGAGATGACAATTTTTGTCCATTCAATGGGGTGATATCAGTGTGAGGTTATCACATTGGTGGGATGACAATCTTTGTCCATCTAACGGGGCGATATCGGCATGACTGGAGTGTTTCAGTGTGACTTTGGAGGAAGTCCCTTTGATGAGCTGGCATGTGATGGTAACGAGGAACAACATTTCATGGATGAAATTTGGTTGTTTTGGTGGGAGATGTTTGGAGGTCTCTTTGACAAGGCGATGGACGGGAATGAATAGGACAAAGAAGATGACCATGGTGAGACCAATAGGGAAGTGACAGAGATGGAATTCAATGACGTGTATGAACTGTTATCACCTGAAGTTGCACCCTTGTTGAACCTGATGTTCAATACCTCAGTGTAACATTGGAAGACCTCCAAAGCTGTGGGTTACTTGTGAACAGAGGTCAACCTCTGGAGAAGGCCAACTTCCTTTGTGTTATCACCTAACTACCGATCTTTGTGAGGTAAAGGGAGAAGGAATACATAAATTAGAAAACTATTCCTATGGTGATACACCGAGTTGATAAGAAATCATGAAAAATAAAAAAGATGAACTTACACTAGAAAGCTAATGGTCAGTGTTTTAATTACTCAACACAACCCCTTTAGACTTATGCATAATTCTTAAAAGGCTTGATCTACAAACGTATCTTAAGAAGGAAAGATTAATTTCATAGCTTTAAGGTATGAATATAGATTTAGAAGTACATAGTTGAGAACTTGCATAATCTAAAATATAGAAATGAGAGTAATACAAACATTAACAGTGACTTCCAAGGTAAACTTTATGTTGTATTTCAGATTCCAGTTGAGTTACAAAGCATACATCAGCTGAGAAAGGATTGTTAAAAATCACTAACTCCTGAAAATGCATAATCCGAACTCTTACAAAAAGGCAAAAAATGCCTTATATATCAAAAGTGTGTCAGCCCCTTACGGTTTACAAAAATATCTCCCTTCAGGATAAATCTCCCCTTAGATCTTTTGTATGAAATTAATGCTATCTTCAAGTGTGTCCATGTTGTCCATGTCAGTGAATATTCGCTCTCGGGAGAATCCATCAGATCTTTTGTAGCTACCGCATTCATTTTTGGTCCTCATGTTGATCTTCGAACCTCCCTGGCGATCTGCTTAGAATGCTCCTGAGTTCAAAATAGATACACGTTGCTTTTCATTCTATTAATCTTCTTCTCCCTGGTTAGACTGCCACAACTCACCTTTAGCTCCCTCTGATTAGCTGATCAGATGCCACATAGATTCTTTGGGCAGTCAAAAGCTCTCTCTGTAGAATCGCATGTCGGTGAGACACTAATCGTGTCTCCCCGATGCGATTATACCTTCCTGTGATTATCGACATAGCTTGAAAATGTCAATGAGAGTTCATAGCGAGCCCAAAAGTCATACCGATATCGCCTCTGTGGTTACCAAGATAATCACTCTCGGGAAGACCCTTTGCCGAAGGCAATATCCCTCGACGAACTCATCTCATTGTTGGGGAAGATTTTTTTATAAGTCGGGGAGACATCTTACCGAATTCATCCTACTTTGGCAAGGGCCCATCCTCCTGTGCTCAACGGTCGGTGAGACTCATCGGGTCGGGGAGACTTCTCCCCGAACTCTAAATATTATGCTGAGGGCACCTTACATCATCGACCAGACCTCACATTGAAGCTTGCTTCCCTTTGCCAAGAGCTCACTTTACTTCGGGGAGACATCGCTATATCGACAAGACCCTCATCACTCGGCCAAACCTTTTGCCAAAGGCACCTCTTGCCGAAGGCAAAACACATATCGAGACACCCTCAATATCGACAGGACTCATAGCGAAGGAAAAGGCTCCTTTCCTCGATGACAATCATTTCTTTTGGTGAGACAGTAGCTAGTTGAGAGGACCTCATGCCGAGCCCAAAAATTTCTTCGGGACATCATTGTTTCGGTAGGACATCTCCTTGAGCTCCTACTTCTTACGCTGAGGGCATGTTGTTTTGGTGAGACATTCTCAGTCGGGAAGACTTCACCCCGAACCCAAATTATTTCGGCGATGCTAGCCTTGTGAACAACAGTTGACATGACCTCCTTCCAAGTGGAGAGATACACAAAGACTCACGGCGATTAAAAAATTCTGGCCAACTGAGACATAATGAATAGAACCCCTGCCAGTCGATGAGACAATTGGAAAGTCTTGCCGACTGTTTCTTTAATGAGTTTTCCACCAAAACTAATTAAGGGATGCCTTCCAATAGACCTCCTTGTGAAATATCCTCAGGTGCATGGTCCAACCCTTGATGCAAATGTCCCATTTGGCCTTCTTGTCCATCTGAAACATAATTTATCCTGCCTGATTGAGCTCGTATGTGAAAGTTAGGTAACATTTCTGGCGACCTCAGCTGGATGTTTACCTGCTAAACATGAAAACCAATAGCCTAGGCTTATCCATTGGGCATGGAGTCATGGGAAAACTGAGGAACGGACTTGGAGCAGCCATGTACATGACTATAACACATTTGTGACTCAAGAAACAGATCACTTGGAAAATTATTGAAAACAGGAAAAATTGCTAAATGGAAACTACTTATTTGTGTTGTATCAATACTTAGGGAATTGAGACAACAACTAAACCTACCCTATACTAACCAGTGATAAATTGGTCAAACAAAACCATTCACAGGATGGTTGAAGTAGCTGCCCTTTCTTTTCAAAGTATAATGACTGGCATACTCAAGGACAACTACGTAAAAATGATACACAGAAAAATGTTTAGCAAGATGATGCACTGCCTCTTGAAATTGGTGAATAAGTTCACTTACCTCACTAAACAGACTATATTTTTTGTCAATCAAAGGAGGATAGGTCAACTAAACATGCTCTTGTTTAGCTATCAGTGCATCCTTGATAACATCCTCTATTTTATCTTCATGTGTGAGTGCATGATTGAGCATTGGTGTTGCATTAGACTCCATTTGGGCTAGGTCTCTAATCAGACAACCCCTGGTAAAGGCAAAGCTTGAACCTTTCTTGTTGATCTCTTGCTCATGGGCTGCCATTTTATCACCTTGCTGGCTGGAAAGGTATAACCCCTGTGGTTGACTTGATGGAAAAGTAGTAACCTCCTCAGTATGCTCATGCTTTCCAAAATGAACACTCACCTCTTCAATGGATAACGATGAGATGGCTTCCTCCAACACACCTTCAATCAATTCATCAACCTTAGGCTCTTCTATAGACCAGAATGGAAGCTGCTTATAATTCTCATCATTACTGGAAGAATTACATTTTGATTCAGGCTTGTCTTTTTCAATGAAAGAAGACAACAATTCAAGTGGTGATGAAGTCTCAAGTTCTTTTGTACAATGGAATGGAATCTCGTCTAACCAATTATAACCTTGCAAATCAGGCTCATTAGGCTCCTCCTGATGTTTCAACATTTTTTCAAGTTTATGAACCTGTTGTTCTAGTTCATCATGACTATCCACTACTTCTAAGTCTTCATAAGGATCAACATTAGCTTCCTCCTCAAAAAAATCAACATTAGCTTTTTCAACCACATGTTCGAAAACGTCAAAGCTTTCACCTTGGAGGATAGAAATAGGTTCGATTTCAGGATTTTCTTCCTGAATTAAGGCCTTATTGTCTTGCTGATTATCGTCAATTAGCAACCCACCCATGCTTTCTTGGTGTTCAATCATTTGTTGTTGTTGTTGTCTATATTCCTCCATAGCTAGATGTAGCAAATCAATATTTTTTGTCTCCTCCAAGTTGGGTGAGTTGTACTGGTCAAAGCCATGCCCTTCTTTTACTTCCTGGATGCTAGAGCACGATTTCATTTGCATGATAGGTGAAGGAAACTCACAAGGTGACTGAGATGGTACTTTCCAACTTGGAATCCCGAGGGTGGAAGACTTATTGATAGGCTCACTAAAGAGCTTGGAAGGCTTCTCTTGTTTAAAGCTAGGAAACCCATATTTGGAAGCCTCCTCTTTCACCAGATGATTCAACATTATAGGAGGAGGCGAGCTGAAACTAGGAATGGAAAGGGCTGCATGTGTCTCATACCTTTGTGCTTGATAATCTAAATAAGCCCGACTACCTTGTACCTAAGCAGATAAGAATTTCATTTACCCCTCTTTGGTTGCTATCTCTCCCTCAAGATCTTCTTCAAACTGACATCCCAACTCCTACTGCTATGAAATAATATTTTTTTGTTTCTTGACATTGACCACCATGCCATACATGTAGGAGAACACCTTACTAACATCATTAATCTGCATATGTTCAAACCTCTAGCTCAAAGCCCACAACACATGATCAAACTGTTGGAGCTGGTTCATTATAGTTTGGTAAGGATGCTTTAAAGGCTAATTATATAAATAATCATATTGGTTAACATCATAAAACTCCTCTTGGGGTTGATTTTGATCAAATATTGGTTGACATAAAGGTTGACTAGGTGTGGGAGGGTGGGAAACATGATGGAAATATTGGTAATCTGCTGATACCGGGTCATTTGACATAAAAACAATAGGCTGTTCTGTATAGTATGGCTGATGAGAGGACATATACACATGACTCTCATGGAATGAAGGTGTAAAGTCATTATATTGCTGATAACTAAACATTGCAAAGATAAGACTTGAGGTATAACAAGCCTAAAGATCAAACCTTATTAATTACAAATGCCTGGGCTGCTGAAACCAGTTGTTATGAAATTGGAGTCGCCATGATATGCTGATATTTTACCTCTGAAAGGCCTAAAATTTACTGGCTGCATATCAAAAACTAGTAGTAGACATGTAATTTTCAAACTGTCTGTTCGACAGTCCCACCAGGTGTGCTAGAACTGTTATCACCTGAAGTTGCACCCTTGTTGAACCTGATGTTCAATACCTCAGTGTAACATTGGAAGACCTCCAACGTTGTGGGTTACTTGTGAATAGAGGTCAACCTCCGGAGAAGGTTGGCTTCCTTTGTGTTATCACCTAACTACCGATCTTTGTGAGGTAAAGGGAGAAGGAATACATAAATTAGAAAACTATTCCTATGGTGATACACCAGGTTGATAAGAAATCATGAAATAAAAAAATAAGATGAACATACACTAGAAAGCTAATGGTCAGTGTTTTAATTACTCAACACAACCCCTTTAGACTTATGCATAATTCTTAAAAGGTTTGATCTACAAACGTATCTTAAGAAGGAAAGATTAATTTCATAGCTTTAAGGTATGAATATAGCTTTAGAAGTACATAGTTGAGAACTTGCATAATCTAAAATACAGAAATGAGAGTAATACAAACATTAACAATGGCTTCTAAGGTAAACTTTACGTTGTATTTCAGATTCCAGTTGAGTTACAAATCATACATCAACTGAGAAAGGATTGTTAAAAATCACTAACTCACGAGAATGCATAATTCGAACTCTTACAAAAAGGCAAAAAATGCCTTATATATCAAAAGTGTGTCGGCCCCTTAGGGTTTACAAAAATATCTCCCTTCGGGATAAATCTCCCCTTAGATCTTTTGTATGAAATTAATGTTGTCTTCCAGTGTGTCCATGTTGTCCATGTCGGTGAAGAGTCACTCCCGGGAGAAGCCATCAGATCTTTTGCAGCTACCACATTTATTTTTGGTCCTCGTGTCGATCTTCGAACCTCCCTAGAGAGCTGCTTTGAATGCTCCTGAGTTCAGAATAGATACATGTTGCTCTTCATTCTATTAATCTTCTTCTCCCTGGTCAGACTACCATGGCTCGCCTTTAGCTCCCTCTGATTGGCTGATCAGATGCCACATAGATTCTTCAGGCGGTCAAAAGCTCTCTCTGTAAAATTGCATGTCGGTGAGACACTAATCATATCTCCCCAATGCGATTATACCTTCCTGTGATTATCGACATAGCTTGAAAACATCAATGAGAGTTCATAGCGAGCCCAAAAGTCATACCGACATCACCTCTATGGTCGCCAAGATAATCGCTATCGGGAAGACCCTTTGCTAAAGGCAATATCCCTCGACGAACTCATCTCATTATTGGGGAAGATTTTTTATAAGTTGGGGAGACATCTTGCCAAATTCATCCTGCTTTGGCGAGGGCCCATCCTCCTGTGCTCAACGGTCAGTGAGACTCATCGGGTCAGGGAGAATTCTCCCCAAACTCTAAATATTATACTGAGGGTACCTTTTGTCGGTAAGACCTTCATCACTTGGCTAGACCTTTTGTTGAGCAGCCCCATTCTCTCCGACCCCTTCATCTTTTGGTGAGACTTGAGCCATTGGCGAGACATTACGCCGATATCCACTTCTCTCAGTGAGACCTTTGTTATCTCTTCATTTGGGGAGACATTCCTTGGTTGGTGAGACCTCATAGTGAAATCAACTCCTTTCCCCAAGCGCAACATTTCTTTTGGCGTGACTCCCATCGGTCGGGAAGACTTCTCATTGAATTTACAACACTATACCAAAGCCAATCCACTTCGGCGAGACTTTAGTTAGTCGCTAGGACCTCACAGCGAAAGCCTCAACTCTTGGCGAGCTCAGAGAGCTCAGACCATTCCTCGAGGGGGACCACCACTTGCCCACAATAGTCGGCAAGACCTTCGTTAGTCACCAGGACCTCTTGTCGAAACATTCCTTTCGTTGAGACATCCTCAATTCACTAAAACATCTCCCCTAAGGCACAAAATTATACTGAAGGTATCACCCCTCCGATGAGACTTCACTTGTTGATGAGACATTACGTCATCGACCAGACCTCACATCGAAGCTTGCTTCCCTTCGCCGAGAGCTCACTTTACTTCGGGGAGACATCGCTATATTGGGAAGACCCTCATCACTTAGCCAAACTTTTTACCGAAGGAAAAACACACATCATGACACCCTCAATATCGACATGACTCATAGCGAAGGAAAAGGCTCCTTTCCTCGATGAAAATCATTTCTTTAGGTGAGACAGTAGCCAGTCGGGAGGACCTCACGCCGAGCCCAAAACTTTTGCTAGGACATCATTGTTTCAACAGGACATCTCCCTGAGCTCCTACTTCTTACACCGAGGGCATGCTGTTTCGGTGAGACATTCTCGGTCGGGAAGACTTCACCCTGAACCCAAATTCTTTCGGTGACATTAGCCTTGTGAACAATAGTTGGCATGACCTCCTTCCAAGTGGAGAGATATACAAAGACTCACGATGATTAAAAATTTCTGGCCGACTAAGGCATAATGAATAGAACCCCTGCTAGTCGGCGAGACAATTGGAAGGTCTTGCCGACTGTTTCTCTAATGAGTTTTCTGCCAAAACTGATTGAGGGATGCTTTCCAATAGACCTCTTCATGAAATATCCTCATGTGCATGATCCAACCCTTGATGCAAATGTCCCATTTGGCCTTCTTGTCCATCTGAAACATAATTTATCCTGCTTGATTGAGCCCGTAGGTGAAAATTAGGTAACATGAACAACTGGAAAATGGTGATAGGATGATTGGTAATTTGCATCCTTGTTGCAAATTATAGATGGTGACGATGATAGTGATCGACGATGATATGGCAGTGGTGATTTCAGGGAGACATACTTTGTTCGGTGTGAGATTTTTGCTATGTCTTGGTGATACTCTTACAAGGGCTCATCGATGTGACATGGTGGCTTCAAAGGGAGATGATCCAGAGTCTTGGTGATATTCTAATGGTGGGAAGGATGACATATATGTGAGCTGGTCAAAGGAAACAGATGAAGGAAAATAAGATAGCAATACTTGGCGCAATATTACTTGTTGATCCACCACCGTTGTTGTGGATAAATGCAGAAATTGGCTATGCGACTGCACACATGACAACAAGGTAACCACCTAGTGATTTCATTGTTTATTGGGTGACAAGAGGATACTACGATGGCATGGAAAGAAATGATTTCAAGGCTGACGTGAAGGAGAAGTCTTGTTGGTGACAATAGAGAGAAGAAATATATACCCATCATGAGAGTGGGGTGTGGCAGAGGTTGGTAAGAAGGGAGATCCAACCAGAACGAGAAAGGAAGAGAGAGTACAGAGTGTGGTGTGATGTAAAACAAAATATTGCTCTGTAATTAAGGACCTCTATATGTATTCAAAACATGTTTCAAATAAATGAAAAGAGAGTTATCTTTGTCAATCTGTGTTGTGTTATAATTTATGTTGGTTACGAGATTGTGACGACCTGATAAGGTCCTTTGGTCTCAACTACACCAATTATTGACCTTCATGATATAATCTTGAACATTATTAATATTATTTGGATCAAGGTTTATAAATTCATTATTATTTTGATAACCCTTAACTTCATCAAGTTGAGCATACAATTAGAAAGTTTTTTCCAAGCATCCTTAGGTATATTACACTTTCACATAAAATTAGAGATCAAGTCAAACAGATGTACATAAATAGTCAAGAGCCTTATCACGTTCATTTAGCCATACCCACATTTTCTTAGAATTTTTTTTGTTCTAGTTTAGTTTCTAATATATGTCTAGTATAACCTTCAATCCTTAAGTGATTCCACATCAATAATATTTCGAAGATGAATAGTTGTAAGGAATTAGGTGAGGGATCCTAGGATTCCCCATGGAAAAATTTGAAGAAGACATTGCAACCCAAAGAATTGAAAGTAGGCATAATCACAAAATTACCACCCAAATTTACTTAATCAGTAACCCCTCCTAGAAATATATGATCATGGAGCTTTATACTTGGTGTGATTACAAGTGTTGTAGCAATAATGCACATAATCCTTGGAGTGATAGGATCATATTCTGTATTTTATAATTTTTAGCTGCACTAGACATTGAATAGTCATGAAAAATTATTTTCATATGATTGAATATTTTTCTTGTTGTCTAATTCTTATTAATTTTTCAATATTATCTTATATTAGATTCTTGAGCTTGACTTCTTGGAGGGTTAGTTAGTAGTATGCTCCTACCTTTCTTCTTCCTCGTCCTACATATACAAATAGTTAATTGTATAATTTTGACTCACTTTTATGATAGCTTTTTAACATTATTGTACATGTTCATTTATTTGTGGAAGATTTTGGGTTTTGCACTCATTTTATTGTTGCTCTAACATAAGTGATGTATATGTTCAAACTTGATCCATGACAAATTATTACTCTTAAACAAATTCCAAAGAAATATACAAACACAGACTTGTATTATTTCTAATCCTAAGATAGTCTAGATTCCAAACTATCTTCCAAAATTTTCAATCAAATTATGCATAACAAAACATAAAGATAAATATACCGTCCACTCTTTCCAATTACTTTCCTAAATTAACATTCAACTCTTATTTACTTATGCCCACAAATTTATCATTAATCAATCTAGGTTCATTTATGCTAATGTGCTAACAATCTATGGTTTAATCTACATTATGTTTAAGAAAGCTTTTTTTCATTTACAAATTCTATTCCCTTATTTTTTAATAATAAATTTTAATTTCTTACTTTTTAAATAATAAAAAAGAAATCTTTATGATAAATTTAATGGAATGATGAAGTAAACTATTCTTAACACAAATAATTTAACAACTAAAAATATTTTTTATTAAAAATAAATAATTATAATTTAAAATATAAACAAAATATAAAATTATCGTTTAAGTATTTAATATTTAAATAAAACTAAATAAATTGTTCAATCAATTACATTACATTGACTTATTCCACGGTCAGAAACTTGACATCAAAATAAGAATCTGCAAAATACAAATGCAGAAAATTATTGAATGCTAAAATAAAAGAAAATGGTTTGTACTTTACACCAATCATTGTGTATTTTATTTTATAACTATATTTAATGGTTGTACACATCTACCGACCCCGTAGAATATAATTCATGCTTTCAGATTTTGCATTAATTTAATTGTTCTATCATATTTTTTTGGTTAGGTTTAACCATTGAGCAGTTTTATAATTAAATGATAATAACGTTGTTAATTATTTAAAATAGTTTTACAGATAATTTTATAGAAAAACATAGTCTATGAATTAGACCTCACTGTTATCTCTATAGAGTGATTTGGAATCCAAACCACGTTCGTCCTGTAAAAGTAGAAGAAATTTGAGGTGGGTGCTTCCCTTCCTTACTACTTAATATCAATATTGTGAGCACGGATTTCCTGGTCAGCAATATTACACAAAATTGTGGTATACAAGTAACAGGACAGGCTGTACGCTGACATTACTGCACAGGCTCCTATCACCACAAATCCCATAAGCTGTATACTCACAGATGCTGATGCATACATTATAAACTTTTTCACATTATTATCATATATCTCTCCGGCTGTAAAGATTTCTTTTGTTAACATTATGCAGCCTATGCCCGAGGAGGCACTAGATAAAATTATGTAGCTCATCACCTGTTCCATCACACACAAAACCTTCCATTTCAGAAGTCTACAAAACTTGACTGTAAAGCTTTTTCAGATTTAGTGTGGAATAAAACACAGACCTGATCGAAGATAAAGCTTAGATAGTAACAGTATCCTCCAGATAGGCCAGCAAGAATTTGAATAATTCGTATAACGCAATAGGCACAGCTTAACTCGTTAGCAACTATAACATATCTGCAATGCAAAAAACATTCAACCCTTAAAAAGCAGGCTCTTGGAAAGTTCAACTAGAGGAGCTGTATGAATGATGGCTTTTTGATTTTAATTGTGTGTATTTTTCAGTTGCTGTTTCGAATCACATTTAATGATCTATTAGTTGAAAAAAAGAATGATATGAAATTCAGATCTCATTCAATGATCTATTAGTGAAAAAAGAAGAGTGTTATGAAATGGATCACATTCAATGATCTATTAGCGAAAAAAGAAGAGTGATATGAAACGGATCACATTCAATGATCTATTAGTGGAAAAAGAAGAGCGATATGAAATTCTGATCACATTCAATGATTTATTAGTGATAAAAGAAGAGTGATATGAAATTCTGATCACATTCAATGATCTATCAGTGGAAAAAGAAGAGCGATATGAAATTTGGATCACATTCAATGATCTATCAGTGCAAAAAGAAGAGCAATATGAAATTCGGATCACATTCAATGGTCTATCAGTGGAAAAAGAAGAGTGATATGAAATTTGGATCACATTCAATTATCTATAAGTGGAAAAAGAAGAGGGATATGAAATTTGGATCACATTCAATGATCTATCAGTGGAAAAAGAAGAAGGATATGAAATTCGGATCACATTCAATGATCTATCAGTGGAAAAAGAAGAGCGATATGAAATTCGGATCACATTCAATGATCTATCAGTGGAAAAAGAAGAGTTAGATGAAATTCAGGTCACATTCAATGATCTATCAGTAGAAAAAGAAGAGCAATATGAAATTCAGATCATATTCAACAATCTATTAGTGAAAAAAGAAGAATGATATGAAATTCATTTGAAAAATATGCAGAATTAAAACCAAAATCTATCGTTCATACATCTACTTCATAAACTGTAAAAAACTCATACAAAGTATATAAACCTGAATGGCTTATATTGATTGAAATGGTATGCGAAGCTTGTGCTGTAGTCCTCAAGGCTGATTGACGATTTGTAATTGGTGCTACTGATTGCCATTAGAACTAATGAGATAAGGGAAAGTCCCAAAGCCACGATTCTCAGAATCAAATTTGAATTCACAGTAGTCTTCATTTTCATCATCTGTCAAAGGCTGTGGTACCATATTCCTTCTATTCTCTCTTGGTGTGGTATATATAAAACATATTGATGTTGATTTTCTGTTAAGTGAGTTTATTTAAGCTATATCAATCACGTTTGGTGACTGAACCAGATTCCTGGTCAATAAGTTTATAAGAGTCAACTTCACCCTATAGTAAACATAACGAAACATTGATATTTTTATTGTATTAAGTAGCATAGTTTAGCAGTATTAGGTTCTCCTGCATTTTATATTCCTTAGATATAGGAGGAATTGTAGGGTCAATTGTTAACTGACCCACACAGTCTCTGAATACATAATGGACGCTCTCCAAGTGGCTTTCATTTGAAATGTGTGTAATATTCTCCTTTGTCACACTGTATTTTGATGACGTAAATGTTTTTTTTTTCATTTTTTTCATTACCATTGAATATGTGAAGCTGTAACGAGTTTTCTTAAAATATATTTTGGTTTGGTGCTGTTAGATGGAGTAGGTGAAACCTCTTGAGAAGATGACAATGCATTCCTTGTTTTAGGTGGTAGATTCTCATCAATTTTCAGTAACTCCAATCAATGGCAAGTCATGCAAAATCAATTCAATTTTTTTTGTAGAATTAGGTAAGGTTGTCTTCTGGTTAGTACAATGGTTTGAATGACTCAGAGTAAAATAATTCTATGAAAAAAGTAGAATCGTTTTGGTAAGGTATCAAGCTGACAGCATCACCCACATAACAAAAACCCTAATTAACCATGCATGATTGCGACCCAATTCTAACCCATGGACTATTGCATCTTTATATTAATGTCTGCCTTCCACATGCAAATACGTTAGGTATATCTGGATAAGTTTCAGATGAATTTAAAAATATTATAGCAGAGCATGAGTATAACCCAGTTAGACACTCCTCCATTATGATATGTTTGATCAATTCTGGTAAACGGTATATGGCAAGGTGGCATCTTTATGAGTCGCTTATTTTTTTTTAAGTTGATTATAAATACATGTATAGATAAATATAATTTATTATTAAAAAATTACAATTCATTTAGTTTACTTATAAATTTGAAAAAGGTTTTTCTTTGAGAATTTGCATTTTTTATTATTTTAATATTGTAATAGTGAGAATTGTATATTCATACTATTTTTTTTTATGTTTTCAATTCACTTTGATTAGATTGTCCCTAAACTAATGAACATGGTGTAAATTGGCAGATTTTTTTGTGCAAGTGGACAAAGAGTTTTATTTGGTCTTATTTCATTTCCCCACATGTCAAGAGTTTGAACTTGTTTATGAAATATGCCATTCACCATTTGGGTTCAAATTCATGGATTCACAATCAATTAGTCATTTGTACACTTGGAGACCTAAACATCAAACTTTAAATCCTTTCCAAAAAAAATTGGGCACATATCTCCTTCCCTTACTCTTTCCCTTACTAACTATTATGAGCTGACCAAAATGAGAATGATTTCAAATTGTAATCTACAATGTTATGTTAAAGGATACAAGAGCATCATAGGAACACCCTAATTGCATTATTAGCTTGCATCATCATCCTAGACATATTCTACAGTTTCTTGTTATCTCTAATTCATATAGATTATTAATAAATTGGCCCACCTAAGGATCCTGTTAGCATTATTACATTGTGGCAGGTGTATACAGTTAACCGAACTGCTCATATGCAGTTGGTCATATACAGTTAACTGAGCCGCTCACCAACCACTCCCATTCTTTGTTTAAATGCATTGCTATTCATCAATTAAAAATTATCAAGTTATCTAGCCTTTATTTGGTATCAGAGCACTACCAGTCCTTGTGCCAGTGAGAAGATGAAAGGAACACTGGGTTGAGTCTTATCCTTTCAAGAGAAGAAGTTGGCTCGCAGATTATTTGGTATCCTTGTCTTCGGATTCCGTCAATGTCTCTTTCACGTGTGGTGATTAACAATATCGTTAACATTGGATTCTCTGTTTATATATAGAGAATCTCTTGGACACGCCAGCAATAAAAACGCGATATAGCCAGTGGCGTGAAGCCTGGTTTGAAGATATGGCAGTGGCCTGAAACCTGGTTTTTGGCAGCGGTCTGTGTGGGATTTTAAACTGCAAATGCGATGTGGCATTTAAATTTGCAAATCAAGTATTTGCACAATGGTAAGGAAATAAAGATCGATCTGCTGGTGTGAGAAGAGGCAGAAATGTGAATGTATGATGTGGGGGATTGTCTCAGCACTGGAAGAATGGAGTATGGCAGGTGCCCGCTGTCATAATGAAGCCATGAGTCATTTGCTAGATCCACAAAAGTGCCACAAGCTTCAGAGAGTGAAGGTAGGTGAGAACTATCAAATTACTACGTGGTAATATTATTGCTCAAATGTGCAAATATTTTACCATGATATTTCAAAAGAACAATATCATTGTGATGATTGTGACATATCCATGGTTGGAGGACGTGATAAAAAATTTCGTTGCAACAAATGCAGTAATTATTATTCAGTTTGTTTGCAGAAGGCACACTCTCATGTAGAAAACTTAATGAATCATGTTTGTTTTGAGTATTTTTTTTATTCCAAGAAGAAGATGCGCATTTTCAGGACTGGTCTGGATGCTGGTAAGACTACTATATTGTACAAGTTGAAACGTGGATGTTATCGTTACTTCCATTCTCACTACCGATTTCAATGTTGTTGCAGGATGTTCTTCTTCTAATCATTGCAAAGAATGTTATATGGTGTATGCATATGGAAGATGTGTTCACGAATTTTCTTATAGTAAATATGGTAAGTGCATTTATGTTCTTCTCATTGATAATGTAACCAAGGAAAAATTTAAGTTAGCAATAAACAAACTAAACCCTAGCTAACAATGAAGTATAATGGAATAAAAAGCACAAACAAATGAACAATCTCACCAAAACCTTCATGCACTCCATGATTCACCTTCATTGCCCCTCTCTATTTTGCTCTAAATAGTATTTTCCCTCAAATTTTCATGAGCAACTATGACCTATGACAAAGACCCAAACAAAATATTGAAGGATTTGACTCAAGAAATTGCAAGTGTACTCGGAAATTTGCAAGCATGAAGTGACAAAATGAGGTTGACCTTGCCTTTTTATAGAAAGTCAAATTTTGGATGAATGGCTAGGATTGACACATGACAAATGCCCTAAGATGGAAGACTGAGATTGAATATGACAGCTAGCAATTAGGGTTAGGAAACAATTAGGGTAGAATTTGAAATAGAGGGCTATGATATAATTTTTGGAAAATTAAATCAATGGATAGTGTTAGAGTAAATGGTTTTTACCATTTACCTGCTTAAGTTTACTTAGGCATAATAGTTTATTAGTTTTGCATTTAATTTCTCGGGTAGTTTCTTTCAATCGAGAAGTTTTATACTCGTTGCATTTCACTTTCCTTTAAAAAGTTGTATAGTATGTAAATTATGCATCTGATTTATTCACTCTTTATTTGGTGAAATACTTATGCTTCTCTCTATTTTGTGAAGGTTATTTCAAAGAGTTTGAGATCCTTTTTTTTTTGCTGAGAATTTTTTTGGCATTTGAAATTTTTTAAATTTCAAAATTGCCATTATTTTCGATCTTCAATTTCTTTCCTTCTGTTTGGGGTTATTTGAATGCATTTGGGAGGCCTATTCTTTGGTACATTTTTTATCCTAGATACCATGATTTTTCCTTGTTGGTCGTGTAGGATTTCCTGGTATTTTTCCATTCACTACTGGGCGATTTCTATTGTGTTTGAGACCTAAGTCATTTTATGAGGCAAGTAAGAGGCATCATTATTCTACAATCTATGGAGGATGTGATTTCCTTCATTTGGAGTGACTGCAATCTTACAATAGTCAATAGAAAATCGTTCAAGAAGCAAAGAACCCAATCTAGATCTAGTCCCCCCTCCAATAACATTGAAGATCAACAACATTATGTGAGGGGTGTGAACCCACTATCCACACAGGGCAAATCTGGAGCACTTGGAGTGTACAATATTTCTTACAACACCTTATCTCATATAAAGGTGTGAAGAAACCTACATAGCGGAAGGGTGGAAATCACATTTCAGAGATGCATTATCTTTTGTGATTAGACTATAACATTTATAAAGTTTGTATCAAAAATTTTGGTTTTGAACCTCATGGCAAGAGGCTTAGAAACCAACGCAACAAAATAGGGAGAAAACTTCTGTATTTCAAATGTTTTACCAATAAATACTGGCTAAGGTTGTTGTGGTGGGCCCGATTAGAGTAGCTTAACAACATTACTGGGAAGTTTAGTCCCATATTCTTCTTATGGCTTGGTTCTTAGCTATTGAAATAGCCTCTTATTTCCCTTCTTTGTTGTGAGCAAAGGCTCACGTGACAAGTTGAAGGTTCTTTCCCACGTGATTCCTTGTGAAGGCTTGGTTCGACCTAGTGATGGTGGTTTGTTGTCTTGGCCTATGGTGACCTGTTGAAGTTCCTTGATTGTTGATTGAATTTGGTTTAGATTGGTGGAGATTGCTTAGTGTTTGGCAAGGCTTTCCCAAATTTTTTCTCTTGTGGTGCTCGTGGTGGTCACATGGAGTAACCAAGGGCCTTCTACTACCTCTAAGGGCTTGCTACTACCTCCAAACTGCCTCTATAGGAATTTTTTAGTTTGTGTATATCATTTACAAACAAAGACCGATTTTCACAAACCACATATCAATGGAAAGGTATTTTCATCACCTTTACAATGGTTGAGGAATTTCTCTCATATTTTGTTGTTTGGTGGTGCTTTTAATCCATATAATTTTAATATTAGTGTTGATGTGCTCTTTGGAGTTACTTGATTCTCAACCCTTTTTTGCATTATTGCTTCCTGAAGTATTTTGGGAAGGCTTCATTTGCAGTATTTGAGAGTTTCTAATTGTTGTTGAAGGTTAATGTCTTTGTATTTTTGGAGATTTGTTAGTTCATTATGGGGTTTCCATTTCATCCTACTATGATTATGTTGAAAAGGGGAAACTATAAACAATGGAACGATGGCATCATAAAATATCTCAGATGGCTTCATTTGTTGCCACATTTATATAATCTTGTTTCCCTTCCTGGTAATGATAGTAAGAAATTTACATGGAATTGCAAAAGGGATCATGCCCTAGGAGTTATTGCAATGCATATTGATGATGCTACTTTGAATGCTATTGATCATTTTGAGTGTCCTCATATTCTTTGGACTAAAATTTGGGAAATACATGGAGATCCTGATACTTGCTATTCTGAGATGATCCTATTTTAGATTGTCCTGTGCCTCTTCATTTTTCAGACAGGATACCCTATGATCATGCTACTATTTAGGAGTTTGAAGTTTTGGAATACATTGAATCTTCAGATGAGGATGATGAGGGTTCTTTAGATGCTCCTTCTTCTGCATCAGGGACAGTTGATGTACCTTCACCTTCAATGATTCATTATGTAGAGTCATTGGTTGAGGCTCCTATCATTCCTGTTCATCATGACCATTCATTTTGTGTTGGTGATTCATCACAACCAATATCTCATTGTCTTCCTGATTGGGATTTGTATTTGTTAGACATTGGTTCCTTATTTGTAGAATCTCATATTTCAGATTTGGAGGACACATTTGAGGGTATATCCCTCCTATTTGATGATAGTTGTGGTACAACTGTTGTCACCCCATCCCAGTCTATGGAGAATGTTCAAAATTAGTTTCCAGTGGTACCTTGTTTGTCACCTCCTATTGTGATTGGGCATGTTCCTAATTGGTTTGTGGCATCATCTTCCAAGGTTTTGGCGACACATGAGCAGATTTAAAAGACATCATCATACATCTTCATGCTTCTTACTTTTAATTCCTATCTGAAATGGGAAGTATTACTGAATTTGTATTTAGTTTTATTTCTTCCGAAAGGGAGACAAGTTGTTTGTTGACATTGGATTATGTTTTGTCTTCAGGCACTTACCATTTTTGCAAGTGATTACACATTGTGGGGGGTTACATAGTCTCTCTATTTCCCTCTTATGGGGGGGGCTATTGATTGTTGTATATACATGATGTATGTAGTTCTTGTGGGGTGTGATTGAGTCCTCCATCCATGCATATTTTTTTTCTTTCTTTTCTCTCTTTTGGAGAGGGGTTTTTTCTCACAGGGTTTTTCTCCTTTTCTTCAGTTGTAAGAGATTTCCTTTTTGCATTATAAATGGGTACCTAACATGGTTGTGTAGCCAGGACCCATATTGCATCTTCATTTTTTCATTTTCATTCTCCATAAGTTGCACTTAAGGGGGGGTGTTAGAGTAAATGGTTTTTACCATTTACCTACTTAAGTTTACTTAGGAAGAATAGTTTATTAGTTTTGCATTTAATTTCTTGGGTAGTTTCTTTTCTAAAATTTTCATACCCATTGCATTTCACTTGCCTTTAAAAGGCTATATAGTATGTAAATTATGCATCTCATTTATTTACTCTTTATTTGGTGAAATATCTATGCTTCTCTCTATTCCGTGAAGGTTATTATTGTAGATGGTGATCTTGGGCTCCACCAATAGTCAAGAATGCATGTGACAAGAGGATATTGGGCATGGAAAAAGAGATTTATGAAGAATCAAATAATAATTTAAAATTATTTGATTTAAGAGGCTGAGATGACCTTTTGAATTAAAAATTAATTTAATTCAAAAGAGGTGGGGCAGGACAATAAATAATGATTTTTAATTAATTACTTGGTGGGAAAATGGGAATAGAAAATTAAATAAATGATTTTATTTAAATTTGGAGGAAAAGACAAAAGGACAATTCAATAATTAATGGAAATTATTTAATTTTAGAGGAAGAGGATAAAGTGAATAATAATTAAATAAATTTAGGAATTTATTTAATTATAGAGAGACATAGGAAATTAGTGACATACTTAAATAGGGTAAAAGCAAGTTGGGTCCATGAAGAGGGGGAGTTTTGGACAAAAAAAATCTCGTAGAATGCGCACACGCGTTATTAAAAAAACACGTGTTATGCTTTGGGTACCCAAGCCTAAAAAAACGTGTACACGTTTTATAACATGTACAAGTCATTTATTTAAAAAAATAAATATTTTTTTGAAACGAGTATGCATTTTTTAATGCAAAACGCTTATGCATTTCTAAAAAGTATTTATTTTTTTAAATAATAAAGAAAATAAAGAACACATCTGTTTTGTAACACGTATGCATTTTTAAAAACATGTACGCATTTTTAAAATTTTGAATTCCCCACCCACATGCTGCCTCATTTTTAGGCTTGGGAAAGGCTTGGCAACTCGACCCTTAGGCTTTGACCTGCAACTAAAAAACTAAGGAAGATTAAAGAAGAATGTCCAACTTTGGCAATACATATGACAAACCTTTTTTTTTGAATCAATCTATAAAATTAAAACCCATTAGATAACACAATGTTTAGTTTCCAAATATATAATTTTTATTAAGATTGGATTATTTTTGTTATTTTTAAATTAATTTATAAGAAAACTAGTCCCTAAATTTGAAATATTAGGCTTTTTTTTTTAATAACTTTTTTTGGTTAAATTTTGTAAAAATTATATGGCATCAATCTTCGCATACCTCTTCTACACAATGAAAAATTCAAAAATTTTTTAGCTTCTAGGGTCCACCATGTTAATCAGACATTACTGGATTTTAAAAACAATAATTAGGGCCAATAAAAATTCGATAAAAAAATATATTAGAAAAAAATTACAAAAAAGTTTCCTCGTCAATCTTCACGTTGTTAGCTCTCTTTCCCCAAAAGGAATTAGAAAAATAATTTTATTTGGTCAAAAAGTGGTGTCCGTACATGTGCATGGTATGGTAAAAAAATGGGACTTTTAAAAGGTGGTTTTTATACATCCATATCAAAATTTAATTTTTATGCCAGTATTGGCATGATGTGATGGTTTAAAGGTGGCATTGATGTTTGTGCCACCAAGGTTCAAACTCCATTGGGGTGGTATTGTTGAATGGTTGTATTCCGGTTCATATCTTTGGTCAAAAGTGTTTAACCCTTGAATAATTTTTTTAATTTTTTTTTTATTATATGGGTATTTGAATAAATCACATATTTGGAAACTAGATTCAAAATGTTAAATTTCATATTACTGACATTTTTTAAGATTCATTGTGTAAGTGCCTCAAATTTTCAGTTCAAGTGACAAATTCTGAAAAACAACAAAAACAGTTCCACTTTTTGAGCTTTTTGTGGACCCTACTTCTTGCATCAGCCTATTTAAATAATTAGGAGGAATAAAAGATAAAGTAAATAATAATTAAATAAATTTAGGAATTTATTTATTTAAAGAGAGACATAGGAGATTAGTGGCGTATTTAAATAAATAAATGTAATTTATTTATTTAAATAATCAGGAGGAATACAAGATTGAATTAATTAAATAATTAAGAAAATTTATTTAATTAATAGTTGAATTTGGACCATAAGACATAATTAAATATTTTAATTATGTTGAGAAGAAATATGGTAAGTCTTGGAAAAATAAAGCTTGCAGGCTTAGGTTATTTTTATGTGTTTAAATTTTTCCTCTCTTTGTCATGATATAGTTTATCACATTATGATAGAAAATTTGAGTTGAATGTGCCCTAGTGTAAGCAGGGTAGACATTTTCCCCCTCGAAAGAATTTTACAAATTTTCCAAAAATTTGCAAAAAAATTGAAATTTGTTCCGAAAACTCAAAATAATAGCCACAAATGCCCTGATGATGAAAGGAATGACTTTCAGGACCCTCGGGGTATATGAAATGCATTTTCAAGGCTTAAGAATAGTTTAGCCAACACAAATCCTAGTAAAACCCTAATTTTTAGGAGGTATAAATAGGAGATTGGAAAATCTAGGGCTCATTTTGCACATTTGAAGTTTGGAGATTAGGAGTTCTGAGTGAAGATGGAGCATGTTCCTCAAAGTGAGCATAGAGCCTACTGAGTGTGGAAATTTAGATAGTTGGAGTGAATAGGAGATCCGATGAGTGCCTACAAACCCACTTTGTCAAATTTTGATTTCACGCATTTTTAGGTAGGGTAAAATTTTAGCAGTCAATTGTGTTGTTTGGGGATAGCTACAACTGCTATCACATTTGATGGAATTTTTTGTGATTCGATGCAACTGATTGGAACACATCTAGGTTATGGTAGGGTTTTGAGTTTTTGTGACACAACTACTAGGGTTTGACACATCTGCAGAGTGCTTAACCACATCTACGTATGCGTGACACAACTAACTGTAGTTATGCATAACTGCTAGGGTTTAGCTATAATTGCATTAGGAATGATGCAACTGTAGGTATAGGTCACCATTAATTTGGTGGTTCGATGCAATCAAGCTCCTGCAATGCATCTGTGAAAGCATGCGATGCATTTTCCATTGCATGACACAATTGAAAATTAAGTGATGCAATTAACTGGTGAAAAAAGTTTCCCTAGTGTAGGATGGATTTGATTTTATGACATGTACAAAATAGGTTGAGGTAAGTTGTTTAACTGATGTAGTGTTTTTCATGTTGGCCACAAGTTCCTCTAGATCCAATTTACACATGAGAGTCATGACCACCAGAGACTTATTGATTACAAAACTAGTTGACCAACATTGAAAAGCATATGTTATGGTCTCTTGGCTTATTTCATGTTACATTCATCCCTGTCATTAGGGAAAATAGGGGGATGTTGGCTGCACTTGTTGAGATATGACATTCTAAGACCTACTCATTTCATTTTCCTATAGGAGAGGTGACTATCACATTGTAGGACGTCTACAAGATCGTTCGATTACCGATCCGAGGTGAGCAAGTCAGATACGATTTAGGTTGGGGATATCAGGCTTTGACCACCTACTACATTTATGATGATGTGGCATAGTTGGGGATTGATTGATATGAGATCAGATGGGAGACACTAGTGGCACGATATGAGAGATTTATTTGTATATTGTGCACTATGATAGCTAGGGTAGTGATTCCAGACCACCGAGGACATGGATTTTTGGTTAGATGGGGAGAGATGCTAGTCGGGATGATGGCAAGTGAGATTGTATATGCATGGAGGCCATGTTTGCTGGTGATGGTGTTATTTTAGTTGCATGATATAGTGTATTGGCATGGACAGTTCATGAGCTGCAGAGTTACTCTTTTGATGGTCTAGGCTTGGGAGCACATTGTGGTGTTCGATCCACTAGTTGGTTGTCAGTTGGGGGCCAACATACCATATGCATACATGTACAGAGGAGTGATCACATAGACACGTGTCGAGGATATTAGTTATTGATGACATCGGTTGGATACCTTAGTGAGCTTCATATGGAGGCCTTGGATGGATTATGTGTAGTGGCCGGATGAGGATCAACATCTACAGTGGTGCCGAAAGGAGAGATATTTGATTGATTGAATTGTCTAACTTCACAACATATTATTGATAGGTACTTGCCAGACTAGGTGCTGAGATAGTTCAGAGAGTAGTAGACTAGAGTACCACAAGGTCTAGCATTGTTCTCTCGATCATCCAAAGAGGTGACACCATGGGGCCCAATGATTGTAGTGACGGTAGCTGAGCAATGGATAAATGGACTACATGCACAATAGTGGGGATGGAGAGGGGGACTAGCAGATGTAGGTACCACGCCTGAGTATGATACATGGTTGCTTGTGCATAGGTTTGTTCCATTGACTAATCCAAATTAGCTAGCTCTAGTGGTTTGATAAGGAAGGGGTCCTCGGGGTAGGAGAGGTGGAGGGAGAGGGAGAGGAGATGGAGGGAGAAGAGGTTGCGGTCAGGGGGATGATGGAGGTGATGGAGGAGATGGTGGAGATGGTGGTAGGGGGAGGAGAGGAGGGGATGGTGGGAGGAGACAACGAGAGAGACTACAAAGGAGGAGTGGATCACTTTCTCTTATCTAGGAGGAGGGAGAGGAGGGGGGCAGATAAGAGGAGGGAAGATAGGAGGAGGCTATGCCAAATGTAGAGGTAGAGGGAGAGCAGCTTGAGGTAGAGCAATTGGATGTGATAGCAGGTGCAACTGTGATGGATGTAGAGGTAGTAGGGCATGAGGAGTAGTTCAAGGAGGAGATGGTTGAGGAGGATCATATCCTACATGAGAGGATTCTACATGGGGATGAGGGGTTTGAGGATGTACCTATCAGAGGTGGTATAGGAGATAAGGATGAGGAGTTTGCGAGTCTGTAGGCCAGAGTGTAGGCATTAGAGGTTGAGTTGTAGGCTCTACGGGTGGAGAGAGACAGTTTATAGGTAAAGAGAGATATAGCCATGATTAGGGCACAACAGACAAAGTACAAGAGTCTAGACTTTATTTTTACCTACAGTGGATCCTCAGCTAATATGGTCAGAGCAGTTGACACCATTGGGCATAGAGAGCAGTACTACAGGAGGCTCTATGAGGGGGCAGTTCCACCAGAGTGACGGGCACCTAGTGCTTCAGAGGTTGTCAACAATTTTTGGTCTCACAACAAGCGGTCTCAGAGTAGATCTAGCCAGGGTGAGAGCAGAAACATGGGCTCTAGGGAGCATGACAACATTGGATAGACTAATTTTGACTCATATTTGGACACTTATATTTTGTATCCATCGAGCCTGCGAGCTCTATTTTTGGGATTCATCGAGACTCTATCATATGACATCATTTTGAGATTATATATATGATGCATTTTTGGTGTGGACTATATGCTATGTGTTGTGTTATTATGCATGATGATTTATGATGTTTATGCAATGTTTCATATGTTATGATTCCTATGATGATGCATGATGTATGCTTTATGATGTTATATGCAACTTATGATGATTTCCTAATTCTATACATATGATAATGTATGCATTTACTTTTATGGTTCTATGGATGTCATGTATCAATGCTATGCTTATGATTATAAGATGAAATGCTATTGATCTCACACTATGATAAGGATCTATATATGCATGATGATTTCATGATTATGAGTATGAATGTAATGTGTTATGATTGTAGATGATGCAATTATGTGACAGATTATTCTTTATTTTATGATGTATGAAATGGAAATTCACTTCTACTTTATGTTAATGCAAATGGAATTATGCAACTGATATGTAAGTGTATTTATGCAAATGATCTGTAAATGGATTTATGCAAAAATGGGATGTATAGCCTTTGTGAAATGTACTAATGAAAATTCCTACATGGTCATGTATGTAGCTTGTTTTTATGTGTCACAGGACATTGTCAGAGAGTGGAAGAAGAGAGACTCTTACATGGAAGGGGATGGATGTTTGTGTGGAGAAAAAGAAAAACCCTCAATATTTTTCCAAAGTACAAATAGGTGTTACATTAATCATCATTGGGAAGATTATTTTAATGGACAACAAACACCATGATATGACATAAATCAATGGTGTTCAAGGTCGTTTCATCGCATAAAACAAATATTTATAGACAAGGAGGATTGTGACACATACAAGGAGCCCAATTTCCCCTTTTTTTTGTCACAAACAACCACAAATAGCCATAAAAAAGAAAGACAAGTCACGAAAAAGTCATTGCTCCTCTAAATCCTATACACGACATCCTCGAGGTGGCTAGTATCATGACGAAAAATCAAATGACAGATGTGACCATATTTAGAGGCTGTGTTTGCCAAAGTGTTTTCCAAGAGTGTTTTTGGATGTCAAGAGTATTAATACTGAGATGTCGATTTTGATGAATCCTAGTTATGTGTTGGATAGGCTAGTGTGTGATAATTGTCAAGGAGTCAAATTCAAGGACACATCCTGAATACTGTTGATGTTAGGAGTGTTGATCCCAATGTTGATAGGATGCCCCAAAATGCTAGTTCATAGTGTTAATGCTCAAGAAAGACATATCTTGAAGAAAAATAAGTGACAAGGGTCATTCCCCAAAAAGACATATCCGAAGAATGACCAAGAATAGATAGTTTGAATTTGTTATGAGAATTTTGACTAGATGATTGAATTGACTGCGTGCCACATTTGAAGTGTCAATTTGGTTGAATTGTTTGTTGAATGGTTGTCTAGATTTTTTTAAGATTTTTCCATGTTAGGATGTTGCGATGAGACAAAGATTGATTCAACAGAGCCTAAGGGATTGGACCTAGGAGGTCTTCGGGGTTCATCGATGATGGCCTTGCCTACGTCATACACTTAGAGACCATGTAGTTCGACGGAGACAAGACTGACATGTTCATTTATTGAAAACTAACCAACATGTTTTGACTTGACCCAACGGACCCTAAAAAATTGACTTAGGGGGCCTCGGGGGCTCATCAATGATGGCCTTTCCTACGTATTAAATGAATAGAGACCTTGTAGTTCGACTAACGCCATGATCAAAGATGAACGATTTTATTGACTGACATGACTGACTTGGAAAAGACCTGTGCCATAGAAAAATATACCCTTTGCTTGACATGAGATTATTTCATGATAAAATGGACTTAATGAGGTCTTAATCTAGTGTTGTGAGGAATTTTATGCATCCACACTAGGTCTTGGACCCTTGTAAATTGAATAATATACATTTAATAATGTCTTGTAAAGGTGTTGTAAAGTCTTGTTATGGACTTTCATGCTTTTCTAGACTTAATGAACCTATTTATCTCTAATTCAACATTATAAAACATATTCACATCAATCTAGAAGGTTTTTGAATTAAACTTAATGATAAACTAGTGTTGTAATGTGTCTCACACATTCACATTGGTTCTTGTGCCTTCCTAGGCTATGTGGACCTCATTTTAGTGTTGTAAAGTGTATTTAATCACACTTTCACATTGAATTATGTGTCCCAAGCCCTAATTTACATTTACATCATCACTAATAGGCACCTATTAACCCATATTGTGCATCTCGAGGCTTAAATTGATCAAATACCTAAAAAAATTGAATTTTAGACCTTATTTCCTTATCTGTTGGCATCTGAGCTATGAAATTGGCCCCTGTGGGATCCATTCACCATGCATGGAAAATTAGTACCATCCAGGTGGGACCCATTTTCCATTTGTGGCTAATGAGTCCCATTTGGCTCAATTTTGACCTTTGAGTGAGAAACAAGTGAAATTTGAGTTTAATTTTGCTTCATGTCAGCCTGTGATGAGGTATTAATGGATAAAATAGGTGAATTGCCTATAAAATAACCTCTCTAAAGTAATTTTTACATTCATTAACCTAATTCACATCAATTCTTCATTACTCATCCACCAATCTTTCATCTCAAGTCAAGAAACTTAGGGTTTTATCTTTGCAAGACATCAAGAGAGCTCCTAAAAGACATTCAAGGGCTGAATCTTCCTCCATTGTTGTAAAAATCCAAGATCAACATCATGGAAAGGTAATATATTCCAATATTTCATGTTTCATTCTATTCTTTCATCATTTTGGTTTAATCACCTAAATAAGGTTTGACCAAGGCAAAACGCCTTGCCCTAACATTCACCATTTCTTCTTCTTTTCTTGTGTGCTTGTAGAATTAGATCCCTTGGAAGCTTGGAAATCATTGAAGATCAAGTTGCAAGGTTGTTCATGTCTTCTCTCCATTCAACAAGTCAAAGTATCAACAAAAACTCTTTTTTAGGCTTGTAAATCAGAGTCTCGGAAGCAGACACTTGTAGAAAGTCAAAGTGAAAATTGAAAGCTTCGAAATCCACTTTTGAAAATACAAAAATTAAAAAGTGGAATCATTCACCATGGGTGGTGAATGAGTCCCACTCCATGCTCAATTTTTATTTTTCTAAATTTTTTAGTACCCTCTTAATAGAAACAGGTTTTGGTTCAATTTGATAGAACTGGGACCGATTCGTCCATAATGGTGAATGAGTTCCACCAGGCCTAAAAAATAGCATCAACAACATTTCAAATGTAATTTCCAGTCTTCTTCAACATTCCAGGTGTACACTTTCAGTCTGATTCATTTCTGTTGTAGTTTACTATTCATTCTTAGCTTATTTTGCATTACATAATGTGTTTTCAAACATTACTAGTTTCTTAGGTTTAGCATTCATAATCAATCAATTATTTAGTTTAATTACACTTAGATTATCTCATTTAGCCTTTATAACATCATACATAACATAACTTGAATGAACCCTTTAGCATTTTTGGCCCTACTCTCTCTCCTTTTAGGTACAAAACCCTAGAAGAGCTAGAGAAGTCCTAGAGTGTCAAAAATCTTCAGTTCAAGACCTAAAAACCTAAAAGAATGACTTAGGTGGTCTCGGGGGTACATCAAATGATGACCTTGCCTACATAGCAAATGTGTAGAGACTATGTAGTTTAACCATTCTAAATATGACTCGACTTTGACTGATTTTGACTTTATTTTTTGGGATTTTTGAGAGTTATTTGGATGTTTTTTGTGTTTTTCAAGAATATTTGACTTTTTTGTCTTATGGATTTTTTTTTTCAGATTTTTGTGATATTTTGATTTTTTTGGGATTTTTGACATGTTTTGATTTTTTTGGATTTTTGACATGTTTTGATTTTTTTGGATTTTTGTGATATATGGGACATGTGTGAAACCCACTATAGTCATGTGTTAAGGGTATTGGCCCTAGTGAGGTCTAGGACTAACCACAATGAGTGAGTCAAAATGGTAAATTCTTGGGATGAAAAGTGGAGGATGTATGAGACATGTTGTCAATCATTGTCAGCCATGGAAAGAGATTTCAGGACTTTATGACAGATGTTGTGACGGTGTAAGAAGATTGGGTATTTATTATGGACAAAGGTAGACGTAGTGCTAGTAGATGGTGAAGAAAATACTGCCTACACATGGCATCTATTTTCCAAGTTTTCATAATGGTACTTATCCAAAGCACTGTCGAAGTGGTTTTCACTATTGGACGAATTATTTCTCTTTACTGTTTTTGATATTTTCTAATTATTTTGGTGTCACCAAGATGCCTATTTGCTAGATTTTCATCAAGGTACCAATTTTTTTGATTTTTTGATTTTTTTTGTATTTTTATGGTTTTGGCTAAGCTCTCTAAAGCTATGTGTAGAACTTGCATAGATGCAAAGTGTTGGAAATATGTGCCTCAATCTCATAGGCTAAAACCTCTAGAAGAGAAAAGTTGGTATGACCTTCATTGTGTCTAGCCGACTAGCAGCTGTGAAACCTTATGAAATGTTTAGGTCGCCGAGACCTTGTTGATGTCTTGCTGAATGGAGCCTATCACTGTGAGATGTTGATCACTATGATAGTTTCTATCTCTCATCGCTTGGGGAGATCTCTGGCCGATAGTTTAGTTTTTGTGATGGTTAGAGAGACTCATGGTGATTGGTGTCATCAGAGTAACTCAAATACTTCGGTATGAAGTCTTATCGAGATGGTATGTCTCGCCGATAGGTTGTTACACTTGTGGTCATCAGAGTAACTCGTATGCTTCAGTATGAAGTCTTGTTGATATGGAAAGTCTCACCGATAGTTATACACTTGGAGTCTTCATAGTAACACAAAGGCTTCAGTGTGAACTCTTGGTGACAGGTGTTGGTCTCACCGATGTTGTGGGGTATTCTATTGTTGGTATGACTCCTGATGACTGTTTGATCTTGAGGTGACTTGAAGACTTTGCTAAGAACTCTCAGCAATAGCAGTAAGTCTTGCCAACTGTTGGACATTTCAGAATGACTTGGGAACTTCGGTATGATGTCTCACCAAAGAGCGATAGTCTCACTGAAGGGAAAGTTGATATCTATGTAACCTTTGAACATCGGTATGATGTTTCATCGAATAACGATGGTCCTGTTGAATAGCGATACATGTGATGGATATCGGTATGATGTCTTAGCGACAAGGGGAAGTCTGAGAGACTACTTGTGAGCTCGATGTAACCTCTTGCCAATAGTGATGAGTCTGGCCGATATTGATAGTCAGATCTTGTGGCATCGGGGAGACACGGTTAGTGTCTCACTGACATGCGAATAAGGTTTGAATGCCTTTGACAGAGTGATGACTATCCTATGTGGTGAGTCTATGACCAATCAGAGAAGCCGAATGGGAACCGTTGGATGTTAGTCTGTTATGGCCATTTTGTGAGGAAGTTCGACAAACAGGGATGATATGGATACATTCTGTAATTGCAGATGATGTTTGGTTTGATGGATGTTCGATCAATGTTCGATGCACAGTTGGATGAATATTTCGATGTATGATTAATATGAATTCAATTATGAAAGATTGTAACTTGAATGTTCTATACAAGGTTGATCATTGAATCTGCTATTGTAATTTGACATCAGAAAGATAAGTTTGATCTCTATATGTAATCTCCATTACTATAATACAAAGTGACTTCTCTTAGTGTGGTGGGTTTTTCTCCAGTAAGGGTTTGCCTACGTAAATTTGGTGTTCATGTGTGTATGTTATATTCTTTGTTTCTGTTATTTCTTAGAAGTGTATCTTAATTGGACTGTAATTGAAAATTTAAAAGCAATCTGCATTCTTCCCTGAGGTTTTGACATTAGGAGAGTTGTTTGGATGCACCTTAGCTTTTCTTGCAAGTGGTACCAGAGCCTGGCCAATTGTGTTATCCTTGTGGGTACGTTGGGTTTTTTGTGTCAATTTCTGTTCAGTGGGAGTCTTGTAGAAGTTTGGTAATTTGAATTATAGGTTAAGATGGCAAGCACGCCAGGAAAGATTGAAATTAAGAAATTCAATGGCAACAATTTTGAGTTGTGGAAACTTAAAATGGAAGATCTGTTGGTTGATTGTGATCTGTGGCTTGCTGTGTCTGGAACGAAACCTACAGGCATGAAGCAAGAGGATTGAGACCTTGTAGATAGAAAATCAAAGGGGTTGATAAGGCTCTATTTAGTAGACTCTATTCTTCTAAATGTTCATGAAGAGAAGAATGCATCTTCCTTATGGAAAAGACGCATCAATTTATCAGAGCAAGTCCTTGGTGAATAAATTGTTCTTGAGGAAGAAGCTATATGCTTTGAGAATGCAGGAGGGAGGATCTGTTGCTGATCATTTGAATGCTTTCAACATGTTGATTGCATAGTTATCATCTATTGGCGTGAAGATTAATGAAGAGGATCATTGTATGTTGTTATTGTGTTCTTTGTCAGATTCTTGGGATCACCTGGTGATGGCTATTGGGAGTACGACATCCAGTTTCAAGATGGAAGATGTTGTTGCTTCTTTATTATTAGAAGAGATGAGAAGGAAATCTTCTAAGATGGTGAAGGAGGCCCTTTCTATTAGAGGAAGGTCAAAAGAGAAAGGCAAGAAGAAGGACAAGAAGTCTAAATCCAAATTATAGGGGAGATCAAAGTTTCCTGGTAAGAATTCCAAGGTGAAGTGTTGGAATTGTGGGCAACCTGGTCATGCCCAAAAGGATTGCAAAGAGGAGAAAAAGAAGAATAAGAATTATTCTGACTATGATTCTTCTCAGAGTGATGCAGACGCCTTCATTGCATCCTTGCCTATGTAGGCATCAGATGATGTCTGGTTGATTGATTCTGGAGCATCTTTCCACATGACATCTCATAGAGACTGGTTCACGAAGTATGAAGAATATGATGATGGGAAGGTGTATTTGGCAAGTGATTTATCTTTGGAAATTGTTGGTCTTGGAAGAGTTAGAATTCAATTCCCTGATGGAAGAGTGAAGGGAATCAATGATGTAATGCATATACCAGGTTTGGCTCAAAATTTACTTTTTGTTAGTAAGCTGAATGATATTGGAGTGCAAGTCACGTTCTCTAAAAATGGCTGCAAGATTACTAGAGGCTCAATGGTGTTAGCAAGGGGTGCTCGGATTGGTACCTTGTATAAGCTGGATGCACATGCTATTCAATGTAATAGTGTCTTTGTAAAGTCATAGAAAGCTACTCATGGAGGAAAGGTGGGAAAAGTTCCTGATGGTGTAAACTCTATGGAAGTTAAACTTCTAGCAAAAAAGACTATGCTCTAGCATCATAGGCTAGGCCACATTGGTGAGAAAGGTTTAAAAACCTTGAAGAATAAAAACTTGGTTGAGGGGCTTGATGATTGTAACCTTGAATTAGAATTTTGTGAACATTGTATATATGGAAAACAACATCATGTTTCTTTTTATTCCAGTCCTCACAAATCTTTTGGTTTGCTTGATTATATTCATTCTGATGTTTTTGGTCCAGTGAATGTTCCTTCTTTGTCTAAGTCAAGGTACTATATATCGTTTATTGATGATTATTTAATAAGAGCATTTGTCTATTTTTTGAAAAGTAAATCAGAAGTGTTCAGTCGGTTTAAGGAATTTAAAAACCTTGTAGAAAATCTTACTAGAAGAAAAATAAAATGTTTAAGGATGGATAATGGTGGTGAATTTTGTTCTGATGATTTTGAGAGGTACTATAAAGATCATGGGATTAAAAGACATAAAACTACACCTTATGCTCCGTAGCAAAATGGAGTTGCAGAAAGGTTCAATAGGACAGTGATGGAGAGAGCACAAAGTATGTTGAGTAGTGTTGGCTTGGAGGAGAAGTTCTGGGCTGAGGTAGTTGCTATAGCATGTTACTTGATAAACCATTCTCTAAATTCCTCTCTTGTTGAGAAAACACCTTTGGAAGCATGGTCTGTTAAGAATCCCTCTCTGAGACATATTCGTGTTTTTGGCTGTGAGGCATATGCATATGTGCCGAATGAGAAAAGATCTAAGTTGGAGAACAAGGATTTCAAGTGCATTTTTATTGGCTAAAGTGCTAGCATAAAAGGATACAAGCTTTGGAATCCTGATATGGAGAAGGTTCTATACAACAAAAGTGTTATCTTTCATGAGCTGAAGTCTTTTACCTTGGATCTGTAGTCAAAGAAAAAATCAGAAAACAAAAGGGATGTAGTTGAAATTGCTCCTACACTAGATAAAGAGGAATTGAAAATTCAAAATATACCTAAAACTGAGAAGAGCTCAAGTAGTTATGAGAGTTCTGATGAAGAAGAACAACCTCATCCTCATCAAGTGAGGAGGTCAACTCGTGAAAGAAAGCAACTTGATAGGTATGGGTTTTCTTTGATAGATTCTATTTGTGCCTATGCTTTAATTTCTAGCACTGATGAGCCTAGGATTGTCAAAGAGGCATTTAGAATGTCTGATTCAAACTCTTGGTTGGAAGCCATGAATAAAGAAATGGCATCATTAGAAAAGAATGATACTTGGAGTTTGGTGCCCTTGCCTGAAGACATAAAATTTGTTGGCTGCAAATGGGTATTTAAAAAGAAAATAGGTCTGGATGGTAGTGTGGAAAAATACAAGGCGAGGTTGGTTGTGAAGGGTTATTCCTAGGTAGAGGGAATTGATTATAGGGAAATTTTTTCTCTTGTAGCTATGCTGACATCTATCAGATTTCTTTTGTCACTTGTAGTAGCATATGCCTTAGAGGTTGAATAGATGGATGTGAAGAAAACATTTCTTCATGGTGATCTTGAAGAAGAGATTTATATATCCCATCCTGAGCACTTTGTGGAGAAAGGTAAAGAGAAACTAGTTTGCAAGTTGAAAAAGTCTTTGTATGGTTTAAAGCAGTCTCCTAGAATATGGTACCTAAAGTTTGACATGTTTGTTTTGTCATTGGGATTTGTAAGATCAAAATCTGATCATTGTGTGTATTACAAAGCTGAAAGTGATCGAGTCCTTATTATTATTCTCTATGTTGATGATATGTTGTTCATAGGCAATAGTAAGTTAATGATTTCTGATCTTAAGTCTCAGTTGTTTGTAAAGTTTGAAATGAAAGATCTTGGTGTAGCTAGGTATATTCTAGGAATGGAAATAACCAGGGACAGGAAAAATAGAAAACTTTGGATCAGTCAGAGTAAGTATGTCAAGACTGTTTTAGAGATATTTTGTATGACTGATTACAAGCAGCTAGTTGTTCCAACTTTTCAGGGAATGAAGCTATCTATTGAAGGCTGTCCAAAATCTCCTACTGAGATGGAGGACATGACCAGTGTACCTTATGCTAGTGCGGCTAGCAATCTTATGTATGCAATGGTCTGTACAAGGCCAGACATTGCCCAAGCAGTGGGAGTACTTAGTCAGTTTATGGCTAATCCTGGAAGGACACATTGGGATGTTGTGAAAAGAGTATTCAAATATTTGAAGGGCACGTTAGAATATGCTTTGTGTTACCATGGTAAATTAATTGAATCAGAGGACTCTCAGTATTCGAGGCTATGTGGATTCTGATTGGGCAGGGGACATTGACAACAGAAGATCCACCAGTGGATATATTTTCATGATGAATGGTGGTGCAATGAGTTGGATGAGTAAGCGGCAGGCTGTAGTCACTTTTTCCACTATAAAGATAGAATACATGACAGCTACACATGCTTGTAAAGAAGCAATTTGGTTAAAACGTTTGTTTTCTAACATTGGTTTTGATGCAGGGAAAATAACAATTTATTGTGACAGTCAGAGTGTTATTTATTTGGCAAAGAATCCTACTTTCCATGCCAGGACAAAACATATAGATGTACAGTATCATTTTGTACGAGATATGGTGGAGGATGGAAAGGTCTCCTTAGAAAAAGTGGATACTCTGGAGAATGTTGTAGATGCATTGACAAAGCCAGTGAGCATAAACAAGTTCAGGTGGTGTGCCAGTTTGATGGGCCCCAATGCCCATGGATTTCAGTAGTTTTTCTGTGCTCTGGATGTACCTGTGTGATCTTCATCAAGTGGGAGATTGTTGGAAATATGTGCCTCAATCTCACAGGATGAAACCTCTGGAAGAGAAAAGTCGGTATGACCTTCATTATGTCTGGCCGACTAGTAGCTGTGTAACCTTATGAAATGTTCAGGTCACTGAGACCTTGTTGATGTCTTGTCGAATGGAGCCTATCATTGTGACATGTTGATCACTATGACAGTTTCTATCTCTCACCACTCAGGGAGATCTCTGGCCGACAGTTTAGTTTTTGTGATGGTCAGAGAGACTCATGGCAACTAGTGTCATCAGAGTAACTCAAATACTTCGGTATGAAGTCTTATCAAGATGGTATGTCTCGCCGACAGGGTGTTACACTTGTGGTCATCAGAGTAACTCATATGCTTCGGTATGAAGTCTTGTCGATATGGAAAGTCTCGCCGATAGTCATACACTTGGAGTCTTCGGGGTAACACAAAGGCTTCAGTGTGAACTCTTGGCAATGGGTGTTGGTCTCACCGATGCTATGGGGTAGTCTATTTTCGGTATAACTCCTAGCAACTGTTTGATCTCGGGGTGACTTGAAGACTTCGGTAAGAACTCTCAGTGATAGCGATAAGTCTTGCTGATTGTTGGAAATTTCAGAATGACTTGGGAACTTCAGTATGATGTCTCACCGAAGAGCGATAGTCTCACCAAAGGGAAAGCTGATATCTATGTAACCTTTGAACATCGGTATGATGTCTCATCGAATAACGATGGTCCTACCGAATAGCAATACATGTGATGGATATCGGTATGATGTCTTGGAGAAAAGGGGAAGTCTGAGCGACTACTTGTGAACTCGGTGTAACCTCTTGCTGATAGTGATGAGTATGGCCGATATCGACAGTTAGATCTTGTGGCATCGAGGAGACACGGTTAGTGTCTCACAGACATGTGAATAAGGTTTGAACGCCTTTGACCGAGTGATGACTATCCTACTTGGTGAGTCTATGACCAATCAGAGAAGTCGAATGGGAACCATTGGAAGTTAGTCTGTTGTGGTTGTTCTGTGAGGAAGTTCAACAGACATGGATGATATGGATATATTCTATAATTGCAGATGACGTTCGATTCGATGGATGTTCGATCAATGTTCGATGCACAGTTGGATGAACAGTTCGATGTATGATTAGTGTGAATTCAATTCTCAAATATTGTAACTTGAATGTTCTGTACAAGGTTGATCATTGAATCTACTGCTGTAATTTGACATTAGAAAGATAAGTCTGATCTCTGTATGTAATCTGGGTATGTGCAAGATCATGATGGGCCAAAAAGTGGCAATATGATTGGTATGTGGCTGATGACATTTTTTTTACCCAAAATTTATGAAACAAAAAGGGTTTTTAAAGGAGATTCTCAACTTTCCACCAATATAAATTATGATGTACTTTGAATTTAATAAATAATTATTATTCATTTTCTATTTGAATTATTACTAAAATCCTAATTGATAGGATGATTGAAAAAAAACTATAGATTTTAAATGGCATCACATTTTTTGAATCCGAAACATGTGTCACATTCTATGCTTTGTATACTATAAGATTAAAAAAAAATTGAATTTCATGAAGTATTGACCAAGTTAAGGTGGTCAGACATATGAGTTTTTATATTTTTTAAAATTTGTACTAAAAAGTTCATAATTAATTATTTACTTGGAAAAAAATTACAAAAAAATATGCATCACATCGGTACATGAGTCCTCTACTTACATCTAAAATCTTATAAAAAAATATTATCATTTTATTGTGGTTAGGGTGGTCAAACAGACACCTACTTCTTATTTTTTTCCTGAGATTTAAGTACTACTGCATTGAAATTTTAAATTTTCACCAAATAGATTTTTATTGTTTTAAAATAAACCTAGTAGTTTAGAAACTACATTCAATTTTCTACAAATTCTATTCTTACATATTTTTGAAATAATATAGATAACTTATTCAAATTTTTACGTCAGGTTGCCTAACTCTGATTTTTCTGATTTTTTTGCCACTTAAGGGTCTGTTTTTTCCATGATGATCCTGCACATACCCATCTCCATTACTGTAATACAAAGTGACTTCTCTTAGTGTGGTGGGTTTTTCTCCTGTAAGGGTTTTCCCATGTAAATCTAGTGTTCATGTGTGTATGTTATATTCTTTGTTTCTGCTATTTCCTAGAAGTGTATCTTAATTGGATTGTAATTGAAAATTTAAAAGTAATTTGCATTCTTCCTTGAGGTTTTGACGTTAGGAGAGTTGTTTCCACACCTTAGCTTTCCTTACACAAACTATTGATAGGTTTTGGTAATTGTTCACCTTCGGGAGTAGATGACTAATAAGCACTAGAATCAAAGGATGTAGTGATGACATATGGGACCGGCCAATTAGGCTCAAACTTGTTGGGATTCTCACGGTCAGCTTGATTCTTCGAGTTCTGAATTAAGACCAAGTCACCAATGTCAAATCTCCAGACCATAACTCTTTTGTTGCAACTTTGAAAAAGGTGATTATAATATGCCTACAAGTGAGTCAAGGAATTTTTTCTGTGTTCCTCTAATAGTTCCAACTCATGCAATCGGGATTGTCGGTATTCCTCATTGTCAACCAACCCCTTCATGGAGATCCTTATGGAGGGGACTTCGACCTCAATGGGTAGGATAGCTTTAGATCCAAAGACCAAGGAAAATGGAGTGGTGCCTATAGGTGTGTAGATATTGGTGTGGTAAGCCCATAGGACGGGGTTAAGTTGTATGTGCTAGTCACGACTAGCATCATTGACAGTCTTAATAATTTTGATTATTTTCTTGTTGGATGCATCAACTTGGTTATTACCTTGTGGATAATATGGCATGGAAAAATGGTGTTGAATATGAAATCACTCATAAAGCACATGAAAATCCTTGTTTTTAAAGGGATAGTTGTTGTCTGTGATGATGGATTGGGGTACTCCATACTGACATATGATGTAGTTAAGAATGAATTTAGAAATTTGTTTACCAGTTATGCAGGTGAGGGGAATGGCCTCAATCCATTTCATGAAATATTTGGTTTCAGTAATAATGAATTTGTGTCCATTGGATGAAGTAGGATGAATCTTACCCACGAGGCCAAGTCCCCATTGTGCAAAGGGCCAAGGTGAAGTGATTGGTTGTAGCTCTTGTACAGGCACATGAATGAGCTCACTATGTACCTAACATTGACGATAATTTCTCACAAACTCAAGAGCATATTTTTCCATGGTTGGTTAGTAGTACCCAAGTCTCATGATTTTCTTGACCAAAGTGCATTTGATGTAATATATTGCTCTTTCCCTTTGCTCATGGTTTTTCTGTGCAAGTAATGCGCCCAGTGCAGAAATGGTTTTAGAAATATACAATATTAAAGGTTTCCCATCAAAAGGAAACATTAGCAATGGCAGTATCAGAAGATAGTCTTTGATTTGTTGAAAAGCAACTTGACACTTGTCTTTCTAGACAAAGGGGATTCCCTTGCATAACATGTATTGGAATGGTTGACATTTATCGACCAATTATGTAATGAAATGTCTGAGGGACTGCAATCTTCCCTGTAATGTTCTGAGCTCACTAATTCCTTTTGGTGGAGGCATATCCAATATTGCTTTTACCTTAGTTGGGTCAACCTCAATGTCCCAATGAGAAACTATGTACCCCAAGAGTTTACTTGAAGTTACACTGAAGACACACTTCTTAGGGTTGAGACAGACCTTATACTCTTCTAGCCTTTTGAAGATATTGTCTAACACCTTTTGGTGATCGCCTTGTGTTAGGTAATTTTTCTAGGAGATCATCAATGTAGTTCTCTATTAATGTGTGCATAAGGTCATGAAATTTTGTGGTCATATCCCTTTGGTAAGTGGTACCTATGTTCTTTAGTTTGAAAGGCATGACATTCTAACAATATGTACCCCAGGGATAATTAAATGCCTTTTTGTTGATCTTCTAGGGCGATATAGATCTGTTTGTATCCTGAGAAACTATCCATAAGAGACATCTCATATCCTGTTGTGAGATCCACTATGATGTCTATATTTGGGAGGGGAAAATCATCCTTTGGACACGCTTTGTTCAAATCTCAGAAGTATGTGGAGATGCAGATTTCACCGGTTGGTTTGGTGATAGGTACTAGGTTTGATATCTAGTTTGCATAATCTATAGATCTTATGAATCCAACATCCAACAATTGAAGTCAACTTTTATGAGAAAGGTGATCTGTGGATGCATCTTCTAGAGTTTTTTCTTGACCAGTTTTGCATTTAGAAGTAAGGGCAGATGATGCAATACTAAAGTAGGACCTAGTCTTGGCATAGCTACATAGGACCAAGTAAAGTTGACCTGACGTTCTGTGAAGAAATATTGAAACTTTTTGTTTTCTTTTTCTATCAATGATGTTGTAAGGAGAATCATTTTAGAATTTTCAAGTGTGCTTGTATTGACTTCTATGGTATCTTCAATTAGCATGGTCAATTTCTCTTAACGAGCAGAAATTCCAACCCTCCATCCTTAGGCACCTCAAAGAGGTTTTCACCCTTAGATACATCCTTTCTTTTTACATTTGTCTTGCTAGAAGGTTCCTTGCAGTTTTCACCTAAAGACACATCTTCTCTTGTTTTATTCTTAATACTTTTGTGACTAGATGGTTGAACAATCTCTCTGAAATATGTTGCAGAATTGAGATCTATAGTAAATCCAGCTTTATGGTTCCCACCTAGTATTCCTTCATGTAGTCCCATGAATTCGGAAATGGCTTCGTCATTCTCAAAATTTTCCATGGTAGGGGGCCTTGTTGATCCCAATCAATGAGCTATGGATATATGAGGGAGATACCATCATCAATGTTAGAAAAAGGCATGGATGATGCTGAAAGCATGCAAATGGAGGCTGAAAGGGTAAAGATAGAAGTATCTTTAGGATCCTAGAAGGATTCCATCCAATCTTCACCATCAATGATCTCAGGTAAATTTGACCCATGGGAGAGATTAGGATTAGGGAAGGGCAAGTTAGAAGTGTCAAGTGGTGGATTGGGACATTTTTCATTGTCATGGGGATTGTATGCCCAAAAGGTTTTTACCTTGGCCTCTCTTTTCATCAAGATTTTAGAATTTCCATTAGAAGGAGCCTATGGTGGACCGATTTTAATTTTTTTTCTAAATATCTCATCAAAAGAAGGCTCACCTAATTCTCGAAAGGTTTCTTCAAGATCATAGTCACTAAGGGATTTATCATAACTATATTCCCATTCATGAAAGTCAGTCTCGGTATAAGATTCATCAGATATCTCAAAATTTTTAGAAACAGTTATGCCCTCACTTGAAATACCAAGGGTACATGGAGTGTCAATCGTGATTGGCTTAAAACCTAACCCTCAATTCTTTAGTCTTTTAGGTGGCATTAAGGGTTCTCTTATTCCATTTTTGTTTACTCCAAGACCATTGATTCCATCATATCCTTTTTCCCTCATTATCTCAAAGCCTTTTCCATATTGTTGTACTGGTAGTGGCGAAAAATCTTCATCGTCCTTGTAGATCCAAGTTGAAATATCATCAATGTATTCTTTGTTTACCTTTCCCCATTTCGTGAAGGTGGTAGTGGGAGGAACTTAAAAGATAACTTTGGGTTCCCATTTGAAGCATGGTTTTCCATAAACCTTTGGAGACTTGGGTAGTTGTGAGATGTAGTAAGAGGTGTTTAGTTTGTACTCTCCACATTATGTGTCTTGGATCTTGTCATTTGGGTCGGTGGTTGGAATGGTGAAAGTGGATGGCATGGTGTAGGTCAAAGTAGTGGAAGTGGATGACATGGTAAGTGTAGATGAGTCAACATATTGGGATGAGGTGGATGTTGAAGCTTCACGATTGATAGGCACTTAATGTTTAGAAATGCCCCTTAAATTGGTACAATATTGAAAGGTGTTAGGATCACCAGATATGGTAATCTCAATACCGTTAGAGGGGAACTTCAAACATTAGTGATATGTGGATGGTACGACCTTCAATTTGTGAATCCAAGGTTGAATAAGGAGGATGTTGTAGGGAAATTAAAGATCCAAGGCCTGACATGTGGTATCTATGATTGTTGGTTTAACATGAATAGGGAGCATGATAATTTCCTTAGAAGAATGCTCCTCATCATCATAAGCTTTGATTACTATGATTTTAGTGGCAGCTACACATGCATCGAAGAAGCCTAATGCCTTGACCAATTTTAAGGAGAAAATGTTCAATCCGGCTCCACCCTCTACTAGGACTTGTCTCACCTTGTGTTTGTGAATGAAAAATTCAATGTGTAATGCATCATTGTGGTATGGTTTAGGCGTGGAGTAATCTTGTTATGAGAAAGTGACCTGGTGGGAATTAGCTAAATATTCGACCATAGCTTCAAAGTGGTTGACATTTATGTTTTTGGGGACTATATCTCTTTTAAAGCCTTGTCAAGGATAACTTTATGTGTAGGGGAAATGTGCAAGATTTTGAGTATGAAAATATGAGCAAGGGTTTTACTCAATTGATCAAAAATGTTAAATTGCCCTTTAGGCTAGACATCAACTTAGTAGAAGGGCTAGGTATTGTGATTTTGGCTTTACAAGTAGTGACATTGCATTCAAGATTTTTTTGATGGTGATGGTATTGACGTATTCATTGGCAGCTCGAAGGTGATTGATTATAGGCCCACTCGAGTAATTGAAGGTAGTGTGAGTATAGTTAGCCTGGAACTTATTAGTCTTTTGACTTGATGAGGAGGGATTTCCTGAACAACCATGATCTTGCAGTGGGTTCTTATGAATGTTATGGTCAGTATTGGAAGAGTATTGTTGACCATTAAGTTTTATTTCTTTGTTCTTAATTAGATCTTGTATGATGTTCCCCAATTGTCTACAAGATGATGTTTTATGTCCTTTTTCTTTATGGTAATCACAAAAGGAATTATCGTCCCACCATGATGGTTTAAATTGTCATGTATCATATGCTTTAGGTTCTTGCAATGTTATGATGTTATTTTGGACTAGCTTATTGAGGCTAGCTTCAATAGGTTCTCCCAAGGTTGTGTATGTGTGTCATTTAGGGAATTGTCTAGTTTTTCTTTGTTGACCTTGGGTTGGTTTTCTTTGAACGACATTTGTGGTAGGTTTCAGGATAGATGGGGGGATTTTTTGTGGTCGAGATCCCCTAAGTGTGATTGTGGGGCCATTTTTATTCACTACTTTAGCATCGACGACCCCATCATTGGTAACATGTTTGTTCTTGGCCCAATAATTGTTCTTATCTTGTTTTCATGTTTGTGTTCTTACTAGGGTACTTAATCTCAACTTTTTTTATGATGGCCTTTTCAAGTTGGACACTCTTTTCAAAAAGGTCCGTGAAGGTTGTACAACAATGGACTTGCAAGCCATATTTCAAAGGTCCATTGAGATTTTGAAAAAACATGTGTACCTTCTCTTTTTGGGGATTTCAACCAAACATCATCTTTCCAAGCCTTTCCATATTTGAAAGAACGGAATGAATGTTTCACCAGATTATTTTTGTGTTGTCTTAAATAGTGTGGTGATTGTAACATTAGTGTCAATGTTATACGCATAGTTCTCTACAAATTTGTTGGAAAGTTCATCCTATGATCTTATCCCTTTAGGAAAAAGTGTGAACCAATTGAGTACAGAACTTGGGAGACTCCTAGGAAAAACTCCCATCAAATAAGTGTGTTCATATGCCATGTCTACATAATTGGTTGTGAATTTTCTTATGTGCTCAATAGGGTTTGTCTTTCCTTTGTACTTAGAGAAATTTGGAACCACATATCCTAGAGGAAATGGTGGCATGTATAAGCTTGTTTCAAATGGATATGGATGCAAGGAAAAGTATGTATGAGTCTTCTTGTTTGATAGTTGCATGTTCTCTACTTGCTTTTGTATGACAACCAGTTGGTTAGTTAATGCACTATTGGATTGTTGGTGGCATCACACAAGTTTGTGATAGGTATCCCATGCATTCGCATTTGTTATGATGACATATTTTGAGTTGGGATTTGGTGTGTGTGTTGAGTATGTGTATAAACATGAGAAGTGTATGTTGGTATATGTGATCTAGTAGTGTTGAATTGTATCTGGGGAATGCATTGTCCATGTGTGTTTTGCTGACCGAGTGGGATGTGACCTGTTTGTGACATGCTCATGTGTTGTGACTCTTGGTTTCCTTGCCCCAATTGATAGATATGTGTTAAATATCCAAGCTACTGAGAGGGGGGGTGAATCCGTATCTTCTTAAATTTTTTGAACAGATACCATCCAATTATTCCAATGCATAAAATGACAAAGATAAATAAGAGAATTAATAGAGCATGAAATCACAAGACACATGAACACGGAGATTTTTACGTGGAAAACCCAGTATAGGAAAAACCACAGTGAGTGTTAGCTCACAATATATTATAATTGGTTATAAGATATTACATAATCGGGTGGCTCACTTTCCAAATACAATGGCTCACTACCTATAGAGTTACAATGACAAAATGGCTTATAGCCAGAAAATGAATTGATAAAGTACACCTAATGAGTGTTGATTCAGTTCCAATGAAGATCAATAAACTGATTTGACACACTTCATCATATTTTCTCTTCTTCACATTCACATTAACAACACTATAATCTCATATACAGATTTCAAAAACTGTCCAATATATATACTTGATCTATCTACAAGCATCAACTAGGTCGACATAAATAGATGCACCTTTTATTCATCAAAAATACCAACTATCGGCTACAAGCTTTCACACAATCTTCCAAAAGGAAATTTTAAAATGATAAAAATGCTACATAATGTTAGTATAGACCTAAGATAGGTCACACATATATGCAAAAAAACAAAATTGATTCACCATTACATTATTTATCCATTAGGTTGGCCAAGGATAGACCTAATAAAAAAATTGCAATCAATAGAATAATGTCGATACACCATATGAGTATATGAATATGTGAGGTCTTGAATGTACATGCTTACAACATCCATGCACCATTTCCAAAAACCACATGTGACAATAATCAACAACAAACAATTGCAAACCAAAATACCGAAGAATATAAGCATTATACAGGTTTAGATACCAAACCAGAATACTGAAACAAATTTAGAGTTGATCTTGTAGTTGCAACTCATATATCATGGTGACATCAATGACGACACAAAACAAAAAAAATGAGATCTTTTTTCAAACAATCTCCCCCTTTTCCATTGATGGCAAAATGTGCCAAAATTTTCAAAACAAAAACTTGCAAAAACTTCCAAACTCTTATTTACAAATTTCTCCCCCTATTACCAGTATTCACCTTCCACTATCACCTTTTCTCTCCCCCTTTGACATCAAGGACAAAGGGTGTCCCAAAAATTGAAATATGAAAGAAAAGAAAACAAAGAGATATGCATTAACTAGAGGATGGGGAGCCTTAAAGCTCCTTAAGAATACCTTCCCATACTGTTTTACCATTCTCCCAACATTCCTTTGCAGCAATCAACATCATGTTTAGGTATTCCAACTCTACCAGAGTTTCTTCAACACCATTTGAAGTATCAGGAGTCAAGTGTATCTTCTCAAATTTTTCTATGCTAGCCAAGACCTTGCCAACCGGAGTGTATTCCACTCTTATAATGTCACTTAACTGATCAATTTTTTTGATAATCTCTTCCTTTTGCTTCTGTAAAACAAAGAATTCATCTTTATGCGTAGAAATGATGTTCTAGGTTGATTTGTCTCTATCTTTAGATATACTGTAAGTACCGGAGACAACAGTCAATTGAGACTCAATAGAGTCCATAACAACCTTAATGTTTTGGGTGGCATCCAACCACTTCAAGAAATAAGAAAGAACAACATTTTCTTCTGACTCACAGATCTTCACAACTTCTAGGTTCTTTTCAACATTTGAGTGTGCTAGAGCACATTTTTCATGCAATTCCAATAGCCTTTTCTCTACCAGTTTCTCCTCAACTTCTTGTTTTTTATTTTCTCAAAGCTTGAAGGTATACTCCTTGAAAGAATCCAACAATAATCTCAAATTTTCAATGGGAGTGAGGGATGCATCAATAGATACACCAGGTGTGACCTCCTAAAATCCCTTAAGAGCATCTTCTATGATTTTTGTTCCTTTCTGATGAGTTTCAAGAATCTCCTTCCTTATGGATGCCTACAATGCATCTCCTAACACTACTTTATGAACCATAGACATATTCTCCACATCTACAAACCATTAAATCATAGGAAGTTGTAGAAGCTCCCGAGGAATTATTGGCTAGAATTTGATTTTCTTGGATAGAAAGCCTTTTAGTACATCATTACTAGAGGATGATTCTATGGGAGGCTTAAGAGATTTTAAAATCTACTTTTGACTTTCTTCATTTTTCACGATAGATTCCTCATTTTTCTTTTCTTCCTCTCCCTTTTCCTTTTCTTCTTTCTTCTTTTCTTCTTCCATTTTCTCTTCTTCTTCTTCTTTCTTTTCTTCCTTTTCATTTTCATCTTTAATTTTATCCCTGTTGTCTTCATCATCATTTCTATCATTTCCATTTTTATTTTTTTCTTCTTTTGGATTATCTTTTTCTTCTTCTTCACTACCTTTTCCCTCTTCAGTATTACCTTTTTCATCATTTCCTTTTTCACCTTCATTGTGCTCTGGAGGAGCATCATCATGCTTTTTAGGCTCAGTTTCACCTTCATTTTCCTTCTCAATTTTCAGAGGATCATTTTTTGCCACCGGCATCATTTTCAACATCAATATCTTCATAAATACCTACATCACCTGTATCAAGAGGAATATCTTCCTCAACATTTTTAGCAGAAACATCTTCATCTGTCTTAAGCATGCCATATTTTTCTACTATATCCTTTATCACCTTTGTTGTTTCCTTATCTTCTTTATCTTCTTTTTATCCCTTGTCATCAAAATTTTTACCCTTTTCTTCATTCAAAACATATCTACATAAATCTTTTTCAAAGTTTCCAGATCATCCAGGGTCAGAGAAGACCCAATCTTATCAAATGCATTATTCTTGATTTTCTCTTCAAGTACACTGGCCTATGATCTTCTTTTCATCAAAGTTGCCCACATATTCTTAGGTACATATTTCTTCACATTATCCCATTTAACTTCCAAGATGATAACATATTGAATGACAACTAAAAGTAAAGTTTTCTTATCTTCTTTTCTAGCATTATCATAATATTCTTTTATAGGATTTAGCATGTTCTCAAAATGTAACAAATAATTGAGAGTTGTCTCTAATTTGAAACGGGGACCAAAACTTACTAGAATGTCTTTTTCTTCACTCTGGTCTGGAGAGGCTTCATTAGACACTTTAGTCTTCTTCAACTCTGGTTTGGTGTGCACATGAACACCAAACTTCTACTCTTCATGTTCATAAGAAGATGACACAACATGCACTCTCTTAGAACCAATAGCTTCCTTAGAAGCACCTTCACCAAAGGATAAACTTCCTCTTCTTTTCCTCACCAATTTTGCAGCAGGATCCTCTTCCTCTTCATCTTAATCATCAGTGATACTAAGACTTTTCTCCCTTGTAGCTTTTTCTTTCTTTCATGTTTTTCTAGGGGCCACTAGAGGAGTTTCTTTCCTCTTCCTAGATTTAGTAGTAGGTTTGGAGGAAACTGAGCCTTTACCTTTATCAACAGTACTGGCTTCAACTTTTACTATAGGGGCTATAGAGGGTTTAGAAGAAATCCTGTCAGATCTCCTTAGGCTAGATGATTCTCCCTCCAACTCCTCTCCCTTAGCCCTTCCAAGCACAATCTACTCATCAATGAATCTAGGTTCTCTAAGCTTCTTTTCCACTCTCTTTCTAATAATTAGGTTTTGGTGCTCCATGTGGATCTCCATAGATTTTTCTTCATAAGTACCAATTCTAGGTTTATTGGGATCCTTCAAATTTTTGAGTAGCATTTGTACATAACCCTTAGCTTCTTCTTCTGTAATTTCATATCCCAATGGTTGAATCCATACAACCCAGGGTTCTACTACTTCAATCATGCATTCATTAGAGGAAACATGAAATATGATGTCATCTTTGTATTTGTCAACAATTTTCCTCAAAATCCTAACTCTCTCATTCATGTTGCTTTTAAATATAACAAAGAATGTTGTTAGAGCATTTTATTGAGCCTTCATATGACCCAAACTATGCATATAATCAAAGGTTTGACGTGCCACCAGTTTGGATGTGTCCCAAAACACTGCATCATTCTTTCCAGGAAGTCTCTTCATGAAATAGAACAACAAACATATAATCAGTGAGCTGAATTTAAAATTTTACTAATTCCTTTCTTTTGTCGACTTCAAATTATCAAGTAACTATTGTTAGAGATGCTCACATAAGTCATAGTTTGTACCATTGACTACCATATCAAAACGAGTATAAATAGTTGTGGCCAAAACAAAGTGCTCTCTATTGGTGAAGTATATTTTATGACCAATCATGATAGCTACATACTTCATAGCCAAATTAGTGGAATTTTTCATTAAATCACTCTTGTCATATGTGACTCCTAAGAGTTATGTTACCACTTCATTCTTCATGACTTTCAATACAAGTATTGATCCTTTATCCCAGACACCAGTAATAGCCCTAATCGCTTCCTTAGTTATCAGGTGAGGTCACTCAATCCACAAGAATTTATCATGTATTTTGCTTAGGACTGGCTCCACAAATCTATCATTAACCATAGAACTGAAGTTGGGAAATTTGTTCCATTTGTCTAACCTTTTTGTAACCAAGTTCGAGTATTCAAATTTTACCAAGAAACTATCTCTGGTAAGATTATTCTGCCAAATGTCAATCAATTTGTTGTGATTGAAATCCCCAGTCCTTACTCAAATATACATTCTTGTGTCCTCGGTTGACATAACCCCATGAGGGATTGATGAGAAGGTTCCCATAGGGTCATCTTCAAAAACTTTCAAGGAATATTTCTTATAAGATGGTCTTGGTCTTTCTGACACTTTAACGACTACAAGGGTTGTCATCCTTCCAATTTCAAATTCAAACAAGTCAAAGAACACAAACCCACAACTACATAAAAAATTAAAATACCTATTTCTTCATGAAGAACCAGAACTAGGGTTTGCACATCTCAAACTCAAAATCACTTCAAGAATGCTCGAAGAAGCTCTTCGATTTTTTCAAATGTATGAGTGATTAAAATTCCTTGCCCATTTTCTTTATAAAACAACAATCTACCGTAATTCACATTAAGTGCATTAGATTTTAAAAAGTTGCTAAAAACTCTTCTTCTCTGCTAAGAAAAACCCTATTTCGCTTCAAAATAGATCATGTGTTCATATTTTCTTCTAGTTCCACTTGCATAACATCTAGCTAATTATTTCTTACAACATACCTTTGTGCCATAGATTGACATGTCGAACATCAAGGGGGTTCAAGTAATTTTATGTTAAAGCTCCCCCTAACACCTTGCTAGGTATGATTCCTAGAGGAATTGTTTGTATCGAATGAGGGCATAGACTCATTTGTCATTTCAATCTCTTCTTTCTTCCTCCAAATCTTATTTATTTCTTTCTTAATCTCACCTTTTTCAATCTTCTTCACAGGTTCATTCTTTTCTACCAGATTCATCTGCTTACCCTTTTTGCTTTTGCAAACTCTTGAGATATGTCCTAGTTTGTTGCAATTATAACAGACAACATTTCTTTGATTATTCTAACTTCCACTGACTCTTGTTCTGCATTGATTAGCTTTATGTCCATACTTGTTTCAAGTATAACGGTAGCCATTAAAGGATTGATTCACTCTTCCCCCATTAAATTGATTCATCATTGAGGTTCTACATTCACTAGCCTTGTGTCCAATTCTATTGCATGCAAAACATTGACCAAGGAAAGAACTAGGAAACTGATTCATCCTACTCCTACATTTTGTTTACCCGTGACCAAATTTTTTGCATGAAAAATAAGTGCCATTAAAAGATGGATACCTTTGTGCATTAGGCTATCTCAGAGGTGGTCTCCTAGCAAAGTTCCTTGAATTTCCTTTCTGCTTTCCTTTATTTTGATTCTTCTGGTTATCCTTAGAGTTTCCACCTCCTTCCATTCCCAAGCCGCCTTTGTCCTTGGTTTTTTCCCTCAAATCAATTCATCAAGCTTGTCTGAGCTAGATTTGAAATTATTTTCAGAGAGTTTCAATTTCTCCAAATCTACTTTTAGATTCACCACTTCTTGTTCAAGCTTGGTGCACTCATCAGACTTTCTTTGTACCAATTTTTTCAAACATTCTTCGATTATTTTCTTCTCTTCTACTTACACTTTCAAACTAGTAATTTCTTCAGTAGCCTGCTTCAACTCATTAGTTACTTCCCTATGCCTTTCTTTAAACTTCTTCAATTGCTCTTTTAATTTTTGGACGCATTCATTTGCATCTTCAAGATTCTCTTTTAGATCTATGTTTTCACTTTTGACTTTGTTTATATCCTCAAGTGCAGCCCAAAGCTCTTCTTTATCATTCATTTCTTCCATCTTCAAGATCTCCCTCAAGTTTTTAGGCTTTTCTAGAGGAACCAAGCTTTGATACCAACTATTAAATATCCAAGATACTGAGAGGAGGTATGAATTAGTATCTTCTTAAATTTTTTGAACAGATACCATCCAATTATTCCAATGCATAAAATGACAAAGATAAATAAGAGCATTAATAGAGCATGAAATCACAAGACAAATGAACAGTAGGATTTTTATGTGGAAAAACCACGGTGAGTGTTAGCTCACAATATAGTATAACCAGTTATAAGATATTACAAAATGGGGTGGCTCACTACTAAGACTCATTGTCCAAATACAAAGGCTCACTACCTATAGAGTTACAATGACAAAATGGCTTACAACCAAAAATTGAACTGATAAAGTACACCTAATGAGTGATGATTCAGTTCTAATGAAGCTCAATAAATTGATTTGAAACACTTCATCATATTCACTCTTATTCACATTCACATTCTCAAAACTATCACCTCATATGCATATTTCAAAAACTTTCCAATATATATATTTGATCTATCCACAAGCATCAATTAGGTCGACCTAAATAGATGCACCTTTTATTAATCAAAAATAACAACTGTCGGCTACAAGCTTTCACACAATCTCCCAAAAGGAAATTCAAAAGCTCAACAGATTACATCATGTTAACATGGACCTAAGATATGTCACACATATATCCATAAAAATAAAATTGATTCACCATTACATTGTTTATCCATTAGGTCAGCCAAGGATAGACCTAATAGAAAAATTGCAATCAACAGAATAATGTCAATACACCATACGAGAATCTGAATATGTGAGGTCTTGAATGTACATGCTTACAACATCCATGCACCATTTCCAAAAATTGCACATGAAAATAATCAACATCAAACAATTGTAGACTAAAATATCAAAGAATATAAGCATTATACCGATTCAGAAACTGGACCAGAATACTAGAACAAATTCAGACTTGATCTTGCAGTTGCAACTCATATCTCATGGTGACATCAATGACAACACAAAAAAAAAATGAGGTGTTCTTCTTTTTTCCAACAATATGACCATGTGCAAAGTTCATGTTTTGTATTTGAGGAACTTGTGACGTGGTATTGGTGTTATGTTGAGGTCCTTGAATGGAAACTGTTCTTGTTTTGTTTCTTGCAAAAGGATTAAATGAGGACATTCCCATAACATTGGATGATGATCCAAAGGCAAAAAATGTTGATCTAAAATTTTTTGACATAGTTTTAGACACTTGTGGCATTGGTTGTGACATGGTTTGTGATATAGCTAGTGTCCCAAAAGAAGATGTTGTGTTGATCATGTTTGTTTCACTTTGAGTTGTCATGCTAGAAGTGGTGGTAGTGCTATGTTGTGGTGTTGAGGGAGCTTGGCTAGTTTGTGTGTCATGAATAAGTGATGTTTCTCTCAAGGTGTTGACATCAAATCCATGTGGTAATTTAGCTCCTTCATTTAAGAGTTTGGCTAAATATCGTTGTGGGTCTAGCATGAGTAATTTTTCTACAAAAAAATCTACTTCTGGATTTTGGGCAGTAGCCTCTAGGTCTTCTACAAACACATTTCCATTTGCGTCTCTTTGGATGAATTCCTCAAAAGGATTTTTGTATGATGGATGTCTAATGTTTATGTCATTGAAAGGGTTGTTGGAGGTAGATCCCATGTTAATATTGTTGTGAGTTGTGTGTGAATTAGCATTTTGGTTCACGTCACTAGTATGGTTATAAAGGTCATCTTTGTTTCCAAAAAGGTCCATGACTCCTCTCCTTTTTTGTAATCTAGTCTCAACCATGTGTAAGATTTTCTCAAACAAAAAGGGGAATTGCAAATGATATGAAACTAGGTCTATGGATGGAAATGATATGGCACTAAGTCTATGTGTTTTGGATTTTTTGGATCTATAAGAAATAAGGAGTTTCCTAATGCAATGTGACAATAATTTTTAAAGGGGATGTTGGATGTCCAATGTGAGGTGACAATGATGTTTATGAGGGATGCAAAGTGGTAATAATGTGTAAGAGAAATGAATAGTGTAAGGTGATAATGATGTCTAAGATGAATGCCTAATGCAAGGTGACAAATGATGTCTAAGAGGAATGTCTAATGCAAGGTAATGAATGATGGTGTCTAAAATGAGAGAATTTTGATATGTTATGGAAATGTCTAAGTATGCTATGAGGTGTTCTAAATGCAAGTGCTTCAATTTTAATTTTCAAAGAACCTTTTGTGAGACCAAGTGAAATGACAAAGAGACAAAGTGAGTCTCCCAAACTAGACTTATGAGCTGGAAAAGACTCAACCAAAATGACAAAGATTATAAGTATGACAAGTGACTTGGTCCAATGACAATATTTTCTTGAAGCAAGGGTCTACACAAAGTATGGAAAGTTGGCCTATTCTGAAATCCACAAAGATAATGACCTAATATTTTGACTTACATGAAGGTGATTATGAGTCCTAAATGCAACTAAAGTTGGAAATGGTAGGCCTATTGTTTATGACTAAACAAAAAACCTAACGGTGCAATGGTGGACAATTTGAGAAAATATTTCTAGTTTTTTGTATAGATATCACTATAAAAAGGAGGGAAAAGACAAATATTGAATGTTTAATTTTAGATTGTGATAGTGACTGTTGTTTTTATGAGTGACGGGAAGTTGCAGTGTTTCAGTTCACAGTTGCAGTTCAAGATAGTAAATTGTGTTGTGGGTTTAACAGATGCATTATTTAACAATAGTTATGTTTCAGGTTTGACAAATGCGTTGTTTAATAGTAGCCACATTTCAGATTTTATAGATGCATTGCAAGATAGTTAGTTGCATTTCACAGTAAATAGAGTCTAGTTTTTTTGCAATTTTGACAAGGTTGTAAAAAAATTTCCAGTCTGATTATGATTTTCTAGATTGTAGAGGTTTCTATTTGTTCATTAATTCAACAAACACTTTGGAAAACACTTTTTTTTGTCTTGGGTTTTTTGATACAAGTACTTTGAAGACAAGCACAAATTCTATGGTTGGAAAGGACAATATTCGTTGGGTTCCCACTTAGATTGCTTCAACCACACCTATTCAGAGCAGATAGCCTAGGAACTTGGTAGCACAGGCTCCCCCTTATAGTGCACTCAGTTCTCGGGCATACCAAGTTCTGAATTTCCATAGACCACAAGGATCTCAAGAAATTTTCCATCTCTGTACAATGAACCACAAAAGTGTGGGATGACTTTAGAGGTCTAACCTCCTACACCAACAGATAGAAGGATTTTGAATTTTTACACAAAGGTTTTTAGTAAGGGCATCTAGTTTAGGGGATACTGTGATAAACTACCTCAAGAGGTCTCCCAACCCTCAGAACAAGGGATTTACACATCGTAAAGATATTGTGGGAGAGCTATCATGTACCACTTCCAGCTAATTGCAAACTTTCCTTGCAATTACAAATTTATATAGTGGTTTGGAAGAACTTGGCTTTAGCCTATTACCACTTGAAGTCATTCCCTTGGGTTGAGTACTTTTTCCCAGCAAGGAAAGCCTCTCTAATGAGGGGTAAACAAAATCAAAATGAAAACTTTGTTTTTGGTCATCCAAGATCGCACAAAGGCGTGAGGAGAGTGCATACACAAAGCTTTCACTTCACACTTGCAAGATTGTTCATTTTAATGCCCAAATCCAAAATATGTGGGTGGAAAAGCAATAATCCCTAAGTGATTTTGATTATCCAGATCATTGTGAGGCACAAGAGAAGTGCATACACACTAATAAATCACTACCATACCACAAGACACACCAAATACTTGTAAATTTTAACCTAGCTTATTATGAAACAAACAAGGTTCTTTTTAGCCCCAATGCTGTGAAAAATGCAAGTATATTTTAACCTTGATGAGTGTAGATGCAAGTTGTGTTCTTTTTAAACCCAATGAATGTAAATGAAATTCATTTTAACCCATGAATGTAAAATGCAAGTTGTAGTTGTTGTTTGTTTTTTACTTAAAAACAAGGTTCTTTTTAGCCCAATGCTACATGAAAATGCAAGTAGATTTTAACCTTGATGAGTGTAGATACAGATTGTGTTCTTTTTAAGCCCAATGAATGTAAATGCAGTTCATTTTAACCCATGAATTTGAAATGAAAGTTGTATTTGTTGTTTGTTTTTTACTTAAAAACAAGGTTCTTTTTAGCCCAATGCTATGAAAAATGCTATATTTTAACCTTGATGAGTGTAGATGCAAATTGTGTTCTTTTAAAACCCAATGAATGTAAATGCAATTCATTTTAGCCCATGAATGTGAAATGCAAGTTGTATTTGTTGTTTTTTTGTTGCTAAAAAATGAAGAACTTTTTAAAAATGAACAACAAAACAAAGTTAGTAGCTTCTTCCAACTTGCCACATGCTGCTACCAGAAATGCAAAGAACTAAAAATAGTTGTAGAAATTAAAAACAAATCCCAAATAGGCAGTTGCATCTCACGAGAGTGATCAAATGTGTAATAGGAACTATGACTGCGGCTCATGGGATTTCAAATTTGGTTCACTAGAGAAGATGCAGCTCCATTTTCTGACGATTGTGGCTAACCCAAAAAATAGATGTGGCAAACCATAGCTAGTTGTAGTGCATGAACCTGAACCTGCAAAACAACTGAAAAATATACCAAAACAAAATGACCTAATGATGTCTACAACTTGACCCTAGGGTTAGAATAACAAAACCTGAAAGCTAAGTGACCAAGATTCAACAGAAACAACTAGAAATCAAACAAAATTAAAATATGCCCTTATGCAAAGAAATTGCATCTTCAGCTGGCGATTGCGTCATTCTGGCTTTTGTGATTGTGTCAAACCATACCTAAAACCTGCAAAAATGAAAATTTCATACGGAATCTAGATAATTTTTTCCCTTCACGTTGGGTTCACCAAATGTAACCAAGGAAAAATTCAAGTTAGCAATAAACAACATAAACAAACTAAACCCTAGCTAACAATGAATCACAATGGAATAAAAAGCATAAACAAATGAACAATCTCACAAAAACCTTCATGTACTCCATGATTCACCTTCATTTCCCCTCTCCATTTTGTTGTAAATAGTATTTTCCCTCAGATTTTCATGAGCAACTATGATCTATGACAAAGACCCAAGCAAAATATTGAAGGATTTGACTCAATAAATTGCAAGTGTACTTAGAAATTTGTAAGCATGAAGTGACAAAATGAGGTTGTCCTTGCCTTTTTATATAAGTAAATTTTTGGATGAATGTCTAGGATTGATAGTTGACAAATTCCCTAAGACAGAAGGTTGAGATTGAATATGACAACTAGCAATTAGGGTTAGGGAAGAATTAGGGTAAAATTCAAAATGGAGGGCTATGATTTAATTTTAGGAAAATTAAATCAATGGACAAGAATGTGTGTGACAAGAGGATATTGGGCATAGAAAAAGAGATTGTTGGGGAATCGAATAATAATTTAAAATTATTTGATTTAAGAGGCTGAGTTGACCTTTTGAATTAAAAATTAATTTAATTCAAAAGAGGTGGGGCCAGGATAGTAAATAATGATTTTTAATTATTTACTTGGTGGGAAAATGGGAATGGAAGTTTAAATAAATGATTTTATTTAAATTTGGAGGAAAAGACAAAAGGACAATTAAATAATTAATGAAAATTATTTAATTGTAGAGGAAGAGGATAAAGTGAATAATAATTAAATAAATTTAGAAATTTATTTAATTATAGAGACATAGGAAATTAGTGACATAAATAAATAAATGTAATTTATTTATTTAAATAATTAGGAGGAATAAAATATATGAATTAATTAAACAATTAAGAATTATTTAATTAATAGTTGAATTTGGACCATAGGACATAATTAAATATTTTAATTATGCTGAGAAGAAATATGGTAAGTCACGAAAAAATAAAGCTTGCAGGCCTAGGTTATTTTTATGTCTATAGATAATATCATCAAGAGTGTCACTAGGAATTTGTTTGATGCCTATTTAAAGCCCTATTTGTTGAAAGATTATCATCTAGTGAAAAAAGGGGATCTTTTCTTTGTAAGAAGTGAAATGCATAGCATGGAGTTCAAAGTAATCTATCTTCTTACTGTTGGTGTTCGAGAGAGTGAGATTATGATGAGATTTGAACTACTTTTGGAGAAGCTAGATCCAAAGAAGGGCTTTTTCTTTGGCTATATCAATTGTCATTACACTAGAAATAAGAACATTATAAATGTCATTTAGATTGGGGATATCTTTGTGGCATTTGATGAGGCCTCCAAAGACTCATCCAAAACATCAAATGGATGAACTATAGCAGCTCATACTTGAGGCTAGCAACATTAGAGGATGGAGGAATTTCCATCATCTCAAGTCACCTTCTCAATTTGAGATGGTGCTCTACATGAGAAGCATTTTTGCTTTCTTTCTTTTTTTTCTTTGTTGATGTTGATGGATTTCAAGAATACATATATTGTGAAGTTTAATTTTTGGAGGCAAGTAAGAGATTTGGTGTTGAAATCAATATGGATTGTTGTCCAATGAGTTTATGAGATTGTGATCAAGAATTATACCCTTATGAGGTTCATCAAAGAACTGGATGGAGCCCTATGTTTTTAGAGCTCAATATGGATTTTTGTCAAATATTTCAGGAATTAGTGATTCAGGAGTTCAAGAAAATTGTGGTCCAATAACTCGAGAATTCAACTCAAAACTACACCCTTCTAAGGGTAATGAGACAACTTGATGGAGTTCCATTTTAGTCATGATTTTTTTCTTCAAAGGAATATCTTCTCAAGAATGTATACTTTTTTTATAATCAACAAGTTTTGTTATGCAATCCTTAAGGGGGATCCCTTGGCATGGTGAATTCTAAGATTTCAAGAATACATTTATAGGAACAATGTAATAAGGGGGAGAATGTTAGTATTATTACATTGTGGCAGGTGTATATAGATAACTAACAATTAACCGAACTGCTCATATACAGTTAACTGAATAGCTCACCAACCACTCACCTTCTTTGTTTAAATACATTGATATTCATTAATAATAAATTATCAAGTTATCTAGCCTTTAGATACCAAATAATAATCAATATGTTTCTAATAAGCTTTTCAATTGTGTCCTTAGACACCACTCCTCTTTATAAATAAGTATAAGTAGAGACAAATAATTTATAGTTATAGATTCTTGCAAGATTAAATTAGTGACCTTGGATTATAACTATATGTATGTTATAGTTATACATATGAAAAACTTGGTTTGCATACAAAGGGTGTTTTTTAGAGTCATAGCATTAGACTTGACATCCAAAAAATACTTTATTTGTTCTAATATAACCATCTAATAGATTCCAAGTATAGTGGCTACCTTATTTTTTGCATTTGTTGTAATATTTATAACATTGTCCAGTGAGAGCTAAGTACATTTATTTTTATTCATTTAATTATCACAATAATTTTAGTATATTTACAATATAAAGTATAATTCCTAGCTCTAAATCATAGAGCTTACTATTGTTAATTTATTATTCTTGATAAACTATAATGGAATATTTTATTTTCATATACATTAAAATAGTGAACCTATTATTCCTACACGTAGTAGGGGTTTTTCCTCACAATTTAACCCTTATAACATTAGATTTATAGATTTTAATTTTGGTGATTCTTCACATAATATCTCATTAATATTTAGACACGCTCTTTGCTTAAGTGACTTTATTTTTCTATTTTAGAGTTAGGCTTTTATTTCTTGATCTCTCTTTGATCCCTACATTATATATTTTATCATATATTATCATGATATATTTTCCTTAGCCTCTATCAAACCCTATAGTATAAAATTTAATATGTTTTTTTTGCTTTGATGTACCCAATTGTTTCATTCTTGATGATCTTGTTTCCTTTTATATTATAAATGGGGTATCTTTTCTATGGATTTTTTGTTCCATGATGTAGTGTTGGTAACTATTCAAACAAAAAGAATGTTAATAGATGCAAAGATTACACAATAAAAAAAAAAACTTATGGAAATATTATAAATTAGAATCATACTAACCCATCACAAAATATTTCAATACAAATATAGATTCTTTACCCAACCCAATAAATCCAACCAATATTTTGTTATGAATAATATATTCAAAATTTGAAATCCTTAACATGAATTGAAGTCACTAGGCCAATCTTATTATCTATTTGTCAATATTGTTTTACTAGCTTCATATATTATAAGTTTGATCTATTGATGTATCCCCTTTATCATAGAATTAGTGGCATACAAATTAAATCTATAAAATACAATATGATCACTCAATACATCTTCCTATCTAAAAAAACCATTTAAAACCTTGATTTATTTAAAGTTACATCGTAGTATTTCATCTTCACAAATGTCAATTGTTGATTCATAATGCATTTTCCCTCCTTATTTAATGTCAAACTATGGTTTGTCACATGGTAAGTAATATACGAGACAAACTATGTGTGTGGGATTATAAATTAATTGTGTATCCTATAAAACATGTGCATAGAGGAATCTCATCTATGTGGAAAATCTAACCTTATGCAAAACCTTCAAAGCTATTTTTTGAATGCTATATATCTATCCATGGGTAGAAACCTTTAATAAAACCTTCTATAAAATAAACCAACATAGATGTGTAACCACAAAATATTATTCACATAAACATAAATCTTTAAATAAAAAATATAACATGCACATAAAGAAATAACCTACTAGCTATACATATCTTTGGGTGACAATATTGAATGGCCCATGTTAAATACTATAGGTAAAATAATTTTGAGTTGTTTGCTCAAAATTAAGACTATGCAAAAAAAAAATTGAGTCTACCACATAAGAGAAGCTATTTCTAATTTAAAATTTCACAAGTATTTTGCTACCACTTATCTTTAGAATAAGTTCAATATTAGTTATATAATTTTTTTAGGTCTTCTATGCAACATCTATGCATATAGTCTATATAATTTCCTATTATTATTTTTTCTTAAACATGAATTATGTTATATCATTAGAATTGTGTACATGATAAAAAAATAGAATTATTGAATATTAGTGAGATTTTCATGGGTGATCTCACAATAGTGGGTTATACTTTTTGACCAAACTTGACATTGAAATGAACATTTTGAACTAAATCTTCACTTTTTGAAACCTATAGCCACTAAACAGTGATGAATTTGAAGATGATGCAAACTAGTGATTTTTGACATTTTGCTTGAAGATTTTGAATATATATTTTTTTTAAAAAATGGAATTGAATTGTATTTCTTTTTCCATCTCCTTCAATAACTAGTTTTTAACAGTAAACAATATTTTTAAAGAGTGTTGTTTACTGTGTAACACATAATTTTTTTTCTATGAAGGATAAAATTCTTGTTTTTTGAATTTATATTTGTAACTATGATATCTAGATCCTTCATTTGGTTTCATTTTGTTTTATTGAATTTTTTTCTTAATTAAACTTTGAATTCAAACCAATTACAATTTAAACATAGGTTTATTGTATAACACATAACTTTTATTGTATGTATCAAAATTCAATTTATTTTTTGTTGGATCAAAGACATCAATACCAAGAGCATAGATATTTTTCAAAAAAAAATTGGTAATCTATTATTTTTTCAGATATGTAGAACAAAGAGCTTTATTTTCGATGAAATACCTACATTCATAAGAAATACAAAATAAATATAATAGTCAAATTAAATATATTTAAAGTTATACTTTTTGGGAAGCTTATAATAAGGACTACATACTTATAAAACATAAATTTTAAATGAATTCATTTTATCCACAAAAAGGTAAATAAAAAATGGTTTGTTATTAGCATTTTGATGGGTGTAGAGGAGACTCCATTACAGGTATGATTTAAAACTAGTGAGGTTCTATCGAGGTTTTATCTGAGGGGGTTTGATCAAAATCTCTCCAATTAGAATCATTTAAATTGAACCTTTAAATGCTTAATTAATTATACTTTCTAGAAAAATGTGATTTCAACAAAAATCAAGATGTCCCAAAAAATGTAACCTATTATTGTGGCAGCACCCCATCCATTCTAACAACTTGATCTTGTATATATTTACTAAAATATGAACAAAATTTAGGCAAGCTTTAATTTTTTATATTTTTGACATGATAACCTTTCATTTGTTAAGTATTCCATGACCAACTAACCCTCATATTAATTATGTTATTTATAATTCTCATGTACATGTATTTTATATCTTGTGGTGGTCTCTTTTACTTAATTTTTGACTTATACATGGAAATATTTCATTTTGTGTGAATTATTTATCCTCTCACTAATACATTTTTAAAAAATTAATCTTAAAATGCATACAAAGCCTTTTTGATATTTTTCGTACAACACTTGGAATGGTGCCCATATAGTTAACATGCTTATTGAATTATTATTTGTAAACTCTATTTATCTAGCATAAAGTCTCATTATGTGGGTTTTCCCTCTACACATCTCAAAAGATTATCAAGATTTGGATTAAAATTTTGAATATTTTGGCTAGATATCTTTGGATGGTATGTGTTTTCACTAAGATATTATAGCTACCTAATTCTTAATATAGGTGTACTATATACCAAAATTGTGTGTAGATTTTAATAATGATATTTTTAAATGTAGTATTTCATCTGCATAACACATTCAATATTTTGATGTTTGTCTCCTTATAGTATCATCAATGAGTTTATCTATAACTAATTATAATGGAAATATCAAGAAAAGAGAAAATAAATATCATGTATGGAGATGAAATTTAAATGTAAGAAGAGTGAAGTGCCAATATTAAGATGTTCACTATCTATTATTTGGAGTATTGTGGAAAATGAATAAATAGCCAATAGATATATTTATAGTAATATAGAAAACATACATTCATTCATCCAAAAAAAAGAAGAAAAAGATTGAAATAGAGTACTCAAATTTTTTTATATTATTATTTTTGGAAGGATACAAATCTATATACATGTAAATCATTGGAGCCTTGGAAACATGCACAAGTTTCAATTATAAGGATAATAGATGAAAAAAATGTGAAACATGTTTATTAAAAAGGCACACTACTAAGAATGATTATGCCAAAACATATTGAAAATATGAGAAAAAAGATCTTATTTAAATATAAAAGAGAGAGACAATAATACTACAAGAATAATAGAAATAAATATTCGATCATTCACTCCAAATTTCATCTTTATTATTTATGTGAGGTTAAAAAATTATCCCTAAAAGTACACACACAACTATTTGTGTTTGCTCACATTCACTACAATAATGACTAGATATCCTCACTTTTTGGAATAAAATGGTCACATGTCCCAATTCAATAAAGAGTGGGTGATCTTTGAATAAATTGAATAGTGCTTTATCCTTAAAATCTACTTGAACCTCAACCTCCATATTTGATTATTCCTTAGCATACAAGTAAATTTCATGAATTATGCTCCATATCACTTTAATGTACTTTTTTTTTTATTAGAATAAAAGCTTTTATTAACAAAGAAAAAATACAAGTAAAAAATACAAAGAAATAGGAGTTTGCTGGGAAGGTACCTCCAACAAAAACTACCTCCTATTAACCAATAGCACAATAAAACCCAAACCAAGAAGAAACTAGCATGAGAACAAACAACCCATATACATGCAAAAAGACTTTGCCATAGTGCATAACTCGCGTACTTAGCAGCTCACTTTTTAATTTGCAGCTGTGATAGATTTGATGTGCATTTTTAGCCATCAACCTCAATAGAAAAATAGAACAGCATCCTTCAATCAACAAAAGCTTGAAGGAAAATCATCAGCTGATAACAAATCTCATAACAAACTGTGACCAGCCCAATTCACCACCTCCAAGAAAGTGCACAATAGTTGAATCTTCATAGCAACATTGTCAGAATTTCCAATTTCTGTCAAAGAAAAGGATGTGGAAAACAAGGATGAGGACAACACCTACTCTAGTACCACTCACCACAGCAGCCACTACCACCAACTCTTGTAAGAAGGGTGTTAATCTCCAGCTCTAACAAGGGCCCTCGAGCTGCATCTAAGACCAACAGTTTTTTCCTCAAACATATTGAACTATAATTGGAGAACACTCAACAGGGACTTGAGATCTTGATTGCTGTGGGTAACAGAGTGCAAGAGGGTGAGATGAGGAGAGAGGCTTGTGCAAATCATCAAGCTTTCCAATTGAAGGGTATAGAATGTAAGAGAGAAGGTCATAGAACAATGAATTTTCTAGATGTGCTTTAAGACAATGTGTCTAAAGGTTTGAGTCACAACATTATGTTGCAAAGAGAGGCCAAGAAGTGCAGCTTTCCAAGACCACACCTTAGGACAAAGAGCTGGAAGATTAGAGAAGAGATGCTTCCAAAGACGTTGGGCATGAGGACAAGACCAGAAAGCATGTTTAATTGTCTCTTTTTTAGCACAAAAAGGGAAAGATAATGACAGGGAGATGAAGGAAAGGCGTTCACCAATCGGTAATTTGACATGAAGAATTTTCCAGGCTGTTAATTGAGCTTGGGCATCAGCTTTAGAGTTCCAAATACGAGCACTCAACTTGTTCCACTTAGACTGGGAGAACTTGCAATGCCATTTAAGGTTGAGACGAGAAGATAGGCAAATGGAGGGTAAGAGTTGTTTAAAGATGAGCTTAAGAGGGAAAGCACAAAAGTTTTGGTTGCCTAGCCATTGATGATGGTTCATTAGAAGATTACAAAAAAATCATCACTATTCCCCTTCTTCTCCCATTGACTCCTATGAGCTATTATATTTTAATGTTTAATGTTTGGTAAATATAATTGCTAAAATAATAACTTATTCACTACTACATTTTTCTAATAATCAAATTTCCATCATATTAGTTGATAACCTTGGCATGATGTGTTGAATTTTTTTTTGAGGAGGTTCCATCAGTAAACAAAACCAACCAATTGTGTAAGTCAAGGCCAATGAAGCCTTTCTTTCCTTGATACTCCCTACAAAATATTAAACCATTGAGAAGGATAATTAGCATAAACTCTTTCCATGAAAAGGAAAAAATCTTAACTACCTACAAGATATTAAATCAATGACATCAATATTTAATGAGTAGATTTTATAGAAATAACTTCTTATGTATGAAAAAATAAAGAATGAGAAAGATGGTCACATACACTAAAATATGTCAAAACTAAAAAATAAACATATGATTTATTGTACTATAGTGCTTAGTGGCTTATAAGGGACTTTTTGATTGAAAAAATGGATGAACCAAACATACATAATCACAAAGTCGCTCTACAATAAAACACTATCAAAAGTAGTCTTAATCTCCCTCAATTAATATTTAAAACAAATTTATAGTAAAAATCTATGTTCAAGTTCTAATAAATAATCATAAGTGTCTCATATTTTGATACCATATTTTGTTCTTGGACTTCTAAATTTGTAAGTGACTTGATAAATTTTTAGGATTCTTCTATAATTGTTTTTAGAGTTCAATCTTGGAATGTAGACTCATATTTCTTCTCCTCATTAATCATATAATTTTTTATTTAAGGAAATTTTTATTCTCTCAGAAAAAGGGGATGGTAGGCCATGAATCAATAGATAGTCAATATGACCCAATACACTTGTAATAATCCATTACAATAATATTAGTTGGGATCTATATTCTTTGATTTTTGTATCTTTAGATTTCATAGTAATGCCCCTCCATTTTCTTCCTTATGTTTGTGATCCTTATATTGGTTAGTTAATTAGTTGGTATAATGGAGAGCTTATGCTTGAATTCCTCTATATATACATCATGGGACCAATGCTTAAATGATGTCATTGACCTTGATATAGATATTCTAGGCATATACATGAATAGTATAGATAATATCAAATAATTTTGGCATTGGTATTGCTATCATAATAAAAATTAGATAGAGCCTACACTATAAAATTAAGGGATAATACTAGTTTGTGTATTGTTTTGGCTTTCAACTATTTGTATTAGGTGTTTCATATACCTTGAAAGTATTAATGTTTGAATTATTATAATATTTATTATTTAGTGTTTCATCATTAAAATAGATTTACATATTATTTCTTGGCCATTATTCTATTTGTAACTTATTTTTTATTTTGGGATTTACATGTATACATAATTTTATAAAATAATATCGTGTCATGAATGATCTATGTAGCAACATTTATGATAAAGATAATGGTTATGATGCATAAGAGAATTGATGAGGGCATTTCATACTAGAATTATCTAATAATTTTCAATTATTAATTATTTATGTAATGTAATTATTGCTTCATGGGGGAGTTCTTAGGAGCTACATATGTCAACTTCAATAATGGAGGTCAAATATTCTTGTTTAAGAGTCATTTTCTATTCCTAGATGAATCCATGAGAATTAATACCATGGTATTTTTGGACCTTGGTTTGGTCCATGAAAATACCTTGTTTTTTTCTTGGCCTCGTTGATCTATATTTTGAGGCATGGGATAGATCATGTAAGAGAGGTTTTTTTATAGGTTCATGCTACTAAATTTATACCAAATAAAGGCTACATGAATATTCATGGAGACAAGATCCTAATATTATAGTGTAATAGGTTTCTTATTATTGATTTCCCTTAGATTTCTCTTATTCTTTCATTTTTATGCAATGTAAATACATACCAAAATTCTTTTAGATTTTTTTTTTTATAGATCTAATTAGTGTATTAATCTCCTTAAATCATTAAAATATAAGTTCCTAGAATTATTAGCAATTACATTTCATTTTATTTAATTTACAAGGGGTTTGTAGATATTCCTAATATTTGGTATCACAAGGTTAGTTTTTTGGTTTAATGCAAAACTTTATTATATTTCCATGTTGTTTTTGGATGTAATTGCATGGAATTTATGTAGTTGCATGTACTTACATGTCATGGATCCATGGTGATTTAATTTTATCTATTCCTACATTCTTGATTTATTAGCATGTCAAGATTGTGTGAATACATTGGAAGGAATTATCTAGTTATTAATAATTTTATGTGTGAGACTTTTTTGTGGATCTAGTTTGTTATTATAGGAAACAATATGGTAAATGATGGTAGAATAGTGGAGACATTAAATGGATTTATTCAATATTTTTCATATTACATGTTTGTGACCATGATCTCTTATTTAATAATATGTGACTGTCCTTTATCATAGTGGTTGTGTTCCTTTATCCTATGGTTATTTATTGTGGAAGACTGCTATTTTTTTGGGTTCATTTTCTTGTTTCTAAAATAGAATCAAAATGCACTATCTATATTAACTACAAAATAGAGTGGTTATATTAGGTTCATGATTTTAGCCCCTTGTCTATGTTATGGAAATCTATATAATGCCCACTCTTTTGTTTTCATCATGTTATCTTTTATTCATATGATATATTTTGGAGTATTCTATCAATGCAATATGTGATTCATGTGTTATAATTTGTTGCACTAAACTTGATGGTGAGGTTTTTGTACCATCAAGGTTTCTTTATGGTATATCTAGATGTTTAATGGTGAATGTTTATATGAAGCTTGAATTGTTTCTGATGAATTTATGTAATATTATATTTTTGACTATGCATTATTAGTTGCATATGTTTTATCAAAGTTATGTGTGATTGTTAGTTATGTATATCGTGCCTAGATCATGTTAATAATAGATGATTTATAGTAGATGTGATGATCTAATATTATGTTATGACTTATACTACACTGGCTAGATTATGTTACTTTTCCTATTATTATGTACAAAATTAAGTATTCTTGATGTTTAACCTAAATGTGTAGGAAATTTATAAGTAAATTTTGAATTGTTGTTATGTAGAGAATTTGACATGGATTCTATTTAGCCATCCCACCCTTCTTATCTATTGTGAGTCTCTATGTTAACCTAGATCCAAATCAATGATGAGTCTATAATCCATATATTATGAAAACTCATAAATTGTGGTCAAGTCATTTGCATTTGTTAAATTTACCTTTTAATTTATACTTAAGTTTAACTCAAAAATTATGTTTAATGTTATCACCCTTGAAAATTTCACACTAGGTTTAGCTCCCCTCCATGTGCTTAGACCTAACTATTATTTTAATTTTATTGTTTTATAATCATATCTAGAAATTCAGAGTTGAATTGAGGATTATCGATTATTAATTATTCAACGACACTCAAGGCCCCAAAAAGGGTCTAGACTAGTGTGCTAGTGCCCCTATCTAGCCTATTTTGTGCCAATTAAAATATGTTAGTGTTAGTATTTTAAAATTTAGAAATTTAAGTTCAATTTTCAGTTGTTGGTAATTAAGTGCATAGAAATACAAGTCTTTTTCACCATTTGAAATGCTAACAAAAGAGAGCTAATGAATCCTAAGGAAATTTAGAGGACAATTGAGCATCCTCAAAAATAGTTAAGAGAAAAATTAGAAAAATTATTGCAACATTATTTTAGTCAAGCATCATGTTAGAAATGCATTAGAATTTCATGTGAGTTTATTTATGTTTCATGTCCATTTTTTTGTGAGTGCTAACACTTGTAGGACTTCAAATAAAGCATCCAATTCTCTTTGAAGGTGATGAATATAATAGCTTTAGTCCATCATGGAATGCATATCTAAGTGGTAAGTTGTAGCACATGTTAAGTTATCATTCATTTGTCCATTTTCCTCTACTAGACTAATGGTAAGCACTCTTTTACATCATCATAGCCATTGTGGAGGTAGAAATGCCAAAAAAAGGTTTGACTTAGGCAAGCCCCTATATGGAAAAATATTTTCCTTCCTCTCTTGTGTGTAGGTTATAGATTTAAAGAAAATTTGGGAGAGGATTGAAGACCTAATTGCTCATTCAATCATTCAAGCCTCATATGTCAAATAACTAGGGAAGGTGGAATTTATCAAGAAAAAAGTTCCAACATTGATTATAGAAAGGAATAGCCTATAGATAGAGACCAACTGAGATGTAAAATTTGTTTTTGGAGGTCTACATTCTCAATTCTATGGTGCCAACACACCTATCCAACCAGATCAAGATCAAATTTACATATCAAGTTCCCTTGTGTTTGTAGTCTACTACTATGTACTCTATTTTTGGATTTTTAATTTGATTTTTTCTAAAATTATAACAATTAGTTGCATTTTCATAGTTGAACTAGGTACATGTTTACATTATAAAATTAAGTCAATCAATAGTCAATTAGCCAATATCAATTCATCCCCCAAACAAAGAACCAAAACCTTGATCCACCATTTTGGCTCTTCCATTGAGAATAATAGTCAAGTGAATGTTGAGATCATTTTTTGTTCCATCCATTTTGATATAGGAGAAGGTGTAATTTAAACTCTAGATCCCATTTTCCTACATCACAAATGTGGAGCTCTGAATATTTAATGATTGTATTTTAAAAATAAAATTATATATTAGTATGAAAAGGTTGGCTGCATTATTTTACCTAAGTAATTTTTTTAAATGAACTAGTTATTAATCATAATGAAATATTTAGTATGGTGAACTAAAGTTTAGTTAAAGTATAATTTAATTTTATCTAATTAAATTTCATAGTTTCTTAATTAATAAAATAGTTTTTTCAAATATCCCAACTCTTCTATAAATAAGTTAGTGAACAATACTTGATAAAAAACACAATTGCAACAAAGATACCAATATAAATAAATAAAATGAACTACACAATTCCAAAACACAACCTAGTAAGATGCACACTCCTAACCCACACATGAGACAATGAAACATAATTTAGAAGACTTTGATTCCCTCATTGTACAATAGTCCAAGATAAATCACTATTATCATATATAATTAGGAGAATAGGGAGAAGGAACCCTCTTTGAGGCCTTAACAGGTGACAACACATGAGAGAAATTCCTAAAGAATAACATAGATTTGTTGAGAAGTCACCATGAAAATTGGAGTAGGCACACTAATATTAACCCCTAAGAAAACAGGAGGGGACTAAAGAGGGAGGATAAACCAAAAGTGACACAAGAGGATTAGGAAACATCACCTCAATAGTAGTAGGAGGTGTGATGTAATAGAAACTCAACTCTTATTCTCAAACTCACAACACATTTATGAAACTCAAAACTAAACACAAGAAATTAACTCAAATTTGTTGGAAATGTCTCATACTCCTCATTTAACATCTCTTGAATTGTTACAATAAAAAGGTATCTGTGAACCTAGATCCTATACCTACAAGAACACAACAAATGAACACATTAATAAGATAAAATTCAAGTTATAATAGAGGTTCCCCATAAAATTCATTTAACCATATTCAAAATAGAAATAAAACAAGAACACAATGAAAGAAGATGAAAATAAGCTAAATCATATTGAGAATATGCAAGCTCTTGATCTTATGGAGGAGTTTGTTCCAATTTGATGTGGAAATTGGCCCTTTCCCAACTCCTTTGCAAGATTTTATGATGAATGGTGATGGTGATCCACTTTGTTGAAGATTCAAGTGTGCTCCATGATGAAAAACCTGCATAACCTAGCTATGGATTCAAAAGTATGGATGAAGATTGCTAAACATTTGAGCATAGTAAGTTTACTTAAATTGTGGATGATGAGATGAGGAGATTAGCCTCTTATTTATAGAATGCTAAGTTGAAGAGATGATCACAATAGAGCAATGTGGGACTAACATTCAACCAATGGAAAGGTGCCACTTGTCAACATGTGAATGGAGGAAGCTTGAGCACATTTTGATCAATGTGAAAGTTTGAAATTTGAATTTGATGAGATGACATGTTTACGGGGGATGAAAGATGAGTTAAATGTCAAGTGGGAGACATGTAAGAGACAATGTAAGAGCTTTAAATGCTTTGTTAGATGGACAAGTGATTTTGGGGGGAGATTTCAAACTTGGAGGAATATTCCCTTTTTGATGCCATTTTGAAAGTAAATAGAGAATTATTAAATCAAATAAATGATTTAATTGTGAAATTTTCAAAATCTAGAGGATTGGAGTGATTAGGATTAAATTAATCAATATTTGACTAATTTAATGAGGGATTAGCCGATTTGACCATTTTGACTTAGATTTTTGGATTAATTTAAATCAAAAAGTGAGGAATAATGATTTAGATTTAATTAAATAGATATTTTGATTTATTTAACTAAAGAGGGATGATGTTGGATTAAATTAGATAAATGTTTGATTTATTTAATTTAATTAGATGAAATTTAGAGATTTAATCAAATAATATGGATTATTTAATTAAATAAAGATAGGAAGATGAAATGACCTAGCTAATTACACAGAGAAAATGATTTTTAATTAAATTGAGGGATTTATTTAATTAAAAGGAGAATTATGATGAATTTAATCAAATAAGGCTATTCGATTAAATGGTTAGAATGAGGGACAATTCAGGATGAAACAATGTTAGTAGATCAGGATTGAGTGTGTGATATCAATCTGTATATTTTCTATGTCTACATTTTTCCCCTCTTTGAGGCAACGTACTTGTTGCATTGGTTCAAAGAATAATCTTGCCATGATCAAAAGTAAAAAAATCTCTGATTTTTTTCGGATGCCCGACTATTGGCCCACCGAAAAGAATTACGCTGGTATACTACCCCCTCAAGAGATTGGGTGAAGAGGTTTTATTTGAGGGTCGATCTCTCAACAAAGAGATTCAAGATCAATTCAACTTGAATATTTGATGTAGATAGATTTGATGATGTAGACAGTCATCATCCATGGCTAGCCTCATACCTATTTTGATATATTACATCCACTTGATCTTGATTTATACCATGACAATTACATTATTGATGATATATATGAGATGATTATGATGTTTACATGCAATGGATGATATGATGATGCATGGATGATATGGATGCACATGATATGATATGATGACGCTTTTTATGATTATGCAATGGTTAATAAATGTATGGTTTATGAGATACCTAGAATAAGCAATCTATATTATGCAATGATGAAATGCAATGCATGCAAGATGATCGATGTTTCTTATATGATATGATAATATATGCAGATGGTTTGTGGATGCAAGATGGATGCATTAGCGATGATTGGTGATTAACTGTCATGGTACGATGTTAGCATGAAAAGCAAGAGATAGAAGAAAAAAAAGAGATTCCAACAAGACATGAGATGATGATTATGACGATGATTACTTGTTGAGGAGTTGGGATTTTCAATGGGCCAATTACCTTATGTTTGATAACACACGTAGGCACGATGCATCAGGGTATAAAGAACCAGGATGGCATTGTACCTGGTGCGATGGACTTTGACTTGAAAAATAAATAGGAGTATTCTTGTTCACCCTTGACATACAAAAACCTTGCTAGGATGTACCTAACAAAGCAAGTATTCGCCAAGTTATATTACAAGAATGTCCAACAAGCACAATAGATAAAAAGGTAATGATCATTGCCCCATTCCTATCTCTCTAAATCCTTCATTTGGATATCATCAAGAGGTCCTTGGAATGAGTGCAATAAGATAAATCAAAAGAAAAGATCAAGTACGCAAACAATGTTGAAGTTGTGAAAGCCAACCTCATAGACCCCGAAGATCACCTGCATGCAAATAACCTATCACAAAAAGAAGACATTCCAAACAAAAAAGTAAGAGTGCTCTGAAAGCTGAAAATGTATTAATCAGAGAGATTGATAAAATACAATGATCAATCCTTATAAAAAGAGATTGTGCAACCCTAAAGAAACCCTAAAAGGTACACATTTAATAATTAATATAATTATTAAATGTCACAATACGCAACTAAAGTGAAATCTTAAGAGAGGAATAAAGGTAACTTAATTAATATAATTAAGTTAAAACCTTTACTCTAACACCCCCCCTTAAGATGAGCAAGAGTGCAGCTACAAACATGTGCAAGAAAGCAGAGGTAACTACAATGCATGAAAGCAAACAAAGGTCCCGACAACTAGGCCAAGTAAGGAGCCCGAATATAGTCAAAACTTTGTAAAGTGGAGAAATAGAGAAAACGTCATGGGAAAAAACTCTACTCCAAAAAGAGATGAAAGACATGAAGAACATCACAGAAGTAGAAGAAGCTGAAAACAACTGTCAAAAGATGACTGCTATGGTGCTAAAGAACCTCCTCTAAAGATAGGATGGTTAGGATCAAGAAGACAACCTGCATGATTGCCCCAAATGACACTACTTGAATCAGATGGCAAACAAAGGAAAATACCTGGAACGAAGATACAGATGGAACAAGTACCAATAGTCTAAAAAATAATAATCAATTGAGAATGGAAGATTCCTTCCAAGGAAAAACCAAGGAAGCATTAGCACGAACAATATAATATCCCCCATAATGTTAACTAGGAGAGACTGACATATCCACTGAAAAATATTCAAATTTGAATTTTCTTTATCTGATATCTTGAGTAATGTTATGCTTTTGAAATGGTGCCAAAAATCATATGCCTATGGAGGATGCGACTTGGGAGAATTATGAGATTCTGCAGCATCCAGGCTTGCGATTGCTTGGGGACAGGTAATCTTGGGGAGGGCGGATTGTAATGTCCCCTTCTCGAGCATAATCTTTGCTCGAGAAGGGGAAATTAACCATAACCAAGAATGATCTTTCTTGGTTTTGTACTCAAGATAGCTTAAGTATCATAGGACTGCCATGTTGCATCCTCCATGGTACAGTTCTTTTCTTGTGACAGGTTATTTCAGTTGTGAATATGCTGCCAAAATTTTTTGATATATCAAGAGCTATCATTTCAGTGGATCATTTTTAAATAAGATCATTCTCTCAAATTTTTTCAATTTATCTTTCTCCATAAGATCACCTTGAAATATACATGTTACCAATTTTTTCAAAATTTCAATTACAATGAGCAATGCAACACACATACATTAGGGTTAGCACTTACACCAAAACCATGCGGAATTCAACTCTAACCAAGAATGTACACCAGGATCTTGAGATGGGCAAGGTGTGAACATATGGTCAGAGGATCTCAATGCAATACAATATTGAATAACTCTAACCAAGGATGCGCCAGATGACAACGAGCATATGGTCAAAGGATCCCTATCAACTACAAAGATGAAAGAAAACTCAACACCAAGTACATGCTACTCAATCTAGAATGGAAATGAGGTGACCATATGGTGGAGACATAAAGAACTACAAATGCATCTTCAGAATGTAAAGTAGGTGGCAAGCCAGCCTCTTCCACTTATCCAGTGGGAAATACAATAAATGAAAGAGCAGAAGTTAGATTGCTGACAGTACTACTATTCAGCTTACAATAATTAGAGAATGCTTGTCAACCACATATAATAGAAAGTATAACACTATTGCAATTTTAGTATGATGTCTCCTTAATGATCTCAATGACTTCCTACCCAAACCCAACTCAAATGATAGCCTAAATGAAAACTGATATGACTGAACATGGACTGAAACTTTTTAACTAGCAACACAGAATCCTAATGAAATGCTCATGACTCACTCAAACCTCAACCAAAAGGCCTCAAACTAGATGCATTATCTTCCTAACATGATGGTTCCCAAGTAAGAACCATGAAATGACTCTAATATATTATGTTTATTTTTGTACGAACCCCAATGCAAGTACAGAATGGTATGGCTACAAAGGAAGGGCGATTTTGCTCTATAAAATAAATGACTTCATTAAAAATTCCCAAACTTTTCAGAGAGGGGCGCCCTTAACTAGAAAATGCATGGGTAAACTACCCAGAACTAGAATAAAATCACACAAAGAATTATGAGTCAAAACTTCAATCTACAACACACTCCAGCAACTCTAGATTTTTGATTAATTTGCAAATAACTAAATTACAATGCATAAACAACGACTACAATGCAAACTTGAGGCTACAATTCAAAACTCATTACAGAATTCCACTCAATAATTAGCAAACCTCTCCACTAGGTGCTATCTCTCAAGCACAAAGTCGAGCCAAGGCTAGAGACATTCATTCCTCAAAGCAGTCCAGGACCATTTCGACAGCATAACATTGGCATGGTGGGTCCTTCCTGAGATGGACTTGGGAACTTGGGATCATACTTGTTTTGGTATGGATCAGTCTTAATTTTTCTGGAGTTGTGGTCTTATTGCTTGAGGACAAGCAATTTTGGGAAGGGCAGACTGTAATGTCCCCATTTTTAGCACTACACTTTTCAGTGATTGATGGCCTTTTCCCGGTCCGCTATCAGCAGGTTAGAGGCAAAATTAGGGTTTCTGACTGTTTGGTGGGTTCTCTTGAAGATTCAGGGTTTTGCTTGTTGGAGTTTGGTTGTTTGGATTTTGGATTCCTTCTAGGTTTTTAGAGAGCTTCGCAAAGGTATGACTTGCAACTGTGTCGGGCAACCTTTCTGGACTTACTATTTTTAGTAAGTTATGACGGCTACATCCTAGAATTTGGGTTTTGGATTGTAGATTCTTTTTGGGTTTTCAGAAAGCTTCGCAATGGTGGCACATGCGCTTCAATCAGGGTAACTTTCAGAATTTACTATTTTTAGTAAATTCTATTTTTGGCAGTGGACAAGCTGGTTTCAGTCCAGTTGATTCTCTCTTTCTGGCGGTTCAGTTGGTATTGATGTTTTTGGCATTTTGGTGCATTTTTTATGGAGAGATAAGTTATTTTCATATTATAATGTTATATTTTAATATTATAACCCCTTGGCTTAGCATTGCAACTTTAAGTTGTTTTAAAAGGGGGACTTCAAGGGTGATTATCTCATCAGGAGATAAGTTATATTTTCCTAAAGCCAAATTATTTATTGGTGAAGTGGGACGCCTACTTGAGAGGAAGGTTATTTTTAATTGTTAAAAGTGAAAAATACCTTAGAAAATGGATGACATCTTTGGAGGGAGATAAAGAAAATTCAAATTTTAATATTTGGCACCTTCTTGAAGCTTCTAGAAGTTCCTCTCAAAATCTATAAATGCCAACCTCTGCTCTTCATTTGGTATCTTCTAACTTGAATATTGTTATGCTGTCAAAATGGTGTTGGGACTGCTTCGAGGAAGAAATTCCTCCTAGCTTGGCTCTACTTCTTGCTTGGAAGATAGGAACTAGTGGGGAGTTAGTTTGTAGTTGAGTGGATCTGTACTGACATTTTGCATTCGAGAAGTTGTTTTGCATTTGTAGTTCAGTTTCTTGCATTTTAGTCATAATTTGGAGTTGCTAATTTTGTATTGAAAATTGAAATTTACACTCATAAGTCTTTGGGTGAATTTATTTTGGTTTTGTGTAGTTTACCCATGCATTTTCTAGCCTTGGGTGCCCCTCTCTACCAAGTTGCAAATTTTTTAGAGGTGTCTTGGATTTTATCTTGTTGGTAGAACTTTTCTTGAGGCTGTACCATTTTGTTTTTCTTGGAAAGTGTTTAGAAAAAAAATACTTCAATTTGTTAGTTGTTTCTTTGTCTAGTCTTCATTTCCATCATTATAGCTTTCGTTTGCATCAAGTCTCATGTCATTCCGACAAGTATTGAGTGAGTTGTGAGTATTTTAGTGGGTTCTAGGGTTGTTGGTTATGCATTTCAAGTTGCTGTTCTGACATATCAGATTTTGGAAAGTGCATTTTAGTGGAGGGTTAGTTCCTGGAAGGTCATATTAAGCTTTGGAGTGATCAAATCTATTATTGCAATAGTGGAGAGCTTATGATCTTGTTCATTGCAGGCACCTTCTAATATTTTGTAAGTTGAATAGTAGTACTATTAGCATTTTCTTGATCTATCTTTAAACTCTATAATACCCACTAGATAAGTGGAAGAGGCTGGCTTGCCACCTATTTTACATTCTGATTCTACATTTTTATTTTGTATCTTTTCCATATGGTCACCACTTTCCCACTCTGGGTTGGGTAGCACATCCTTGGAATTGAGTCTCTTTCAGTTTGAAGTTCTTGTTAATTGTATCTCCGCCATATGGTCACCCCTTTCCCACTCAGGGTTGGGTAGCACATCCTTGGAATTGAGTCATTTTTCAGTTGTAGCTTCTGTTATTATACTGATGATCCTCTTGCCATATGACAACCTCTCTCATTGAGATTGAGTGCGCATTCTTGGCAAAGAGTTAGTTGCAACTGCTGGTTTGGTTTGGACTAATCCTAACGGGTTCTTCTACATTGTTGTGTTCATTGGCATAAATTGGAAAAAATTGGCTTAGAATATTTCAGTGGTATCAGAGCAAAATCGTAGTCTACTATCTTAGTGGTTGGACAAAAAATAACCTTCTTAAACTTTTGTTGCCTATAATCATAACACCAAATTTTTGCTTAGAAAGATAACCCTAATTGAAATAACCTTTATACCTATACTATATACCTATAGTTGTTAGTCTAATATACTCAAGATTGCTCTGATACCACTGAAATATACTGAGCCAATTTTTTCAAATTTTCAATTACAATGAGCAATGCAGCACACATACGTTAGGGTTAGCACTTAAACCAAAACGATGCAGAATTCAACTCTAACGAAGAATGTACACCAGGATCCCAAGATGGGAAAGGTGTGAGCATATGGTCAGAGGATCTCAATGCAATGCAATACTAAATAACTCTAACCAAGGATGCACTAGATGATGGCAAGCATATGGTCAAAGGATCCCTATCAACTACAAAGCTGAAAGAAAACTCAACACCAAGTATGTGCTACTCAATCCAGAATGGAAATGAGGCAACCATATGGCGGAGACATAAAAAACTACAAATGCATCTTTAGAATGTAAAGTAGGCAGCAAGCCAGCCTCTTCCACTTATCCAGTGGGAAATACAATAAATGAAAGAGCAGAAGTTAGATTGCTAACAATACTACTATTCAGCTTACAATAATTAGAGAATGCATATCAACCACATATAATAGAAAGTCTAACATTGTTGCAATTTTAGTATGATGTCTCCTTAATGCTCTCAATGACTTCCTACCCAAAGCCAACTTAAATGACAGCCTAAATGCAAACTGATATGACTTAACATGGACTAAAACTTTTTAACCAACAACACAAAATCCTAATGAAATGCTCACAACTCACTCAAACCTCAACCAAAAGACCTCAAACCAGATGCATTATCTTCCTAACATGATGGCACCCAAGTAAGAACCATGAAATGACTCCAATCTACTATGTTTATTTTTGCACAAACCCCAATGCAAGTACAGAATGGTATGGCTGCAAAGGAAGGGTGATTTTGCTCTATAAAATAAATGACTTCATTAAAAATTCCCAAACTTCTCAGAGAGGGGTGCCCTTAACTAGCAAATGCATGGGTAAAATACCTAGAACCAAAATAAAATCACATAGAGTTATGAGTCAAAACTTCAATCTGCAACACACTCCAGCAACTCTAGATTTTTGATTAATTTGCAAATAACTGAATTACAATGCATAAACAATGACTTCAATGCAAACTTGAGGCTACAATTCAAAACTCACTACAGAATTCCACTCAATAATCAGCAAATCTCTCCACTAGGTGCTATCTCTCAAGCACAAAGTCGAGCCAAGGCTAGGAGGCATTCATTCCTCGAAGTAGTCTAACACCATTTCGGCAGCATAACATTACTCAAGATATCCGATGAGCTCGTTAAGGGTCTCTAGATCCAACCTTGTGACATGAGTTTTGTGTTGTTTGAACTCCTTATGGTCAATGTGAGAATTGGATATCATGCGTGGAGGCATGGATGGAGTGTGTTTAGCGATAAAAGATGGATTGGTTGACAACTTGGAATCTTTGACTCTCCAAACTTGGGAAGATGAGAAATGATGGGTGGATACGAAAGTGTTTGTGGAATTAGGACCAACTGCTTGATATACTTTGTACATCGCTTGGAAAGCCTATTTTTTATTTTGTGGACATCTTTGATGGATACTTTTCCCTTTTTTATTTTTCCCCATAGTTTCTTTGACTGATGGAGTTTGATAGGGGTGATCTTTCTTTGTATTTTTTGGTATCCATTTGTATTTGATTTATCCATTATGCTTTCCAGCTTCTTTTTCTTTGATAACATTCTTCATACTTTGATTCAATTCTTTCTTTTGATGTTGGTCCCAATTAGTGGATGGGGTGATGGGTGGATGAAGATTCATGACGTGGTTGGTTGTAGTATTGACAATAGTTTTGTCATAAGGACTCTTTGTGCTTCCTATGTTGACATTTTCTTGAGACATAGTTACCCCCAGTATTGTGGAAGTAGTACCTTCATGCTTTTGATTTTTCTTGTTCTGAGAGCTCTTGTTTAGAATGCATTCTTTGATAAATGACCACTGTAGATGATGTTATTTCTATTGGAAACTCTGCTGACTCTGGAATATCTTGTTCTATCTTACCTATTTTCTTGAGTGGATAATGTTGGATATCTTCATACATGATGTCCTTAGTCCAAATTTGGGATATATTTGATCTTGATGTTGATAACTCAGTTTGACTGTAGGAATTGATAACCTTCTCTTTTTGTGAAATAATGCCAGGAGTAAAAGAATCGTGTTCTGAATGAAGATATATGTGTCCATCCAAAGAAATCATCTCATGGGTAGATGGAAGAATATGTGTTATATGGATATGATCATCATTTGTTACATCTTTTATAGATAAGAGAGTGTCCATTAGATCATTGTAGTAGTTTGGAGATACAAACTCTTGATCTTAAATGATTTCAGAATTGTTGTTGAAATGATTTGGATCAAGTTCTTGGCATGGGTCAGTTTCAAAGGATGGATTTCTTATAAAGGGTTCTTGGATGTCGTCATTGGGCATGGGAATTGGCTCAATATCCTCTTGATCTTTGAGTGAACTTAGATCAAGTGTCGAGATGAGTATTCTTTCAGCATCTATAACCATGAGGTCAAAGGGGGTCAACATGTCTTGGAAAGGACTATTGCTAGACCTTGGTGAGAGATTTTGATCATGCTTTGCAAAAAATTCTTGAGATATGTCCTCTAACTCATAAGGTGATGTAGAGAAATTTTGAGCATGGTCATTGGTCGATGGATTGTAGATTATGTCAATGGGATCAAATAATTATAACACTCCTTGAAATAGATCACTAAAAAGTGGCTCTTGATGTATGGTTAGTTGATCATCAAATGGGGTGGAAACATCTTCAAGGTGCTCATTGATTGAGAGGTTTTGATCATTGTTTTCAACAATTGTGGTTGAGGGATTTTCAATGTCTTCAACCATAGGGTCAAATGATGCTGACATTTCTTGAATTAGATCATTGTTGGGTATTGTTGGTGGATTTTGATCATGACTAAAAAAGTGACTCTTGATGTATGTTAATTTTATCATTGGATGAGGTGGAAACATCTTTGCTAGATAGATCTTGATCATTGTCCCAAATATTGATTATCTTTTGATCAATAAGGTATTGGATGATATTTTTGAGTTGAATACAACTTGATGTTGTGTGTCCCTTTGTTTTGTGGAAATCACAATGGTGCTCCTTGTTATACCCTGGTCGTTTAACTAGGGGTTCTTGATAGTTCCCATAGACAGGGAGATTGATGATATTTTCTTGTACCAATTGTTGTAGGACTGATTCGATTGGTCTCCCAAGTGGTGTGTATTTTCATTTGTTACTTTGTGGGATTTGCACTTGACCTTGTGGTGATTGATCTTTGAGATATGCTGATTGGGTTTGTTGTTGATGTTGTTGATCTTCATATCCAACCTCTTGACTTTAGAGATATTGTTCTTGATGCGGTTGTGGAAACAACTTAATGCTTTGATGACATGGTTTAACTAATGGAAGAGTGTATTGATTTTGGAGTGAATATATCTCTTGGATCAATAATTCAATTAGTTTGGCATGTGAAGCAAGTTGCTCTGGCAAAATTTGATCTTGATTTTGAATTTGACTCCATTGATTTGGCTTTTGTTCAAGCAGATTTGGTATGTACACTTGTGGTGTTTGCATGGGATCATGGACAAATTGATTTCGAACAATGTTCTGACTTGGGATGATGTTCATATTTGACATTATGGGTTGAAATTGAACATTGTTGATGTTGGGATTCACATTGCCTTGATTTAGGTAACTTTGATTTTGCATGGTGTTACCTTGACTTGGAGTCATTAACATCTTGTTTGGACTTTGAACAATATTCGTATGAATTGCAAACATATCCATCCCAAAGTTTACCAAGTTTGGATTCAAAATGTTCATGTTTTTTAAATTCGTACTTGGTACATTCACATTCAGCATGTAGGGATATGATGGGATGATGTTGTTCATTTGAAGACTCATGCATTGAGTGTTTAGTTGATAGATTTTTAGGTTTGTACTTGGATTTAAATCTACCATAGGGAAAGGTGTTCCAAAATTTTGACTAGGCATACTCACATTTGTTGTACCATTGAGGTTTGTAGGAGATAATGATCCCATGTACGGATTGTATAAATATGAGTTTTGAAAATCAATTGGCATTGTGAGGCTTTGATAATTTGGTTGGTTTAGATCACTAATGATGTATGGATCAATTTTATATTCCATGTTCTTCTTATGTTTTTACTTTGTTGAAAAAGTGACCTCTAAGGTGTTTAGGACCAATGATGAGATGAAGGATGAAAGGGGTGAATGATATGGGTGTTCTTTTTCTTAGGAACTTTGGATCAATGCTAGTCTTTAGGATTTTATTTTGATTGCTTTTGATTGGATTTGGATAATAGACTTGTAAACCCTAAGATGTTAGATGTGATCTTATGATGAATTTTTTCAAAGGATTGCTAATTCAATTAAATGTATGAGAAAGGATGCATTCCCATACACCTAACTAAATAAGGTGTTTTTGATTTTGATGATTTACCCAAGTCTAGAATGATGTTTCCAAAGTTCTTTTGTGGTATGGAGACGATAAATTTTTGGGGTGGATGAAGTGTTTGATTTGATCCTAAATGAACCTAGGAAGTACTTGTTTACAACACCAAGATAGTGAAGAACATTCCTTTCCCTAAGAGTAATTCAAAATCAAAAGAACAATGTTTGCATGAAAACCACATGACCAAAAGATGCCAAGCACATGTGTGGGGTCCAATTGATTCAATCTTTGCTTAATGGATTTATTTTACCACAAACACTTCTTGATTAGCTTTTGAAATTAGATGCCCAATGTCCCAATTCTCTTTCATCCCACAAAGTGCATTATGTGGAAATCAAGCAAAAGGTTTCCTAGTGTTGACCTTAGTAGGAGAAAACTGAGATGAAATACAAATGCCTAGAAACCTCTAAGGATATGAATCCCAAGGGAAAGCAAGGGCACGCGAATTTGTTCAAGGATATTTGCTTCTCCTAAAGGGTTTAAGATTTTGATGCTCATGTTAAAATGTTTGTTTTCCAATGTTTTCGATCAAGCAATGTGTTTATGATTTCAAGAACATGTACAACCTTATGGATATGAAAGATAATATTTGTTGAGTCCCCACTTGGACAAGTCCAGCTACACTTATCTTTAGCAAATGGTTAGATGCTTGACCCCACTAGCTCCCCTCTACGACACTCACTTATACATGGTATCCAAGCATCAAAACCCATGAAACTCCCATGGCATGCTTTCTATTTCTACTAAAAGACCATAAAAGTGTGCAGTGGCTTCAAAATGACCCTTCTTGCACCAACAAATAGATCAAGGATTTTGGAAATTCTAAGACATGGGTTTTAATTAGGACTTTCCATTCATGGAGATTGACCCATACGGCGAGAGTCCCTTTTCAGATCCATCTCGTTGTAGCCAATTGCATGATATTGTCATTTATTCCAATACCCACATTTATATCCTAGTTGGAAATACTCCTGGCTTTAGAGTGTTACCGGTTGATTCGTTCCCTTGGGTGAGTACTTTTTCCCCAAGGTAGGCCCTCTAAGATAAACAAAAGTGAATAAAGACAATATCCATAACTCAATCAATCTTTTTTTGCAACACAAAGAGAGAGAATGTACGCAATAATGCTTTATTCACACACACAATATTTTGTTCAATTTTAAACCCAAAATGAAGTGTGGAGTTGACTACTTTATCTCAATCTAAGATCATAAAAAATGCCTTTAGATCCTCAAGATCTCTATAAAGTGCGAGAGAAGCACATGTCCTTTTCAATGATGTTAGTTTAAGTAACTACTCACAAAAACAAAGTTACACATGTTCATTTTAACCTTTCAAAGCAATTGTGAGTTTGTTTTAAAAGCACCAAAGTAAGTGTGGAATTTTCCTTGTTCAATTGTTAGACTCAAACAAAATCTAGTGAGTTTTTCCTAAAGTTCATTTTAGCCCTTTGTAGCAAAAAATTGAAATGTTCTTTTTAGAGCCCAAAAGAAATTTAGTAGGTCCTAAAAGCTTGAAAGATAGCAAATCCTTAGAAGAGGGATTATAATTTCTTCCCAAAGTGCTTAAAAACACTTGTTACAATGATGTGATAATGCTTTTTCTTTGAATTCCATGCTCCCTTATCCTTCAAAACCTACAACACAAGCTCCAAATGTCTATTGAAATCAAGAAACAAAAAGATATGATGGTTAGATAGATGATTAAGCATAAAAACCCTAAAAGTTAGACCAAGTTTCATTATGATTTGACATTAAGTGAAAATTTGAAAATTTTAACTCTATAAAAATTGATAATAACCTACACCATTGGATAGCTTATGAAATTTTACCCCATTTCAAAAAAAAACTTTTGAAAAAGACCAAAAAATGACCAAGATACAGCCATTTTAAGTTTGCATGAAAAAGAAAGAAATCAAAGGAAGTACAATTTACAACGGCATTGTTTGGGTTCAAATAGCAATGTTGGAGCCAAAAGCAGCATTGTTTAGGTTCAAACAGTGACGTTGGAGCTCAAACAGTGATGCTAAAGCCAAAAACAGTGTTGTTTAGATTCAAACAGTGATGTTGGAGCTCAAACAATGACGTTGGAGCCAAAAGAGACGCTATTTGGAGTTTGAAGCAGTGCTATATGGCACCATTGGGCTGTCAGTGGCTCTATTTATTGTAGACACAAAAAAAAATAGAAAAAACATGGAATTTTGATTAAAAACGTGATTTAAACTTTTGGTTTTCCCTCCCTCTAGCGCCAAAATGTTAACCTAGATCTTATACCTACAAGAACACAACAAATGAACACATTAATAAGATCAATGCAAGTTAGAATAGAGGTTCCCCATGAAATTCATTTAACCATATTCAAAATAGAAATAAAACAAGAACTCAATGAAGGAAGATGAAAATAAGCTAAATCCCATTGAGAATATGAAAACTCTTAATCTTATGGGGGATTTGGTGCCAATTTGATGTGGAAATTGGCCCTTCCCAAGTCCTTTGCAAGCTTTTATTATGAATGGTGATGGTGATCCACTTTGTTGAAGATTCAAGTGTGCTCCATGATGGAAAACCTGCATAACCTACCTATGGATTCAAAAGTATGGATGAAGATTGCTAAAGATTTGAGCATAGTAAGTTTACTCAAATTGTGGATGATGAGATGAGGAGGTTAGCCTCTTATTTATAGAATGCTAAGTTGAAGATATGATCAAAATAGAGTAATGTGGGACTAACATTCAACCAATGGAAAGGTGCCACTTGTCAACATGTGAATGGAGGAAGCTTGAGCACATTTTGATCAATGTGTAAGTTTGAAATTTGAATTTGATGAGATGACATGTTTATGGGGGATGGAAGATGAGTTAAATGCCAAGTGGGAGACATGTAAGAGACAATGTAAGAGCTTTAAATGCTTTGTTGGATGGACAAGTGATTTTGGGGGGAGATTTCAAACTTGGAGGAATATTCCCTTTTTGATGCCATTTTGAAAGTAAATAGAGAATTATTAAATCAAATAAATGATTTAATTGTGCAAGTTACAAAATCTAGAGGATTGGAGTGATTAGGATTAAATTAATCAAGATTTGACTAATTTAAAGAGGGATTTTCTGATTTGACCATTTTGACTTAGATTTTTGGATTAATTTAAATCAAAAAGTGAGGAATAATGATTTAGATTTAATTAAATAGATATTTTGATTTATTTAACCAAAGAGGGATGATGTTGGATTAAATTAGATAAATGTTTGATTTATTTAATTTAATTCGATGAAATTTAGAGATTTAATCAAATAATATGGATTATTTAATTAAATAAAGATATGAAGATGAAATGACCTAGCTAATTACACAGAGACAATGATTTAATTAAATAAAGGGATTTATTTAATTAAAAGGAGAATTATGATTAATTTAATCAAATAAGGTTATTTGATTAAATGGTTAGACAGAGGGACAATTCAAGATGAAACAATGTTAGTAGATCAGGATCGAGTGTGCGATATCAATCTATATATTTTCTGTCTATAGTATCAATTAAGCACAATTGAAAATACAATCATTTCCAACCATATGGGCTGATTAATCCCATTTCAAATTTGATACAAACTGATATGAAATACCAATAAACAAATACAAAAGTTTTTCTTTCAACCAATCTTCTTTCACAAGGTTTTTTCTCTTTCAACTTGCAAATCCTCAATTGAAACCTCTGCTAAAACTCAACCATGGATTCTCCAATCCATTATCTGCTACAAATACCTTTTCAAACCTACAAAAACATGTCCAAACTTTCCTCCAGAGGAAAGCTTTTCCCCCCAACCTGTCTCTGAAAACTGTCTTCCAATTATTCTTTATTGCTTTCACAATTCTTTAGATTCTCCACTACTGGCTTAGAGAATTAATTAAAATTAAATTTTCTTCTCTCCACCACTAGGTACACCATGTCTTGTAGCTGAAAAATTATACTTCAAAAAGATAATTAAAACTCATTTAAAATCCACTTACAATAGCCCCTCAAAAATAGGTTTTTCAAGTTTCTTTCCTCCCCTCTTTGACTCTCAAAAAAGGAAGAAGACAAAAATCAACTTGGGAATCCACTTCTCCAATCCATACTTTTTAGGGGTTAATATTTTTTTCTTTAAATATCACTCTTCATTTCTCAATGCGTCTTCTTGGAATTTGAACAATTAAATTTAATTGTTTTAAAATCTGCTTTTTTCTTTCCACCCCACAAGTCAATTTTTCAAAGTTTCACAAGAAATTATTTAACATTAATTCATTTACAAATAAATAATTTGACACCCTCAATATGTAATCCAAGTAAAAAATTAATCCAATTCAAAAATTCAAAATTGCATAATTCAAAAATTCAACCTTTTTGTTGACATAGGATTGCAAGTCACCATGGATGCTCTTGCATCAAGGTGTAGAAGCCTCTAAATTTAAAACATCCTTGGCCACCTAAAAATGTTAAAATTAGTTGTTCATATAGAGCATTCTTCCACTAGAAGGAAAAATGAGAGACCTTTGAGTGAGGGGAATTTAACACTATATGACTAATATAAATAAATAATCTACACTAAAAGGGGATTATTTCATAATCAAACGTTTGGATACAAGAGCTATTAGCTACCTAGAAACAAATCTCCACCAAGAAAGGTGTAGAAAAATATACTATTAAAAGAATACTTGGGTCAGTGTAGGATCATGGGGGTCCAAACTAGGCCCTTAAGTGGCAATGGAAATTTAGAAAAATAGAGTTAGGCAACTTGCCATAAAGATTTGAATAGGTTATTAACATAATTTGAAAAATATGTAAGAAAAAAATTTGTAAAAAATTGAATGTAGTTTCTAAGATACTAGTCCTTGTTTGGAAAAAAGTAAATCTATTTGGTGAAAATTTGAAATTTCAATGTAGTACCAAATTTTCAAGAAAAAATAAAAAACAAGTGTTCATTTGACCAACCTAAGTACAAGCAAAAAAATTTTTTTTTTTTGAAATTTTCAATATAAGTAGAGGGCACATGCCCGAATGTGTTGCTTTTCTTTTGTAATTTTTTTGAAAGTAAATAATTAGTTATAATTTTTTATTAGAACACTTTAAAAATTATTAAACGTGTTTGTCTGACCACCATAACTTGGTCAAAAATATATGAATTTTTTTTTTATTATCCTATAGTATGGGAAGCATAGAATCTTTTAGATTCAAAAAATATGAAATCATTTGAGAATTATATATTTTAATCAATTAGCTTATCAATTAAGAATTAGTCATAATAAATGTAGAAAATTAATTATAATTATCTATTAAATTCAAAATAGGGAATATCTTATATTGGTGAAAAGTCGAAAATTTTCTCAATAAACCCTTTTTGTTTCATAAAATTTAGATAAAAAAAAGTTGTCATACACAAGGAAAAACTCTAGAAACCTAAGGAAATTTTCTAAACACGTTTTTGCAATTGAATTTCCAAGTATGACACCCCCAAGCCAAATCCTAAGACAACCCAGAGGGAAATCTTGAGACTATAGATTTTTTCACATGAAATGGATATTCATTATGTTTAGTGGTTTCAAAATATTTGTATTATTAATATATAATAAATATATTACATATTATATAATATATACTATATACAATATATAGTATATATAATATATATTAAACTATATACTATATTATATAATATATATTATATACTTAAATATATATAGTATATATAGAGTGAGACAAAGAGAGTTATCTAGGTAGGTTGGGAGGGATAGACAAAGGGAGAGACTTGAGAGAGAGAGGGAGGGAGAGACCTGAGTGAGTGAGTGAGAGAGAGAGATGGGGTAAATGAGAGGGATAGAGGGAGTGAGAGACCTGAGAGAGAGAGGGAGTTATCTAGGTAGGGTGGGAGGGAGAGACTTGAGAGAGAGAGAGAGAGACTTATTTAGGTAGGGTGGGAGGGAGAGACCTGAGAGAGAGAGGAGGTGGGAGGGATAAAGTGATCTATTTTAAGGATCTATGATAGTTGCTTTGAATGCTTATGTTAACAATTATAAACCAAAAGTGCTTAATTATAATTAAACACACAAACATAATTTAAATAACGAAATTGAAAAGTAATTAAAGAAATAATAGAATGAGAGATAAAGAGAGTGCAAACAAAGATTGATAACGAAGTACATCGTTTAGAACGACTACGTCTCTAGGCCCCTCTCCAATTGAGTGGAATGATCCCATTATTCCTCCAAAAAATTGGTTACATTCGTTGGCAGAACCTCCCCTTGGTTTACATAGAAATTTACAAATGCACTTCCAAAGTGTGGAAATAAGTTTCTCTAAAAGCACGAAAATACAAAAATTCCTCCAAGGAAAACCATCTCTCACACTTGCAAAATTATTCCAAAATCACTTTACTTCTCTCACCTTTCTCACCTCCTTTTATAGCCCAAAATTACCAAAATTGGTGTAAAACCAATTAACTACCCAATCTCCCTTACATAGAGCAAATTTTCAAAAATATCCCCCATTTCACATCTCTCAGAAGGATAATATATCCAATATTATTTTTATTTAGCCCCTTATATTTATGCGAGGCTTTACAAATGAGACTCTCCTTTTATTTAGGAGATTTTATTTCTCCATAGGGTATTTTTGATGTTATTTTATCCCTATGTATAGGGCTACATTTTGAATTAGGAAAGTTTGTTTTAAAATAAATAAATAAATATCATATCCCCCTTAAAGAGGATCTTTAAGGTATTTTATAGGGGGGTGGTGGTCCAACCACACTCCCCTCCTTTTATCCTCTCCCCTAAAAGAGGGGGATACATTCCCCTTCAAAAGTGGATTTCCCCCCATACCATGGGTGGCGCCTCACTTAATGTGGGCTGCCCCATGGATGGGTGGGGCCCATCTTAGGTATTTTTTTATTAAATATAAATTTTATTATATATTTTTTAAAAATTTGATTTTTTAATTATTTTTTCCAAAATAATTTTTTCCACTTGGAGGGAGAAGGTGATGCCATGTGTCAAGGGCTAATTGGCCATTGTGTTGACTGGGTGCTGATGTCATCAGGTTGACCCAATCTTTGACCTTCCATAACTTTGCCATACGGACTCCGTTTTCCATGAAACGAACTCTATCAAAATCATGATGATGAGTACTTCACAATGGTATTGAATTTAACCAATTTTGAAGATTTTTTTGGTCCATTTTTCTAGCCTAGTTTTGAGAGTTGACCAGAGGTTTGACCATATATATCTTGAGCTTTGGGACTCTAGTTGACTCCACTCAAGTTGCATTGGAGTCAAGATCTTGAGCACTTTCTAATGATACCAAAACTTGAGAAAATGGAGAATTTCAAAATTTGACAAAAAATCTTTCAGATCAGTCCTCCCCATTGGAGAGCTTTTGGACCTCTGAAAGCTGGTTAATCAGAAAGTAAGTGAGTGTAAAGTTACCTCACTTTACCAATCTCCATCCACTTTTCCTTGCCTGGATGCATCCCTTTTAGCCCCACTCAGAGGTATTCAACTGCTCCTCTTCATGAAGTCCTAGTGTTCCTGTCGAGGATGACATCTTAAGGAAACTCTGACATGTACTCTAGTGAAAGGTCGTCAACTAATGGAACTTTCACTTGAACCTCCTCATCTAGTATCATCGGAGGTTCATACAACTTCAAGTTCTCAACATTGACTACCGAGTAAATTTGCATGTATGGAGGAAGATTAAGGCAGAAGGAATTTGTGCCAATCTTTTCCAAAATTTCAAATGGATCATATTTGATTGGCTTGAGCTTCCTTCCTTCACCTTGCATTCTTTCCTTGCTTATGTGTAACCAAACTCTGTCTCCAACTTGGAAATGATGATCACTGCGATGCTTGTCATGACGAGCCTTGTACTTTGCTTGACTCTTTTCTAATTGTGCTTCTATGGCCTGATGAACTGCTTGGACCTTCTGGATGAACTTTAAAGCCCTTTCTGCATCAAGGAATCCATCTTTAACATCATTTGTTCCAAAAGAAAATTCCATTGGTGTCTTTGGAAAATAACCGAAGCAAGTCTCAAAAGGAGACCTCTTTGTAGAAGAATGGGCTACATGGTTGTAGGCATGCTTCACATAATGAAGACTTTCATCCCACAACTTAGGATGCTTGTTGCAATATCCTCTAAGCAGATGCACGACTGTCCTATTGAATACCTTTGTCTGTCCATCGGTCTACGGATGGAAGGATATACTCTTCTTCAGTTTAGTATCCATAAGTCCCCATAAGACTGACCAAAACTCCCCAAGGAATTGAGAATCTCAATCCGATACAATGGAAGTGGGTAACCCAAAGTGAACCCATACAAATTGAAAATACATATGAGTTGTTAGTTCAGTAGTGACTTGCTTTTTACATGGCATAAGAATACACATCTTGTTGAACCAATCAACTACTACATACAAATAGTCATGCCCTTTCCTAGACATAGGTAACTCCCTGACAAAATCCATAGATACACTTTCCCATGGTCGGGACGGTATAGGTAAAGGTGCGTACAACCCCAATTTCCTGTTACTTGGTTTGCTAGTTGCACACATCACACATCCCTTAATATATTTTGATACAATTTCTTGCATTCAAGGGCAGTAGCAATATTTTTGTAGTTGTGCCAAAGTTTTACTAACCCCAAAATTTCCTGCAATTAGCAATGTGTGTGCCTCTCTGATTACATGTGCTTGTTCATTCTTTGGAATGCATAATTTTCCTAAGTGATACAAGAGTTTATCATGCACATAATAAACCTTTTCTTCTACTTGTTTGCCTTGGATTAAAGCTATGTAGATATCCTTAAATTTTTCATCAGTAGCATATTGTTCTTTAAAACTTGCATGCATCATAGAACTATTTTTAAGGATTATTGAAGCATTAGAAACTAGAGGTCTACAAAGCATATCTGCTACTTTGTTATGGGATCCTTTCTTATACTTAATGACTAAGTGAAACTGCTATAAAAATCCCATCCATTTGAAATGCCTACTTTGTTGCAACTTAGTTTGTGAATGCAGATATTGCAATGGCTGATGATCAGTATGGATTACTGTTTCCTTGCCCATTATATAATGTTTCCATTTCTTAACACTTTGTACTAAAGCATAAAGTTATTTATTGTAAGTTGGATAATTACTTACTGTGCTAGAAAAATTTTCAGAGTGGTAACAAATCAGCTTACCTCCTTGTGTCAATACTACTCCCATGGCGAATTCACTCACATCTGTTTCAATCTCAAATGGTTTGTACAAATTTGGTAGAGCCAGGACTGATGTGGTAGTTAACTTTTCCTTTAGTGTGTCAAAGGCATTTTGTTGTGGTCCTCCCCACTAAAAAGTTATCTTTGTACTTGTTAATGCATGCAATGGTGATGTGATGAAGGAAAAGTTTGCAATAAACTTCCTCCAGTATTGGACATCACCAAAAAAACTCTTGACTTCAATTACAGTACTTGGCTTAGGCCAGGTTACAATTTCCCCGACCTTCGTAGGGTCGACTTTCAATTGACCATTCCCTATGATATAACCTAAGTACACAAGAGATGTCTTTGCAAACTCACATTTAGACATCTTTACATAGAGTTTTTCTTTTCTTAGTACATCAAAAAAAAATTTAACATGACTTACATGGTCTTCCCAAGGCTTACTAAAAACTAGGATATCATCAAGATATACAATAACAAAAACATCAATGTAAGGACGGAAGATGTCATTCATGACTCACATGAATGTAGGAGGTGTATTGGTAAGCCCAAAGGGCATAACCATCCATTCATAAAGTCTTTGTTTTGTCTTGAAAGCAGTTTTCCAAATATCATCCTCTGCAATTCTAATTTGATGATAACCACTTCGCAAATCTAATTTAGAGAAAAAAATTGCATGCTTAAGCTGATCAAGCAAGTCATCAATTCTAGGAAGCGGATACCTATTTTTGATGGTGATTTTGTTCAGTGCTTTGAAATTAATGCACATCCTCCATGTTCCATCTTTCTTTGGAACCAAAATGATCAGAGAACCACAAGGTGATGTGCTTGGATGAATCACTCCTCTGTCAACGAGCTCCTGAACTTGATTTTTGATTTCTTCATTTTGCATGACAAACAACCAGTACATGCCAATATTAGGTAGTGGTGCATCCTGCTGCAATTTAATTTCATGTTGAATATCTCTTTTAGGAGGCAATCCTTTTGGTTCCTGAAACAAGTCATCATAAGCAGCAACAACTTTGACCAATTCATCCTTATGTTTAGAATCACTTCCTTTAAACACCTCAGATGTTTCATCTTCTTTGGCCTTAACAAGCATTAACACAAATTTTGTACTGGAGTTCACTAATCTTTTCATCTGACTAACATTAACTAATGCAAGACTAGTTTTGACTTTGTGTGCACATACAATATGATTTATTCCCATCCTTAAATAGATGATACTTGTTTTCCTCCCTAAAGAAGATAGATTTATGGTCGTACAAATATGGACTTCCTAACAAAAGTCCACAAATATCTAAAGGTACAACATCCGCTATAGCCTCATCTTTAAAGTTTGTAGTGATTGCAAAACTAAGCTTACATTGTTTAGTGACTTGTAATTGTGCATCATTACAAACCCATCCCAAAGGGTATGGCTTCAGATGAGGAGTTATAGTTAGATTTAGCTTTTTAACAACTTCTTTAGATATGAGATTAACTTGTGAACTCGTGTCAAATAAAGTATCAACCTTAGTGTGTTTAGTTATCACATGAATATGAAAAAGTTCATTCCTTTGCTTATCTACTTTAGGTTGCTTACAGTTTGTACTTGCAGAAATACTTGATTCAAATGCAAGAGATATATCTTTGTTTTTACCTTGAATTCCAGTGGTAGTTATCTTTGTCTTGTCCCCGAAATCAGATCCAAGATCCTGTTGTGCTACAATAGCTGCCTTTTGCTTCCCTTTGTTTCCACTGTACCTCTTTGGCCTAAGTTCTGGATGCAATTTCTAGCACTTAGAATCTTTTTGTCCTTCTTTCTTACAATGAGAAAAAGTGGGTTTTTCACCTTCTTTCTTTACTGTGGCTATCTTTTTTCCTTTTCATTTATCTTTACCCTTAGGTTTCCCCTTAGAATTAGATGGTTTCTTTGAGAAATTATCACTGAAAGTGTTCTTACCCCTTGACTCTAAATGAGTGTCTTGGAATGACACTTCATCCAAATTATTAGGACTCAACATTAGAATAGTATGTCTTAGGTAAGAATGAAAACCACCTATGTACTTCAGTAATGTATCATGAGTATACAATGGAACATTTAAAGCAATATCCCATTTTCTAAACTAATGAGTGTAATCTTGGACAGACTGACCCTTACCCTGCCTAAAGGTTTTCCAATTCATTGTTAATTGTTGCATATAACCTAAAGGATAAAACTATTTTTTAAGGGCAATAATAAATTCCATCCAATTCATATTGACCTTACCATGGAAAGCAATTTCCTCTCGATTCCTACTCTCCCACCAGGTGAGAGTTGTACCTCCCAACCAAAGAGTGTCTAACTGGATCATAGAAGCATCTTTTGTTAGGCCTTGAATCCTACAATAGACTTCTACCTATTGGATCCAATCATCTAACTTTTCAGCATTTAAATCACCACAATACTTAGGCAACTCAAATTTTACATCAAGTTTAATAATAGGCTTAGACTTTCTTTTGAAAGGATTAACAGTAGTAGAAGAGGAAGAAGAAGAAGGGGAAGATGGAGAAGAAGGAGAAGATGGAGGAGATGGAGCTTCTAGATCTTTTCCTCTTTTTTCCTTTCGATCTTCCTTCTTTTCTTGCTTCAACGAATCTCCCTTTTCACGCTTCTTCTTTTCCACATACAACTCTTCCACCATAGCCTTCATTTCGAGGAAAACTTGCTGGAAAGTCTTATCATCAAGCTCTTGCTCGGTACTTTTCCCAGCTTTAGTTCCATCTATTGTTGGAAAAGTCCTTCATTTTTCGATCTCAGTATTGTATTCTTCAAGTTTTCCTTTTCCTTGTTGAAGCTTTGAGCGTATAAGCATTCAAATCTATAATACTAGTCAAAACCTAGCTCTGATACCAATTTGATATGTTTTAAAGATCTATGACAATTGCTTTGAATGATTATGTTAACAATTACAAACCTAGAGTGCTTAATTATAATTAAACAAACAAATGAAATTTAAAAAATGAAATTTAAATAACGAAATTACAAAGTAATTAAAGAAAGAACAAAATGAGAGATAACGAGAGTGTAAACAAAGATTGATAATGGAGTCCATCATTTAGAATGACTGTGTCTCCAGGCCCCTCTCCAATTGAGTGGACCGATCCCATTATTCCTCTAGAAATTTGGTTACATTCGTTGGCAGAACCTCCCCTTGGTTTACACAAAAATTTACAAATGCACTTCCAAAGTGTGTGGAAATAAGCTTCTCCAAAAGCACAGAAATACAAAAATTCCTCCAAGGAAAACCATCTCTCACACTTGCAAAATTCTTCCAAAATCACTTTACTTCTCTCACCTTTCTCACCTCCTTTTATCGCCCAAAATTACCAAAATTGGTGTAAAACCAATTAACTACCCAATCTCCCTTACATAGTGCAAATTTTCAAAAATATCCCCCATTTCACATCTCTTGGAAGGATAATATATCCAATATTATTTTTATTTAGCCCCTTATATTTATCCGAGGCTTTACAAATGAGATTCTCCTTTTATTTAGGAGATTTTATTTCTCCATAGGGTATTTTTGATGTTATTTTATCCCTATGTATAGGGCTACATTTTGAATTAGGAAAGTTTGTTTTAAAATAAATAAATAAATATCATATCCCCCTTAAAGATCTTTAAGGTATTTTATAGGGGGGTGGTGGTGCCACCACACTCCTCTCCTTTTATCCTCTCCCCTAAAAGTGGGGGATGCATTCTCCTTCAAAAGTGGGTTTCCCCCCATACCATGGGTGGCGCCCCACTTAATGTGGGCTGCCCCATGGATGGGTGGGGCCCATCTTAGGTATTTTTTATTATAAATTTTATTATAAATTTTATTTATTTTATTTAATTTATTTATTTTTTATTTTTAAAAAATTTCAATTATTTTTGCCAAAATAATTTTTTTCCACTTTGAGGGAGAAGCTATGCCATGTGGCAAGGGCTGATTGGCCATTGTGTTGACTGGGCACTGACATCATCAGGTTGACCCAATCTTTGACCTTCCATAACTTCACCATACAGACTCTGTTTTTCATGAAACAAACTCTGCCAAAATCATGATGATGAGCACTTCACAATGGTGCTAGATTTAACTAGTTTTGACTACTTTGATTTTTTTCCCTTTTTTTGGCCTGATTCTGAGAGTTGACTAGAGGTTTGACCATATATATCTTGAGCTTTGGGACTCCAATTGACTCCATTCAAGTTGTGTTGGAGTCAAGATCTCGAGCACTTTCTAATGATACAAAAACTTGAGAAAATGGAGAATTTCAAAATTTGACAAAAAATCCTTTGGATCATAGAGGGAGGGTGGGAGGGATATAGGGAGGAAGAAACCTGCGAGAGAGGGGGTGGGAAGGATAGAGGGAGGAAGGGACCTAAGAGAGAGAGGAGGTTGAAGGGATAGAGGGAGGGAGGGACCTAAGAGAGAGAGGGAGAGAGGGGGAGAGAGATAGAGATAGAGAAGGAAAAAGGGAGGGAAGGGAGAGACCTAAGAGAGAGAGAGGGGTGGGAGGGATAGGGGGAGGGAATGACCTAAGAGAGAGAGAGTGGTGGGAGGGATAGAGGGAGTTATCTAGGTAGGGTGGGAGGGAGATACCTGGGAGAGAGAGGAGGGATAGAAGAATAGAGAGAGGGAGGGAGGAAAGGAGGGAGGGAGGGAGAGTTATCTAGTTAGCATGGGGGAGAGAGACCTAAGAGAGAGAGGGAGAGACTTGAGAGAGAGGGGGGGGTTGGAGGGATAGAGGGAGGGAAATACTTGAGAGGGAGAGTGGGTTGGAGGTATAGAGGAAGGGAGGGACCTAAGAGAGAGAGAGGGAGTTATCTAGGCAGGTGGGATGGAGAGACTTGAGAGAGAGAGGAGGGAGGGAGGGACATTGATAGAAGGAGAAAGGAATAGAGGGAGGGAGGGAGAGAATTGGGAGAGAGATATGGAATTATATAGTTAGGGTGGGATGGATAGAGGTAGAAAGAGGGACAAAATCATGGAAGGATAGAGGGAGAGTTGTCTAGGTAGGGTGGGAGGGATAGAGGGAGAGAGAGAGAGGGAGTGAAAGAGAATTATCTAGGTAGGGTGGGATGGATAGAGGGAGTTAGCTAAGTAGGGTGGGAGGGAGAGAATTGAGAGAAAGAGGAGGGAGGGAGGGAGGGAGGAACAAAAGGAGGAAGGGAGAGTTATCCATGTAGGGTGGGAGGGAGTGACCTAAGAGAGAGAGGGGGATTTATCTAGGTAGGGTGGAAGGGATAGAGGTAGGGATAGAATTGAGAGAGAGGGAGGGACAAATAGAGAGAGGGAGGAATAGAGGGAGGGAGGGAGGGAGATACCTTAGAGAGAGAGGGATTTATCTAGGTAGGGTGGCATGGATAAAGGTAGAGAGAGGGAAAAAGAGATAAAGGGATGGAGGGAGAGTTATCTAGGTAGGGTCAAAGGGGTAGAGAGAGAGGGGGAGTGAGAGTTATCTAGGTAGGGTGGGAGGGATAGAGGGAGGGAGAGACCTAAGAGATAGAGGGGGAGTTATCTAGTTAGGGTGGGAGGGAGAGACTTGAGAGAGAGAGAGAGAGGGGTGGGAGGAGGAATAGAGGAGGGAGCAACTTGGCAGAGAGAGGAGGGAGGGATAGAGAGAGAGGGAAGGGAGGGATATAGGGAGGGATAGATTTGAGAGAGAGAGAGAGAGAAGGGTGGGAGGGATGAGGATGATGGGGAGGGAGGATAGAGAGAGGAATGAAGGAAGAAAAGTGAGGTAGGGAAGGGGAGATGTAGAGAGAGAGGGAGTGAGAGGGGTGAAGTGAGATAGAGGGAGGGAGTGAACTAGAGAGCAGGGTGGGATGCATAGAGAGGAGACTTGGAGATATATATGAGGATGGAGGGACAAAGAGAGGAGGAACAAAGGGAGGAGGGAGAGTTATCTAGGTAGGGTGGGAGGATGAGGTAGATGGGAGATAGAGGGATCAGAGGATGAAGGAGATTTATCTAGGTAGGGTGAGAGAGAGAGAGAGAGAGAGAGAGAGAGAGAGAGAGAGAGAGAGAGAGAGAGAGAGAGAGAGAGAGAGAGAGAGAGAGAGAGAGAGAGAGAGAGAGAGAGAGAATTATTTAGGTATGGTGGGAGGGATAAAGGAAGGGGGAGACCTAAGAGAGAGGAGTTATCTAGTTACGGTGGGAGGGAGAGGCCTAAGAGAGAGGGGGTGGGAAGGATAGAGTGAGGGGGAAACCTGAGAGGGAGAGGAGGGGAGGGAGGAACATAGAGAGAGAGGGAGGGAGGGAGGGACAGAGGGAGAGACCTAAGAGAGAGAGGGGGTTCAAAGTGATAGAGGGGGAGAGAGACTAGAGAGAGAGAGGGGGATGGGAGGGATAGAGGAAGGGAGAGCCCTAAGCGAGAGAGAGGGAGGGAGTTAATCTAGTTAGGGAAGGAGGGAGAGACTTGAGAAGGAGGGGGATTAGAGGGATAGAGGGAGTGCGAGACCTAAGAGAGAGGAGGGAGGGAGGGATAGAGAGAGAGAGGGAGGAATGGAGGGAGGGAGGGAGAGTTATCTAGGTAGGGTGGGAGGGAGAGACCTAAGGGAGAGAGAGATGGAGTTATCTAGACTCATGTTCCTTATGCTCATATATTTGTCTATATTTAATAAATGAAGGTATACTACACTCAAGTTTGGAGCATGAGAAGGTTATAATTGCAATAAATCCACCATTGTTGAGTTTCAAATGGCTCTTGAAGATTTATTTTCTTAACAGTTCAATTGTTTATATGTGTAGGATTTTTGGAGAAAAAAGGTACATGTTTTTAAGTGATTTAGATCAATACATCCATGGTTGTGATATGAGTACAATGAGGTAATTATGGTGATGCATTGAAATAGAATTCATAAGTAGTGATTCTTAATCTTGTATCATATTTGTTTTGAGAGAATCTTCAGTTCAAACTTTGTATACCATGTTGCTTATGCTAAAAAAATTATCTATATTTATACTTAGGTCTACTACACTCAAGTTTGGAGCATGAGGAGGTTACAATTATAATAAATCCATCATTTTTGAGTTTCAAATAGGTCTTCAAGATTTATTTTCTTAACAATTCACTTGTTTATATGTGTAGGTTTTTTGGAGAATGTGCAGTGGACAAAAGGCTATTGAGATCAAAAGTTATAAATTTTACAATGGAAACATATCATTCATAAGGTGACATCCACATATAATTCTTAGGTAGTGATTCCTAATCTTCCATTATATTTGGTTTAAGAGAATGATCAATTGAAAATTTCTATTTCTTGTTGATTATGATCAAAACTTTGTGTATGTTTATATGCAGGTGTACTACACTCAATTTTGGAGTGTGATGAGGTTACAATGATAATAAATCCACCATATAATTCTTAAGGTGACATCTATGATAGAATTCTAAGTAGTTGATTTGAAATTAGAAAGTTACAAATTTATTGCACTTAACTCCTAATTACAGATTTTTCCTGATCCAACAGAATTGTGTGATTATGTATCTTAATCATTGAGGGAGTAAATTAGGTACACTTAATACTTTATCCAAAAAAAATAATGAACGTAAACTGGAAACCCAAAGAATTAAAATACTGAAGAAAATTAGGAGATAGAAGAGAAAAAGAGAGATCATGCTTGATAACGAAGTTTTTCTGATTAGGACTACATAGATTTGGGTCCGCTTCTCAGCATTGGAACACCTTATTAAGATTGCCAAGCACCTGAAAATGCCTTCTTACAATTCTCCAAGCTTACAATAGTCTCCTCACAATCTCACTCTCAATTTTTTTACAATTCTTGGTGTAATATCACCTTGTAAAGTCCTCCAAAAATTCCTCAAAAGAGCATAACATTTTCTCTCAAAACACCTGAATGAAAAAATCACACTCCTACCCCCCTTTTATACATAATTTTGCATATGGGGTTAAAAACCACCATAATAAATAAAATAACTCCCCTCAAACAAATTAACCCCTTTTAAATATTTCATTCAACCCCTTTTGGCCTTTAATTAGGCTTCATAACAATTTAAGGGGTTAAAATAACCATAAAAGGTTATTTTGTTAATAAATCGGGCTAGAATATGCTTTAAATATGACACAACCTGTTAAAAAACAATAACCTCCCCATAAAAAAGCAATTTAATTTGCTTAAGCCCTTAACACCTACTCACAGCCTCATTTGTTTTTTTTGTTATTTATTTTTTGAATTGTTAAGTTGTTTTTCTTTAAAATGGAGGGTTATTTATGAGTTAACCTTTTTTATTTTTAGGAGATTTGGATCCCACCAAATCTGGTTGGGATCCCACAAAATCCGATCCCACCAAATGGATTTTGGAATAAACTTCCACCACTTTATTTTTTTCAAAAATAAAGCATGGTGTACATGAATTTTGTTATATTTTTTCCACATCACCTGCAATTTCCATGTCACCATCCAGTCAACTGCCACATCACATGCTGACATCATCATTTTGATTAAAACTTTGACTTGGTGTAACTTTGGCATATGGTCTCTATTTTTGATGAAACAAACACCATTGAAAAGGTCTTGAAAAGGTCTTCACGATGATGCTGATTTTGACCACTTTTGAGATGGTCATTTTTTTCAGCTTTTCTAGCCCCCTAATTTTCCTGTTTAACCAATCTTTGATTGAGCATAACTCTTGCAGACAACCTCCTTTTGACGTAGTTCAAGTTGTGTCGGGATCGTGTTTGTGATCCCTATGCGATGAGGCTAACTCCATGAGATTCCAAGACTATGAAATTTTGAGGTCTTCTGGATCAGTAGTAATTCTTAATCTTGGATCATATTTAGTTTTTAGTTCATGTTGCTTATGCACAACAATTTTTCTATATTTATATGCAATTCTATTTGTTGTTTGGAGAAGTGAACAAGGATGAGTGGCTTCTACAAGGACAATGACAAGGATCACGTTAGGGTGCTAGAGATGAGAATGTTATGTAGCCATAGGGAGGGAAATATGATATGCATAAAACTTATACACTTTAGGGTGGTAGAGATGAGAATGGAATGTAGCCATAGAGTCAAAAATATGATCATATGCATAATTTTTTTATAATTTAGGGTGGTAGAGATGAGAATGACATGTAGCCATAGAGAGGGAAATATGGTATGCATATAATTTGTACACCTTAGGGTGGTGATTTGATGCATTTGTACATGAGGAAATAGAAAATATGATATGCATGTTATTAGTTACATTGATAAGATGAATGTTATTTTTTATGTGTATGCTAAGAATGTACATGGTATGTACCTATATTGATGATGAATATGATGTTTTATGTGTATGCTAAAAATGCACATGGTATGTAACTAGATTGTTTAGATTTGGATGGTCATAGGTAAATAATTTAACGATGTATCTATGTATGTTCATGAATGACACTTGTGTAATATCATGTGTATGTATGTATGTTCATGAATTTCAAGTGTGTTCTTGTTCATGTGTAAGTATCTCATGTGTACATTGTAAGAGAGGGGGACCAACCATGTGTCAAGACCCTAGGTCATGGAGAGCTAAGAGCGGAGGGATGCCCTAACTTACCTCACACTAAAGGGATGTTTTGGCAATAGGGATTGAGAATGATGAGGACTATCACTCTTTAGATCCAAACTTTAATTTGGGCTAGGCGAGATGGTTTTTTGGGGTCAGTACTGTGCCTCAAACAACTCTATGTTCGAGGACAACAACGCAGTTTTGGGATGTTAGTGCGGCGTGCTAGCATCTCTCGGGCCCACTAGCGTCCATACAGTAAAAAAATAGTGAACATAGTATGAACTACTCAAAAACTAACTAATCAGCCTAGCTGGTTGGTTTCAATGGGAAAAGTATAATAATAAGGTAAGATAGACACAAATGAAGATGATAAAGTAGGGAGACAAATGCCAAAGTAATAAAGATAATCTCACAAAAATGCACGTTCACTAGCTAGCACCACATGCTCTTTCACCTGCACACAAGATGGAAGGTGGAAATTATTGGGACTGTATAGGGGCCTACCTCATTCAGACCCACATTTTTTTCCTTCCACCTCCATGGATAGCTAGATAGCAACAAGAGAGAAATAGACGATAAAGAAGTAAAGAAGGAAGGAATGCAAATAACACTACAAAACAGTAAAGAGTTAACCAAATCACAAAGGAGAGGAGCTAAAAATTACCATCTCCACCAAGATCTCACTAGCCAATGGAAGAGAAAGAAGTCTTGAATAATCACAACATCAATTACAATGAAGGTAGGTCTCACAAAACCTCAAGCCCACATTGCAATGACTTGCTTAACACTTGCTTTGCAGAGTTGGCTGAGTGTTGTTGCAATTAATTGTTGTTGCTGCAATGGAGTGTTGAAGTTTTGCTTGAGAGTGGAGAGAATGTTGGAAAAATACTTGATAGTGTGAGAGAAAGATGGATTGCATGCTTAGAGGTGCAATTGAAGTGAGAATGAATGAATTTGAAGGAGATGAAGGAAGAATATGTCATTTTTTTGGTTAGTTGGTCGAAGAGGGACATTACAAATCAACTCCAATCAAAAGTGTAACACCTCTACCAACTTCAGTTGCAGGAATATGTCAGGGATGTAAGCATGCCACATGGAAGTCTGTGCACCGCGCGCACATCCCCAAAAAATATTCTCATGTCAACATAAAAGACAGATTCCAAGTGGAAGGAAGGAAACTTACTAATGTGGAATTTTTCCTTTGGATTTGGTTTTCTAAAGTGAGGATGTGTAAAAGGGAAATTTACATAAGGGGTGAAAATTTTCTCCTATACATTTTTCCCCCACTTTAGTGAGCACAAATACTGATGAGTGCCTTGGTAAAGTAGATCGAAGAGATAGTAGGATTAGAAATGTATACCTAAAACGTTGAGGAAGCAAACTGTGATCTGGTGAGCTCGAAAGCACAAGCTAGAACACAAGACTCCATAGCCTCGTAGAACTATGAAGCAACATAAAGTACATTGAAGACCCTCTGACCAACAATGGACAAATCTCGCAGGATGAAAATGGGTATGTGCGGGATCATGATGGGTATGTGGTTGACGACTATTTTTTTACCCAAAATTGATGAAACTAAAAGGGTTTTTAAAGGAAATTCTTAGCTTTCCACCGATATAAATTATGCTTTTTGATTTAATAAGTAATTATTATTCATTTTCCATTCAAATTATGACTAAAGTCCTAATTGATAGGTTGATTGAAAAACATTTATAGCTTTCAAATGGTATGACATTTTTTGAATCCAAAACATGCATCACATTGTATACTTCACATACTATAGGATTAAAAAAAGAAAAATTGAATTTCATGAAGTTTTGACCAAGTTAAGGTTGTCAGACATACGAGTTTTTATATTTTTTAAAAAATTGTAATAAAAAAATCATAATTAATTATTTACTTGGAAAAAAATTACAAAAGGAAATGTATCACATTGGGACATGAGTTCTCTACTTACATCTAAAATATTATAAAAAAATATTATCATTTTATTGTGGTTAGGGTGGTTAGATAAACACCTACTTCTTATTTTTTCCCTAAAATTTAAGTACCACTGCATTGAAATTTCAAATTTTCACCAAATAGATTTTTTTTTTTTTAAAAACCTAGTAGTTTAGAAACTACATTCAATTTGCTATAGATTCTATTCTTACATATTTTTGAATTAATATAGATAACTTATTCAATTTTTTACATCAAGTTTCCTAACTCTAATTTTTCTAATTTTTTGCCACTTAAGGGCCTATTTTTTTCATGATGATCCTACACACACCCAAGTGTCTCATAGGCCCACAAAATTGCAAGGAGGTAGCCCCCAAGATCTCTCACATGAAAGAATCCTTGAGAAGTATGTACCTTATAGGCTTGCAAACCTGCAAGGAGGTATTCCCCAAGATCTATCACATAAAAGAAACCTAGATGAAAGCACCTTATAAGTCTATAGACCTACAAGGAGGCATCCCTCAAGATCTCTCCCATGAAGGAAACCCAAAAAAAATGTCTTATAGGCCCGTAGACCTACAAGGGAGGTATCCTCCAAGATGTCTCACATAAAGGAAACCCCAAAAATTTACCTTACAGACCCACAGACCTGCAAGGGAGCAACCCCCAAGATCTCTCACATGTAAGAAGCTTAGAGGAATAAGACTCCCTAGAGTCATATCAGAAAGCAGCTTTACAGGCACACTTGCAAAGCGACATATTTACTCATAGATAAAGCATTTTCAAAAAAGCGGCCACACAGGTAGTCAAATAAATAGTCAAATAGACTGTCAACATATTGGAAAGATTTTAGAGGGGTCCCTTGGGAACTTGGTGTGAAGAAAGGGGTCTACTCAAGGGATGCACTATTTGAAAGAGACATTTTTTCTCAAATCGATTCAACACCAAGGAATCCTTTTGAAAGATGTTCACTTCATCAAGGAATTCAAAAGGAAGAAGATGCCCCCTTATGAGGGGAAGGTCAAATTTGCTTCATCCTCAAAGGAAATTTCTCAAGTTCTTTCTTTGTGAACCCATGATGAAGGAAACATGTTTCGTTAGGGGTCCAAATCGAGAATGTGATTCTTTGAAAAAATTTGCAAGGAAAAGATTCTTTGGCAACGAATACATTTTCTTAAAATTAAAGTAATGGCATTGTCACACATGAAAGGGACAAGGAACAACTCAAGCAAAGAAGAGAGAAAGATAAGAAAAGAGGGAAAGATAAATGATCACAAACAAAGGGCACATGGGGTGATATGATGTTTTGGGGTTAGAACTACTCATATATATATATATATAAGTATAATAATAGTATATAAATGAATTGTCATCAACCCCCTACTATATCACACCATGTGAAGAATTCATGAGAAAACAAAGTAAAAATATAAAAATTAGGTCAATGTGGAAGGGAAGCCTAAATACCCCCAACACTTTGCATCGTCCGTAATTTTTCAAAAATCAATCACAAACATGGAAGAATGACGATACAAATAGAAGAATGTTTACACCACAAAAACCACACTTGTATCCAAACACCAACAAGGATGAAAAGGGTCATCTAGGAACACATAGCATGATCATGGGGGAACACATCACAACACACACACACACCCCCCTAATCTAAAGATAAAGAAGAGGCCTCCCCCTAACATTCATCAACCAACAAGTCATGCACTTCCCACTCCAGATCATCATGGGGGGAAGGAGGATGAGCTTGAAGTGGTGGAATATTAAGGGGAGGATCTTTCAACCCTCCTACAACAAGGGCTAAGGAAGAAGGCCCTGCAAGGTCTCCTCCACTTGACTCTTGTGGAGCTATGTTCAACGATTTTGTGAAAATTGTTGACAAGGCCGAAACTTCATCTAGAGTGTTAAACATGCACTTTGTTGGAGTGCCATGTCATACCTCAACAAATGTAGAGTGATGTGCCCAAGGTTCACTGCTAGGCTCACCAAGTGACTCAGGAGCGATGAAAAACTCGGGAAAAGTTGGGGTTATTTATGTTATGAGGATGGAACAATCCAACACAGGACCACCCTTCAAAGAAAGTGGGCTCCTCTTATGCTCTCCATTGCTAGAAGGGAAATCCTTCATCTTCTACTTCATTGGTGGATGTGAACTCCCCATTGACGAGGTAAGAGGTGTGGAGGAGGAGGATAAAACTGCAACAGATAAAACTGCAACAAATACCACCAAATTGTTTGACATATCTTTGGGTTTTGGGAAAGGAGGGATGTTCGAAAGGGACATTAACAAGGGTAGCTCCACTGAAGGAGAGATAAACACTTGCACCTTTTTGCAGTCAACTGCATTCATACTCACAGTGGAATCCAAAAGTGAAACTAAAATAGATTGAATGAAAGCAGAGGGGAGGAGAGAGGAGGACACATCAAGTGACCTTGAGATAGGGACAGTTGACTCCTCTTCCTTCTTTTGCAAAGTGGCTTGCTCAACTGCAAGTTCCTTTCACTAACACTTGCGCTCATGTGCAAGGTGGTTTCTATGACTCTTTGAGCTAGAGGCCAAAGGTTGTGAAGGAGCGAAAGACTCCTAATCAGAAATGGGAGTTTCCATCATAGTTGTTTCCAGTGAAGGGATAGGCTCCTAAATGGGAGTAGGAGGAGCAGGTTGAGTAGCAACAAGGAGAGTCAGCTCTAGTGCCTTAGTAGCGGGCCTCTTCCCATTTACTACTTTTGGAGTAGGAGCGGTGGGAGGCCATGAAGGCTAGAACATAGAGGATTCCCCATGGGGACCTTTTCCATTTCCATATAAGTAGTACCAAGGTCCGGGTGGCTTAGTAGGGAGGTCTAACATCCTAATCTTAGGCTTATGACAAGAAAGTATCATTGGACTTAGTAAATAAAAGCCAAGCATATTAATCAACAACTCTTCTCTAGAAAGAGGAGTGGGAGAGCCATCTCAGGAATGGGGTAGCTTCTCTTTTCCCTTTCGAGAAGGGGAGGTAGCCAGATTTTGTGCTACTGGGAGGTTCAATTTCGGTTGTTGCTTGCCCTTGGTCTTATACTTCACATAGTTTTTGTAAATTAGATCCATTCTTGGAGGGAGCAGGCCAAAAATGATCTAACGAGTAACCCCCATGGGACACCAATGGCTGGTATCTAGTGTCATGTACTACATGCACAACACCTTCATGGGAGAACTTCAAAAATTTATGAATGACGAAGGTGATTCCATTCATGGAAGCTAGCCAAGGTATGCCCAACTTCATCCTGAATAGATCCAACTCTGAAATAACATCAAATACTGTGTCTACAACCCTAGATCCTACTAGGATGGAAAAAGTTATCGAGCCATACAATTTTAGGCTAAGACCATCGTATTTACGGATGGTAGATTTTTTTTCTTCATACTCCTTTCTATGCAATGAATTAAGCCACAACATCTCTTCTGTAATGACATTCAGTTAGCTTGTAGGGTCGAGTAAGACTCCTCTCATAATGTTCCATTGAGGTGAGTGGAAATGTAGAGGGGAGAAGGCTTGTTTTTTAAGGGTGAATCTTGCAATGTGAATGTCACATTCGGGGAGTCAGGTGTAGGTTGTGTGGTAGGAGCAACCATGACCATGTTAACATATGCCTTAGGCTGAGTGGTAGAATCGAAGGGATGGATAATTATGTTGGAAGAGTGTGATGGAAATGATTCCATGTATATTTGCAACTCACTAATTTATTTCGACACCAATTTGTTTGTATTTTGTTTACTTCCATCAAGACGAATAGTACTTTCCTCGATGCAGCCTTGTATCTCATGCAATAGACACATACAATGTTCAGTATCATGTTCATTAACTCAATGGTACTAATAGAAGGTATTCAGATCATACCAAATAGGGAAAGGTTCCTTGAGAGGTTTGGGGTTCTCTAAGGTTATGATCTTATCCTTTAGAAAATTTTGAAAGATGGAAGAATAATATTTTGCTAACTTTGTGAACTTTTTGTTGTGTCTAAGGCCATTATCATTCGTAGTGGCCACTACATTCGCAACAAACTTGCCTTTTCTAGATATTGATACAATGGAATTTCCTTCTAAGTTGGAGTGCGAGGAGGATCCCCTGAACTAAACTATCATTTGTTGATACTCTCGTAATGCAACACACAAATGCGCGAAAGAAGGGTATTGCATAAGGGAAAAATTTTCCTACCAAGGTCTTTGCAAATTCTATATGAACACCTTCTGCATGTTAGAATCGGGTAGCAGATATGAGATTTGTGAAAAGAGTGCTTGGTATCACACTATAAAATTAGTAATCTTTTTGTTATCACCTTGTTTACATCAGACAAGATTCGAAAAGGTCATCTTCAGTCTAATGTTGGCTTGGAACTATCAGCGAAATTGATTTACATGTTGATGGAATGAGAAGATGGAATTGCCAGGTAAGGAACAATACCATTCAAGTGTTGTATCCTTAAGAGATCGAGGGAATAATTTTTCCATCAATGCATCATGATGGAACAAATCAGTACATAGGGTGTTAGAGGAAGACACGTGCATTTTTGGGTCCCCTTTGCCACCATATTTATTGAATTTGGTAATCTCCATTCCTTAGGGGAAGGAAGTGTTTAAAATTTCTACCAATAATGCTCTATGTTAGAAAAAGGGTTGAAAGATAGGCTGGGAAGAGACTTGGGAGAGACTTTCCAACTGGCTTTGCATCTTATCCATATTCTAAAGAAGAGTATTCAGAATAGGGTTGTGGGATGACAAAGGTCCAATGGAACCTCCTCCAAAACCACCATCGGAGCCACCTCCAGAACCACTAGTGTGACCACTATTGGAACCACTACTAGAGCCACCACCACCAGCAGGGCCTCCATCAGAGTCACCTTCGCTTCTAAAACCACCACCATGGCCTCCACCAAAAACACCTCCACTAGTGCCACCGTCGAAGCCAACACCACTACCAAATCCCCTACCACTCAATCCACCAAAACCTCCACCACTAGATGTGATAGGAGGGGTGAAACTAAAACCCAAGGGTATCCTATTTTCCTTGATAATTTTAGATCCCTCGAAGGAAAAAGGGATGTTGATCAATGGGATTTTGGCAACCATGTACACAAACGAGGGAGGCATCAACATTCCTAGTTGTCTCTCATGGTCCTCAAAAGTGGCCCCTTGTATAATTTTAGGATTGGTTGGAAGAGCACATCCATCAGTCAAACTAGAAAGACTAACTAGGATTTCTATGCCTATTCGGTCTTTTCCCACCATATATTTTATTTCACTGATAACCCTAGCAGCCCTAGCCATCTTCAGGTCCTTTTCCAAGTGATTCTCCAAGTCACCTAGTCCTTTACTAAGGATAGAGATATATTTTGAAGGAATGTGAATGATCTCATGCTCATCTACTGACGATGGTGTAGGAGATGTAGGAGGAGTGGGGACGTGGTCAGTTTCATTGGAGATCCCTACCTTGTCCCTCAACAACTACTCATGAGCAACAAGACCAATGGTGGATCCAACAAAAAAGGCATGTAGAGAAACTAGTAGTGACCTTCATACTCTCCATTGGAGGGTGTCACAAACTTCTTCTAACAATGTACTAGGAAGTTGTCGACTGGTTTGTGATGCTCATAAACCTTCGCAACACTCAAGCATTCAATGATAACAAGGTTGGTGTGCAGGATCATGATGGGCCAAAAAGTAGTGATATGATGGGTATGTGTAGGGTATGTAGCTGACGACTTATTTTTTACCCAAAATTGATGAAATGAAAAGGTTTTTTAAAAGAGATTCTCAACTTTCCACAATATAAATTATTCTTTACTTTGAATTTAATAAATAATTATTATTCATTTTCTATTTGAATTATGACTAAAGTCCTGATTGATAGGTTGATTGAAAAAAATTTATAGCTTTCAAATGGTATCACGTTTTTTGAATCCAAAACATGCATCACATTCTATGCTTCACATAATATAGGTTAAAAGAAATAAATTTCATGAAGTTTTGACCAAGTTATGGTGGTCAGACATACAAGTTTTTTAATATTTTTTAAAAGTTGTAATAAAAAAATCATAATTAATTATTTACTTAGAAAAAAAATACAAAAAAATGTGTATCACATCAAGACATGAGTCCTCTACTTATATCTAAAATCTTATAAAAAATATTATCATTTTATTCTGGTTAGGGTAGTTAGACGGACACCTACTTTTTATTTTTTTATTCTGGTTAGGGTAGTTAGACAGAGACCTACTTTTTATTTTTCTCTAAAATTTAAGTACTACTGCATTGAAATTTCAAATTTTCACCAAATAATTTTTTTTTAAAATAATCCTTGTAGTTTAGAAACTATATTCAATTTGCTATAGATTCTATTCTTACATATTTTTGAAATAATATAGATAACTTATTCAAATTTTTACATTAAGTTGCCTAACTCTGATTTTTCTAAAAAAATTCATCACTTGAGGGCCTGTTTTTTCCATGATGATCCTACACATACCCAAGGTACCAGGGAAAAGTATCAATACTGATGAATGGATGGATGTTAGTTCATGTCAAGTTCACCAAAAATATAAGAGAGGGGAACCAACCATGTCAAGACCCCAGGTCACAGAGAGTTGAGAGTTAAGGGCTGCCCTAACTTACATCACTCTAAAGGGATGTTTTGGGAATAGGGATAGAGAATGATGAGGACTATAAGTGTCTCAATCACTCTTCAAATCCAAACTTTAGTTTGGGCTAGGTGAGATATTTTTTGGAGTCAGTATTGTGCCTCAGACAAGTCTCTATCTGAGGATGGTAGTGTAGTTCTAGGACATCAGCATGGCGCGCTGGCATCCATACAATCAGAAAATAGTGAACACAATACAAACTACTCAAAAACTAACTAATCGGCCTATCTGATTGGTTTTGATGGGAAAAATAGAATAATAAGGTAAGATAGACACAAACGAAGATGATAAAGCATGTAGACAAAGCCTAAAGTAATAAAGATAATCTCAGAAAATGCATGTTCACTAGCTAGATCCACATGCTCTTTCTCCTGCACATAAGAAGGAAGGGGAAAATTGTTGGGGTTGTATAGGGGCATGCTTCAGTCAAACTCCTATTTTGGTGTTTCCACCTCCACGGACAACCATATAGCAACAAGAGAGAAATATACAATAAAGAAGTAAAGAAGGAAGGAATGCAGATAACACTACAAAATAGTAAAGAGCTACTCAACCAAATCACAAAGGAGAGGAGAAAAATGTTACCACCTCCACTAAGAGCTCACTAGCCAATGGAAGAGAAAGAAGGCTTGAACAATCACCACAGCCTCAATTGCGATGAAGGGAGGTATCAAAAAAACTCAATCCCATGCTCCAATGGCTTGCTTCACACTTTCTTTGCAAAGTTGATAGAGTATTATTGCTGCAATGGAGTGTTGAAGTGTTGATTGAGAGTGGAAAGAATGTTGGAAAAATTATTGAGAGTGTGAGAGAAAGATGGATTGAATGCTTAGAGGTCCCAGTGAAGTGAGAATGAAAAAATTTAAAGGAGAAGGAAGAATCTACCATTTTTGGGGTCAGTAGGTCAAAAAGGGACATTAAAAATTGACTCCAATCAAAAGTGTAATGCCTCTGCCAACTTTAGATGCAAGAATCTGTCAGAGACGTAAGTGCACTATGCGAACATATGCACGACACACATGCATCCCCGACAAATATTCTCCTATCAACACAAAAGACAGATGCCAAGTGGAAGGAAGGAAGCTTGATGATGTGGAATTTCTCCTTCGGATTCGGTTTTCTAAAGTGAGGATGTGTAAAAGGGGAATTTGGTTACTTAAGGGGTGCATATTTTCTCCTATACAATATGCTCAAAGGGCTCATAAGAGACTATGTCGAAATAGTGCACTTTGAATTGATTGGGTGACTTGGAGAATGAACAAAACCTTGCCTAGAATTTAGCTACCCACTTGGACGTGTTGGGACAATCGATTTTGGTCCAAGAAGAAAAAAATAAAATATGCTTCTTTCAAATTTGCACTGCTCTCTACTAACACTTTTTTGCTAGTTTTCATTCTAAGTTGGCATGGTCAACAAGTGTTGAATTTACCAAAACTAAGAGAGGTTAATGTGGAGGTATTCCATATGGAATTGTACATCTAGAAAAAATAGTGTTAGGTGCTATGAGCTTTGAGAACCACTTTATCATATTTTGGTAGTTTTTTTACTCTTAGGGCTCTTAAGAGACTATGTTGAAATAGTGCACTATGAAATGATCGGCTAACTTGGGGAAAAGCATAGCCCTTTCCTATTATTTATCTACCCACTTAGATGTGTTGGAACAATTGGCTTTGGTCCAGGAAGTACAAAAAAAAATATTCTTCTTTCCAAATTTGCACTACTCTCTACTAAGAGTTTTTAAAAGTTTCCATTCATTGATGGCATGGCCAAATAGTGTTGAGTTGAAAAAAATGAGAGAGATTTATGTGGAGGGATTCCATATAGACTTGTACTTGTAGATAAAAAATTTTTTAGGTGCCATGAGCTCTGAGAACCACTTTGTCATAGTTTGATAATTTTTTACTCTTAGGGCTCTTAAGAGACTACATCAGAATAGTGCACTCCAAAATGATCAAGTGAATTGAAGAACTAATAGATCCCTTCTCTAGAATTTAGTTGCCTACTTGGATGTGTTGTTACAGTCAATTTTGGTCTAGGATGTATGAAACAAAAAATATGCTTATTGCCAAATTTACACTACTCTCTATTGACTCCTTTTGCAAGTTTCCATTCTAAGTTGGCATGGCCAAATAGTGATGAGTTAACTAAAACTGAGAGAGGATTATGTGGAGGGATGCCATATGGACTTGTACATGTAGATGAAAAATTTTTAGGTTCCACAAGCTTCAAGAACCACTTTGTTATAGTTTGCCACTTTTTTTCTCTTAAGGTTATTAAGAAATTGCATCAGAATAGTGTACTCTAAAATGATCGAGTGACTTTGAGAATGAACAAAGAAACTCACTAGTATTTAGTTTCCCACTTGGATGTATTGACATAGTTTTTTTTTGTTTAGGATGCACAAAATAAAAAATATGCTTATTGCCAAATTTTCACTGCTCTCTACTGATACTTTTTACAAGTTTCCATTCTAAGCTAGCATGGACAAACAATGTTGAGATGACCAAAATAAAGAGATTTTTATTTGGAGTGATTCCATATGGACTTGTACGTGCAGATGAAACATTGTTAGGTTTCACGATCTTTGAGAACCACTCTATCATAGTTTGGAATTTTTTGGATCTTAGGGCTCTTAAGAGTCTACGTTGAAATAGTGCATTCTGAAATGATTGGGTGAGTTGGCAAATGAACAGAGTCCTTCCCTATAATTTAGCTACCCACTTGGACATGTTGGCATAGTTGGTTTTGGTCTAGGATGCATGAAACAAAAATATGCTTATTTCCAAATTTTCATTTCTCTCTACTAACGCTTTTTGCAAGTTTCCATTCTAATTTGGCATGTAAAAATGGTGTGAGTTGACGAAAAATGAAATTTTTTATGTGGAGGGATTCCATATGGACTTGTACACGCAGATGAAACATTGTTAATTGGCATGACCTTGACAAACCACTTTGTCATAGTTTATCAATTTTTTTCTCTTAGGGCTCTTAAGAGACTACATTGGAATAGCGCACTTTGAAATGATCGTGTGACTAACAAATGAAAATAATGATGATTATAATGAAAAGATACATAGACTAAAAAATCTTATCCAAAAAATAATTTTGTGTAGTAATTTGGAGAGATATATTTACAAATTTATTTAATGGACAACTAGTGACACTATTTTGGGTTTTTACAAAGCCATTTTTTAAATATCAATTTTTATCATTGAAACTCTTCTCCGCCAATTTATTATAATATTAAATATAATTTATGAGAATTGTAATGCTATCCATTGGATTATTATCAGTTATGAGTTTATATTTATATTTTAATTTGTTATTATCCATTCATTTCCTCTTTAGATTGTAAATTATAATGTTATAATTCATTGAATCATTCATTAGTAGACATTGTGATTCCAATTATTTACACAAAACTATTTTATACCTACAAGCCAAGGTGGTTGGTCTTAATCACATATTCCAAGTCTTGGAAGTGCATAAAATAAGGAGTACAAGTGATTGAAACACTATATTTAGGGTAGTATTGTTATTTAGGCTAACAAAAATCCAATTTTATTTTTTGTTGCAATGGACTCTTCATTTATATACATTATGTAATGTGGTTGTGAATAGGTTACATAGGTTTTTTTGTCCTATGGTGTTGTGTTGGTTATGTCTAAATGATTCAAATATACTATTTCATTATAAACCTAATGGGTGATGATCAATGGTGTGTTTACAAAGGTTATACGTAGGTTTCATCTTTGTGTGGTAGGATTATCACCCATATGGTGTATTTACAATAGTTATATTAGGTCACCTTATTGAGGAATTCCTATGCTTATGGTGATGTGGTTTGGCCATGATATTTCTTTCATGCTTCCTATAGTGTACTCTTAATCCCTAAATTATTCTAATGGGTTTAGGATTTTCTTGGTTAGTTATGGTTTGTGATAAATCCTCTCACTTGCACGGTTATTGTATCTTGTCTATATATGTTTCTCATGAGTGTACTAGTGGTTCATAGTGAAATTTTGTGGTATAGTGGTTGTATATATATATTCTTAGATGTTGGTTGTCTTTATCATGGAGGTGTCAGGAACTATTGTAGTTATTGTTCACCTTATTAATTTGTTTCATTCCTATAGTGGCATTCTTCAATTCAACAAATATTATAAAAATGCAATTATTAGAATGATACTTTATTCCTTTTGTTGAAGTTATAACTATTAGCTTCATCAATTATACTTTTGTGGCATGTGATCCTCTTGATGGCATGCCAATGGAAATTGTTGTTTTACCTCTTTGTTTAGGACCCGTGCATATTTAATTCTTATGCTAACATATCCTTATCAACTTACTATCTACCATCTAATACACCCTACTTCCATATATTTTATTGGTATTCAAATAGAGTTCAATTGTTTTACCTACTTCCTAAACATTATACACCACACATACCTTGATCTACTTCTAGATTTATAGGTCCTTGTTGCATGTCTAGATGTAATGTTGACACACTTAGTATTACTAAGCATCCATGTTATGATTGATAACATTAGAAAAATAGTCATAAAATTTGGTGAAGTTTCCTAAGGCAACCAAATTTAAAACTAGCATAGATGGATTACCAATTGTAATTAATAAGTTCTATTAAAGTTCAATTTCATTAATCTATAACATGTTATTGATCATAACTTAACCATCTAAACTGATTATACATTCCAATTTTAAGTTTCAAAAGTGGAAAGACATGAACACAAGGAACAAATTATATTGAATATCAATTTTTATATATCGAATTGTAAAATAATTGTGTATATGCATATAAAAATTTGGCATATGTGCCAACTAAAAACAATTTTTACAAAATGTGGCATATGCCATCTCAAGATATACATATAATATACATGCCAAATAGCTATGTATCAATCCCTAAATATCTAATTTTAAGTGAACCTATATATCTCTAGAATATCCTAATCTTGTGTTGGATTATCAAAATCAAGCCTCCTCAAAGTACTTGGTGGCTTTGAAGTTCCCTGCAAAAATAACAAATCAAACCACAAATTAGATTAATTTTGTCAAAGGTTGACAAGTTAGACTAATAAATAGAAACTTATATACTATAATTTTAGAATTATAAAATTAACATCAAAATCACTATATTGAACTATAATTTATCTAGCTCTAGGAAAATTCACCGCCATGAAAATTCACCTCATGGAAAATTCACCACTAGCAATTCACCACGGTGGATAAATCATCGCATATACAATTAGAAAATTTTATTTATGATAATTAAAATGTCTAAATATTAATGCTTAAATTGCAATTATAATTGTTTGTAAAATTTTCAATAAATTGTAATGAAGGTTTTGTTACTCTATATTTATGTTATTAATGTGGTGTAAATTATTCTTTTGCGAAAAAATTCTCAAGGTCTTGGAAATACATATTAAAAAATGTTAATGTGATGAATTATCTATAGTGGTGAATTACTAGTGGTGAATTTTCCATGAGGTAATTTTTTCACGGCACTAAATTTTTCGACGGTGAATTGTTGGTAGTAAATTTTCTAATTTATCTAGAATGGAATTCTTGATTACCTCATATCTTGCTATTTCTTGTGAAATACATTCTACAGATGGTTTTCCCCTAGGGCAATCAAGAGTCCTAACATGTTAAAATGGTTGAGGATTTGTAATATTGCTAAATCAGTCAAAGGACTATAGAAGGTAAAATAAAATTGATTAAAAACTAATATATAATTGTTGACAAGTAAACATAAACTAAACATATATCTACTATTTGAAAATATATATCTACAATATATAATAAACACATACCTCCTATGATGTTTGTTCTCTTGTTGTAGAAGGGATCATCATGGATGAACCAACAATGATATAGTTTTCTAAATAAAAATGGAAAGAATGTAAGACTATAAATGCACACGTACATATATTCATAATGTTGAGAATATAAAAAAAAACATTTACCTCTTGTGATGCTTCTTCCAATGTTTCAGAAGTAGTCATCATCGATGTAAAACCAATAGGTTGTATAAAAAGAAAAGAATACATAAGATTATCAATCTATGTACATGTATAATCATAATAGGTTTTAAAAATTAACATCTAAATCATAATTTAAATGATATGCATATAAAATAAAAATTGTAAACATGTATGTGAAAAAAAGTATACCATATAGTTACTCTCTAGGCCAAATAAAATGGTCATAAGGGTACCCTCTTAGACCTGTGTAATTTGATCCTCCATCATCAACTATTAAATCTAGCACATAAATATATATTAGTACTAATATCTTTTATAAAATATTAATTTAAGATAAAATGCACTATAAAATTACTTTAAGACTTACCATTATTTGTTGTCAACTGATAAGATCCAACATCCTCCTCATCTCTAGAACTTGATTACTCTCTAGGATGTACTCTAGATCAACTATCTCATCTCCTATGTCTGACATATGATGGACCTCATAATTGGATGTGTCCATCAGAGGCTTAGTAGGCTATGCAAGATGACCTAAAAATATGTGAAATTGCACATATTGTACTGATGGGGAACATAAATATGTGGAGAAGAGGAGGGTATACCAATAGAAGTTGATCCAATAGGTATATCACTATAATGAAGTTGAGTGAACTATGAGATCTAGGTGATCAAATGGTCAGTCCAAGCATGTACAACCATGATACTCTAATGCACGTTGCATTTTCAACAATCTCTAGGTGTTGTATTGGAGGTGGGGGAGCAATAGGAGGAGGGGGAATAATTGGGGTTACTCAATTTACCCTGGGTCTATCTTGAGGAATTCATCTACCCAAACCTTGGAAATCCCTCATATCAAAGTAGTTCACATGCTTACCCATGAAAATTTCAGCTTATAACTTTTTCAAAGAAAATATTGGGGGGACATCAATATTGTTGTTGGGTGGTTTATCAAAAACCATCCACCAAAGATTCCAAAAATTATCTAGGATACCTTGATGTGTGCAACATTTAATCAAATATTTGGGCTTACACACATCAATGTGTTGATTAGTTTTAGGATTGATGAAAATTTGTGCTAATTGGGATTTCAAAATGTCTTGTTCGCTCACCTAATCATATGATAAGCCATCAAAATATTTTTTCCTCTTGGAATCTCACCACTCTAAAAAGGAAATATGTTGGTTGATGAGGGTTTGAACATTAAAAATTATTGATTTTAAAGTGGTTATCATTAAGGAAAGTGAAGGTGCCAATGTTATAATTGGAAAATGTTCCTCAATTCAGTTAGATTATCATTGATTAAATCATGGATAGGAGGGTTTTGTAGGGAAGGATTTGGTGGTGGAGGAAGGATTTGTCTAGGAAAGGTTTGCTTCTGGAAGAGGATTTGGATTTTCAGCTATTGCAACACCTAATTGATGTGTTTTTTTTAGAATGAAGGAATCAGTCGAGTATTCATCCCCCTATAAATTGTAGTGCACCTGGTAAAAAAATTTCATGTGACTGGTGGCACTAGTGCAACATGCCCTCTGGTACCATGGGGATGGTGGGGAGACTAGACCTCATGACCTCTTTCCTACAATAGGATGCTTTAGACAATTGAGCTAGGTCCATCGCCCATCACCTAAATGATGTTGAAAATTAAAAAATTAATAATTTTTTAATTACAAACTAAAATGTATATACGAAAACCTATTTTACACTAAAATTGTTAAAAATAAATTGTTTTGAAGAAAAACAATAAAAATCACATACCTTGCAAGAAAATTGGTTTAAATTGATAATTTCAAAGATGGATATCAATTATATTGGATATCCATTGGTTTTGTTCGCCCTCCACGTATTGTGGTGGGTGAAAATACTAAAATGATAAGTTTCAGTTTGTTTTTGTTTATAGATTTACAAATAGATATTTGTTTGGTTTCATATGCTCTTTTTTAAGAAAGTCAGTAATATAATAATATATTATATATAATATGCAATATATATAAATATATATTATATATATTATATATATAATATATATATTGCATATTATATATTATTTAATATAATATATATCATATTTATATTATATATTATATAATATAAAATATACCATATAATATATTAATATAATATCATATATTATATTATATATTATATATAATATATTTATTTTATATATGATTTCATTAGAAATGGATATCAGTTTCTAATGGATATCCATTTCACTTTGGTTCTTACCATGGCAACATGTACTTTTTACTTGATCCTAGTAAAAAGTCAAAGTGGAATTTAACGTTTTTGAGCAAATAAAAAATGCCTTTTTTTTTTATCATTTGAAACTTTTTGGACCCCCTTGATCTTGCACTCACCCTCCTACATAGGTCATGTGAGAAAAAATATTAGTGGCTTGATCTAAAATAATGAAGTATCCAAAGGAGATACATATTCCAATGTAGCAAGAATTGCACAAGAGTGAGGCTCAATTCTACTTCAGTAATCTCCCATATTCACAAGAACCAACAACAAAAAAACCTAGCAAGACAAGTTTTTTTGAGAGTCAACAAGTCAAGCAATACCCACAAAGCATGTGAGTATAAAGCTGGTACTAATGGTTAAATAATTCCACCACATAAACTCAACCAAAACCATCATTTTTTATTAAGATCTTAGCTTCCTCAGGAAGGAGAGATCCCTCCTCCCATGCTCTATACTCATTAAGTCTGACAACTTCATTGGCGAAAAAATCAGCCAACAAATTTCCTTCTTAATATATGTGAGAAATGTGCATTTTTTCACAAGATCTCACCATTATAATAGCATCCTTAATTAATTGATCAACACTCCAGCTAGGTTTATGGGTTCCACATAGAAAATTAATGATGCTTAACAAGTCTCCTTACACCCATAATTTACAGTAACCCATGTCCATGACCAACTTAATACTTATAAACGCAGCCTTTGCCTCAGCACATCGATTTGTCTAATTTCCCAATGGGAGTTAATTGCAATGTTATTTTTATGCAAAGAAAAATAAAACTAAGAAAATAAAAATAATGGAAAATAAAATAATAAAAACTAAAAAGAAAATGGTCGAAGGGAAAAGGGACATACTATTTTTCCTAAATACATTTTATTTTGTCAACAAAAACCTCTTCTTTATCTAAGGAAGAAATTGAAATTTAGTCGAAGGATTGAAGGAAAGGGAGAATGGGATTCTTGGATGGGAGAGTGGTAGTAGTGTGTGGAAAAGTGATGTTTTTGGCTTGTGTACTTCAACAAATAACACTTCTCCATTTTTTTTCTTATGTTGGGATTCCCCATTGTTAGTTATTTTTAAATTTTCTTTTGAATTAGTTGTATTTCATCTTTCATGCCCACACTAGGTGGAGGCATATGACTTTGATATTAGAATAAAAATTTAGCTTCCATTTGTAGCTTTATTTTATACTCTATATTTTGACAAATATGTTTTTTCTAAAATATTAGATTATTAATATTGGAAATTTTTATTTCATAAAAGTGTTGTGCATTTTTGAATAAAATGGAACTCTTCATTTATTTGGAAAAAAATATACTTTAAAAGATAGAAATTTTGCTAACTTTCAAGGTATCATGTGGCAATATTAATGGCGGATTTAATTTTTTTATGGATTTTTCCTCCTTGAAGAAAAATTAAAAAATCAAATTTTACACCTCATAAGAATGAATTATTTTTTGGCAAGATTAGTCTCCATTATATTTAAGATTTTTCCATAAAATTGGAGCATTGGAATTTTATAGTTAAGAAGGTATATGATAGGAAAGGATTTTCTCTCCCTATTTTCCATAATATAAAGTGCTCTCTAAAAGCAACATGGTGGTAAATTTTAATCAAGTGATAATTGATGAAAAATTGGGTTGATTAATTAATTAATAATAATTTATATACTAGTACTTGTAAGCAATTTGATACTTGATCTAGTTGTGAAGGGTAGGTACAAAGTCTGTAATGCCCTACCACCCAACCCTAAAAGAAACTAACAATTCTAACATTTATGGCATATTTTTTTTAAAAGTAACTAACATGCAACAATATACATCACATGAAATGAAAATTTACAAGTACAACATATAACAACATCCCTTGGGGTTACATGACTGCATTACTCTTCATATCAACATCTTTACATTACATGAAAGATAGGATATACACCAATAACCAAAATTTAATAACATGAACATGGGAAATACATTAATAACATGAAGATACATTGCTCAAGGTTTACATAAATACAACATTTCTTCCCAACATGTATGGGAAGATTACAATAACATGGAATAATACCTCTAAAATGTATGAATACAAACTGCAAGCTAGATCCAACTCTGGTGAATCCCTGGAGTCACTATATGAGGAAAAATTATGCACATCTAGAACTTTGAATGGGGTCCCAATGGGGTGCATAGCACATTCCACCTAGCCATGTGGACACAAAAGTCCACCCCCATGCTGGGAGTTGACAAGAAAGATCCACAACCAAGAAGTCAAATGGACCATTGGTAACAAGACTCCACAACAAGGATAATAAATCACAAGATAACAACCCATAACATTTCCAACACATAACCACAACAAGAGTAATGAAAATTCCAACAAGAACCAATTTCCAATAATATAGATAAACACTAAATAACCATAAGAGGAGCCAACAACAATAGAATCCAAAGCTCTCCAAATGAGACTACAATATCAACCAACAATCAATATCCAAGGGAACATTTTTTCAACATCAATAAAGTTTCCATGAGGCATTTATGCAACATTGAAAAGATGAAAAGAGGCTTCAAAAAGAACATCAATAAACAATTGCCTCAACAACAAAAGATACAACCTCTTCCAGAGGTACAAGAGCATGAAGGGGAACCAACAAGAAAGCATGAGTGCCTAAGGGTGGAGTGTCATCGCATGGCCTTCATGGATTTACCAAACTACCTATAATCTAGGAGCCGCCTCCATCTATGGCTAACCAGACATCATGTTTCAAGCTGCCACCCCATAGGGTGACTCATGTGGAGCTATCTACCTTTCGTGAAGACAAGGTAGTGACCTTACCAACTAGGTCTCCCCACCCATCCTTAGCCTTTGGGAGCGCTAATGGCAAGGGTGAGGTGTATATTTTAATCTTGTTATGTGATAAATAACAAAACCCACTAAGTAAATTAATTAGGTTTTCACTTTATTAAACTCTCAAGTGTTACTCTAGACTAGCCACTTTAGGCGCTAGACCCCCACTGAGAGCCACTCCCCCTTACTAGCAACAAAAATCAAAACCACAAATGGGAAGCCAACTTGCACAAGATACCAAAACCAAGCAAAGTATCAATCACCACATGAGGCATGCACCATCTCACATTAGAAATTCATAGTAAAGAAAACCACTTTTCAGGCTTGACCCACCTAAATCAAATTGAACATAAGAGCAACCATTTCAAAGGAACCAACAAAATAAATAATCATAAGGCAATATTTTATTTCCCCTCCTCTGGAAGCCTAAAGGGTCTGACTACCCAAAACTCACAACAAGGGTAATTCAAAGTAATACGAGTATCAAAATAAACGTCAATATGAATTCAACAAATAATATCTCCTCAAAACCCAATTAACTCAAAGGACACTACCTTGGAATGGAATCATTAAAGAACTTCAACCTTTAATTCACAACAAAATTGAAACACTCAATCTCAAGAACATTTAACTCATCACCACAATGTGTCTTTTCACTCAACAAGAAAATATTTAAAACAATTAAAGAAATTAAGGAAACATATTTTAGAACGATCCCAAAACCAAACACAAAGAGTAATACAATTAAACAGATAAATAAAGTGACCATGCAACACATAATACCAACATAATCATGAAATCAACATATAATAATAAATCATCTAATACATGATTATAAGCATAACCACTTTTAAAAAGATTATCCTACTAACTTCTTAAACAAACTCTTCATTTTTACAATTACAGCTAATTCAAATTTATCAATAATAACCCTATATTATTCATAACTAATCAATCTTTAATTCCATTTGACATTAAAATAACAATTCCATAGAACATTCTAACCAATCAGTTTACATTTTATTTTCACATTATATATTTTCACTCATAATGAAATCACTAACAATATTTAAAGAAAACTAGAAAACATATTTTACCATTATCTCACTATGCTCATTACAAAGTCATTCTATAGCAATCAAATTAGATTCCCAAATAGGTATATAAAATAATTTAATTCACCTCAATTGAATACCCACTTATTAACTAATCTTTTAGATATCAAAACACTCTTTTCTTAACATTTTGATCCACACCCCTAATTTACTTTCTCCCTAACATAACTAGCTTAAAAAAAACCAAATGAAGGTAAGAGATTATAATTAGATTTCCAAGAAATAACATAACATAATATTTCTTTGTCATATTGATACTCTATGATTTTCTACAAGTATAATTATATGTATATGTAAATAGAATTGACAGATTGCATCCACGCTTTTAATATAATATTATATATATATAAATATAAATCTATATTAAAGCAAAGGCTCCTGCAAGTTACAAATGCAGATTATCTTATATAACTATCCATATATATTTAATTAGACATATAGATATGTTGGTGATGTAGGAGAAACTTCAGTTTTCAATTTTAAGCCAATAGGTTGGCAGATGTGAGGTTCAGGCCAACATTTAGTGAATAGGAAGAAAGTTGACTGATCAAATACCATGGTTAAAGTTAATCTGAGACCACGAGTATCAGTGACTAAAGAGAGACATATTTGATTATCCCCAAGAATATCATTGTGATAAAAGACTAGATAGCCGAATCAAACTAAGATAGATAGAACAGGGCAGCGGCTTGTATATACTGATGAAATTTAAGATAAAGGATATCAACTACCAATAGCGAATCCGATCAAGGAATAGGGTATAGAAACCCATCGAAGCATCACAACAAGGGAGATGATGAGGTTGTGAATGCCACAGTAAGCATATATTCGGAATGGGTAAGCGAAGACAACGCATGATAACTGTTTCACAGAATCTCAAGAGATGTAAATGGATTTGTTGAAGAGGATTAATATACTTTCACATCACCGAACTCCAAAAAAAACTATAATGGTAATTCATGGCATAGCCAAACATGGATTTAGTAGACAGAGATATGCATGAACCAATACTTGACATTCAATCATCCCCCCGTTCGAGCCAACATCACCTAATCATGGTGGTTTACCCCACTTTTGAAAAAACGGAGCATACACACAAGAACAATTTATACTTCCACTACTGTTAAAGGAAGGCATGCTTATTTTTAACATATCAAAGTTGAAGATCACATTCCATGACCTTCCTTCTATCCCATCTACTCGTACCATCTTGACGAACCACGGTATTTTCTCTGATCGTTAGGAAAAATAATGGTTCCATCTTGCTCTGATCAAGACCCCTAAATGAATTCCTTGCAAAGGATTACCAAGCATACTATAATCATACAGCTATAACACAGTAACTTCATTCTGGAAATACAGCACTTGATTTAGAGGTTATGTCTTTTGCAACCACAATTTCTCTTCTATTTTATGGAGAAGCAACAAACTGAAGTGACCAAAAGTATGGAGATTAGAAGTGGACCCCCATGGAGCTTAATGTTACAGAAAGGAAAACCTATACATAGAATGCAAAGAACAGATACTGATTGGAAGTTCACATTCAGAGGAAACACTAAATGAAATCTGCAAGGATTGATTTGAGATGACGTCTCCCTGAGATACCATCGGTATCTCAGAAGATGATCAAGGAGTATACAACAGTATGAACAGAATGAGAAGGCAACAATCTAATATATATATACCGAGCCTAAAATAAAATCAATATAGAACTTGGCTATCAACTATTAAATAAGAAGCATGTAAATAGCATGCATTTAAATCGAATTTCAAGCACAATAATTTACCAATGAATGACCAAGATAGGGAAAAGCATCCAATAAAGATGTAGGGTGCATGAATGAAATCAAGCAAGCAGTAAGAATACAAGGCATATCAATATGAACTCGACCAAGTCGAACTTTTAGTGAAGAAAAATTAAATTCCTAAGAATGGTGAAAGTATAGAGTAGTGGAGAGGCATTAAAAGCCATGGGTGACGCCTGTTTATGGAAAGAAAAAAGGAAAGGAATCATATAAATCTGTAAATTCAAGAAGTTGGAGGTGTTGATTCACTACCGTAATCTAACCTTAAAATGGTATTTACTAATAACCTGAAGCAATGAAGAGTTGAGATGTTAAAATTTGAAAGTGGATAGTATGGGAAGCCACAATTTCAAAGTTGAGATTCCGTACTTTGGGCAAGGATGTTTCAATGAAACTGGGCGACTTCATCATAACATGAGATAATGACTCAGATTGCAAGGGTGGGATCAACTTAAACAGATTAAATCAGCTGTAAGCTACCCCACCAGACCAAGGATAATAGGAAGAGTTGGATCAATGTAATGACTAGCTTATAATACTATAGAGATATCATTACAATTGATTATTTGATCTCAGACAACCTCCAATACAACATTCCCAAGATGCATAAAAGTACAAAAAATCTAGATGCATGTGCAGATGTTTTGAAGTTAACGGTTTACAAGAAGGACAACGAAAATTAACGCAAGAAGGGTGTATGCCAACAATTTAAGTTTATAGGGAATCTAGTCTTATGCCTATACAGTGCATATAACAACTACATTAGAGAATGAAGAGCTGAAACATCGAGACTTTGACAGGAACAAGATAATGCAGAGATCGGATAAAGAAAGATTACCGAAGCATTTCCTCCAGATAACAATCTCAACAGTAAGTTGTTATTCCGATCAAGCTTCAACAATCATATATCGTCCTCCCCCCATCATCTGCAATCTCTCTTTTTTTTAATTCTTCACATTCTTGTCTCCCTTTTTCTGTTCTCCCGAGAAGGAAAAAGTATTTACCATTTGAAGAAACTCCCCCACATTTCGAAAGCCAAAATCCAATAAAATCCCAAAATCTCCAATAAATCTTTTAGTTTCTTTTTTCAACGATCTCTTCAAAGTTGGGAATCCCTTTGCATGTAAATCTTTATATCCTTTATATTGCTTTTGCAATCCGTTTTAAAAATCTTATTTCTTTATCTCTTTCTATTTTTTATTGTCTTTACATCAGTTCTAAATATTATCTTCAAGATTAGAATCACATTGTTTTATCCTATTTAAATATTTATCCTCAAATAATAATAAATTATCAATCATGATTAAATATATTACTTTTACAAAGAAATCAATTTAATTATAAATAATATCTATTTTCTCTATATTTCATAAACTTAATTTATTTAATTATTATTTTGATTTTCCAAAATTACATTGTATCCGATTTTTTAATTAAATTAACTAATTAAAAAAGATCATACAAATTATTACCTTTACCACAAAATTCAATAACAAATAAACAACAAGATCACAAAAATCACTTACTCAAACATCTAGAAGGCCGATACAGAGGGGCACTACATCCTCCCCCCCTTAGCCTTGACTTACTCCTAGAAGTCGCAAGATGAAACAAAATGTGTGCCATCAAAAGCACAACAATGCAATAACAACAACTATATCAACAAGTAAACGCCATCAATTAATCAATTGAACTTTAACAAATCAAAAGAAAATGAATGATGCCAAAAATGGCGACTGGGTTGCAAACAAACCACATTGTTAAACACAGGGATGGGGTGATGAACAAGGGTGAGGAACTTTCTTTTCAACTCTGATTTTTCCACATCATACCCATTGGAATTTATGGTACTCATCCAGTCCTGATAGTGCAGGTGGAGTAGAGGCTTGGTACTTGGAATCTTGCATAAAAGCAAATGTTGTATACAACATATATATATCAAATCAACCTAATGTAGAGGGAATCGTTGTGTCGTATGTCTCTCATGAATGAGTGATATGAAATCATCCTTCTAAGACAATACCATCAAAGCAACATCATAAACGATCATCAGTACAACTACTAATCACATGCCACATTGTATTAAATCCATATGTGAAATATAACCAATTAATTACATTCTCCCTCGAGATTTGAAGCCGACTACCTGAAAACCAAAAACTAAGGTGGAAAAATTACACATTAGTACTAGTTATTCAAGTTGATTATTCACTATTTGTCACCAAATCTCACAACAATTTCAAATAAAGACCATTTTTTTTTACCTTATAGATTCAAGAAAACACCCTTCATCACTCCAAAAGCACAAAATTTCAAATTTAGTGCATACATGACACATTCATACTTGCATCACTGGGAACACATCACACGACCACAAAAAGGTCCATAATTCTTTCCCAAAAGGTAGGATATCGATGCATTGCGCACTACACTGAGGGTCCTATCCTTTCCACCAGTTTCCTGCACTATTGAACCAACACCATCTAGGGACAAACTCTAATCATTGAGTGAAATGACAAGAGGTTGAAACCTTAAACTCAATAGTCTAAAGAAAAGGTTAAAATAATGGGATCATAGTGCCCAGTGTTTGAACCTAGGCTATAATACCATGTGTAATGCCCTACCACACGACCCCAAAAGAAACTAACAAATCTAACATTTATGGATTTTTTTTTTTTAAAGTAACTAACATGCAACAATATACATCACATGAAATGCAACTTTACAAGTACAACATATAACAATATCCCTTGGGGTTACATGACTGTGGCACATTACTCTTCATATCAACATCTTTACATTACATGAAAGATGGACATACACCAATAACCAAAAGTTAATAACATGAACATGGGAAATACATTAATAACATGAAGATACATTGCTCAATTTTTACATCAATAAAATGATGCTTTCCAACATGTAAGGGAAGAGTACAATAACATGGAATAATACATCTGAAATGTATGAATACAAACTACAAGCCAGATCCAACTTTGGTACATCCTTGGAGTCACTACACGAGGAACAACTCTGCACATTTGGAACTTTGAATGGGGTCCTAATGGGGTGCAAAGCATATTCCACTTGACCATGTGCACTCAAAATTCCATCCCCCATGTTGGGAGTTGACAAGAAAGATCAACAACCAAGAAGTCAAACAATCCACTGGTAACAAAACTGCACAACAAGGATAACAAATCACAAGATAACAACCCATAACATTTCCAACACATAACCACAACAAGAGTAATGAAAAGTACAACAAGAACCAATTTCCAATAATATAGATCACCACTAAATAACCATAAGAGGAGACAACAATAATAGAATCCAAAGCTCTCCAAATGAGACTGCAATATCAAACAATAGTCAATATCCAAGGGCACCTTTCATCAACATCAATAAAGTTACCACGAGGCATATATGCAACACTGAAAAGCTGAAAAGAGGCTTCAACAACAGCATCAATAAACAATTACCTCAACAACAAAAAATATAGCCGCTTCCAGAGGTACAAGAAAGCATGAGTGCCTAAGGGTGGAGTGTCATCGCATGGCCTTCATGGATTCACCATACTACTTATAATCTAGGAGCCGCCTCCATCTATGGTTAACCATACATCTTGTTTCAAGGTGTCGCCCCATAGAGTGACTCATGCCGAACCATCTACCTTTCATGAAGACAAGGTAGTGACCTTACTGACTAGGTCTTCGCACACGTCCTTAGCCTTTGGGAATGCTAATGATAGGGGTGAGGTGTATATTTTAATCTTGTTATGTGATAACTAATCCAACCCACTAAGTAAATTAATTAGGCTTTCACTTGATTAAACTCTCAAGGGTTACCTTGGACAAACCACTTTGGGCGTTGGACCCCCACTGAGAGCCATTCCCCCTTACCAACAACAAAAATCAAAACCACAAATGTGAATCCAACTTTCACAAGATACCAAAACCAAACAAAGTATCAATTACCACGTGAGGCATGCACCATCTCATGTTAGAACTTCATAGTAAAGAAACCCACATTTCAAGGCTTGACCCACCAAAATCAAATTGAACATAAGAGCAACCATTTCAAAGGAGCCAAAAAAATAAATAATCATAACACAATATTTTCTTTCCCCTCCTCTGGAATCCTAAAGGGTCTAACTACCCAAAACTCACAACAAGGGTAAGTCAAAGTAATACAAGTATCCAAATAAATGTCAACATGAATTCAACAAATAATATCTCCTCAAAACCCAATTAACTCAAAGGACACTACCTTGGAATGGAATCATAAAAGAACATGAACCTTTAATTCACAACACAATCGAAATGACCAATCTCAAGAATGTTTAACTCATCACTACAATGTGTCTTTTCACTCAACAAGAAAACAATTAAAGAAATTAAGGAAACATATTTTAGAATGACCCCAAAACCAAACACAAAGAGTAATACAATTAAATAGATAAACAAAATGACCATACAACACATAAAACCAACATAATCATGAAATCAACATATAATAATAAATCATCTAATACATGATTATAAGCATAACCACTTTTAAAAGGATTATCCCACTAACTTCTTAAATAAACTCTTCATTTTTACAATGACAACTAATTCAAATTTATCAATAATAACCCTATATTATTCACAACAAATCAATCTTTAATTCCATTTCACATTAAAATAACAATTTCAAAGAACATTCTAACCAATCAGTATACATTTTATTTTCACATTATATATTTTCACTCATAATGAAATCATTAACAATATTTAAAGAAAACTAGAGAACATATTTTACCATTATCTCACTACGCTCATTACAAAGTCATTCTATAGCAATCAAATTAGATTCCCAAATAGGTATATGAAATAATTTAATTCACCTCGATTGAATACCCACTTATTAACTAATCTTTTAGATATCAAAACACTATTTTCTTAAAATTTTGATCCACACCCCTAATTTACTTTCTTCATGACATAACTAGCTTAAAACAAACCAAATGAAGGTAAAAGATTATAATTAGATTTCCAAGAAATAACATAACATAACAATATTTCTTTGTTGTATTGATAGTGTATGATTTTCTACAAGTATAATTATATATAAGTATATGTAAATAGAATTGACAGATTGCATCCGCACTTTTAATATAATATTATATATATAAATATAAATCTATATTAAAGCAAAGGCTCCTGCAAGTTACAAATGCAGATTATCTTATATAACTATCCATATATATGTAATTAGACATATAGATATGCTTGTGACGTAGGAGAAACTTCAGTTTTATAATTTAAGCCAATAGGCTGGCAGACGTGAGGTTTAGGCCAACATTTAGTGAATAGGAAGAAAGTCGACTGATCAAAGACCATGGTTAAAGTTAATCCGAGACCACGTGATTATCAGTGACTAAAGAGAGATGTACATTTGATTAGCCCCAAGAATATCATTGTGATAAAAGACTACATAGCCGAATCAAACTAAGATAGATAGAACAGGGTAGCGGCTTGTATAAATCGATGAAATTTAAGATAAAGGATATCGACTACCAATAGCGAATCCGATCAATGAATAGGGTATAGACACCCATCAAAGCATCACAAGAAGGGATATTTATGCTAGATGATGAGGTTGCGAATGCCACTGTAAGCATATATTCGAAATGGGTAAGCGAAGACAAGCACGATAATTGTTTCACATAATCTCTCAAGAAATGTAAATGGCTTTGTTGAAGAGGATTAATATACTTTCACGTCACCGAACTCCAAAAAAAGTTGCTACGCCCTGATCAGGTGACTATAATGGTAATTCATGTCATAGCCAAACAGGGATTCAGTAGACAAAGATATGAATGAACCAAGACTTGACATTCAATCATCCCCCCCCTTCGAGCCAACATTGCCTAATCATGGTGGTTTACCCCACTTTTGAAAACACGGAGCATACACACAAGAATATCTTATACTCCTACTATTGTTAATGGAAGGTATGCTTATTTTTAACATACCAAAGTTGAAGATCACGTTCCATGACCTTCCTTGTATCCCATCTACTCATACCATCTTGACGAACCGCGGTTTTTTCTCTGATCGTTAGGAAAAAGAATGGTTCCATCTTGCTCTAATCAAGATCCCTAATAGAATTCCTTGCAAAGGATTACCAAGCATACTATAATCATCAAACTTTAACACAGTAAATTCATTCTGGAAATACAACACTTGATTTAGAGGTTATGTCTTTCGCAACCACAATTTCTCTTCTATTTTATGGAGAAGCAACAAACTAAAGTGACCAAAAGAATGCAGATTAGAAGTGAACCCCCATGGAGCTTGATGTTGTAGAAAGTAAAACCTATACATAGAATCCAAAGAATAGATACGGATTGGAAGTTCACATTCACAGGAAGCACTAAATGAAATCTGCAAGGATTGATTTGACATGACGTCTCCCTGAGATACCATCGGTATCTCAGAAGATGATCAAGGAGTATACAACAGTATGAACAGAATGAGAAGGCAACAATCTAATATATATATACCGAGCCTAAAATAAAATCAATATAGAATTTTCCTATCGACTATTAAATAAGAAGCATGTAAATAGCATGCATTTAAATTGAATTTAAAGCACAATAATTTACTGGTGAATGACCAAGATAGGGCAAAGCATCCAATAAAGATGTAGGGTGCATGAATGAAATCAAGCAAGCAGTAAGAATACAAGGCATATCAAAATGAACTCCACCAAGTGGAACTTTTAGTGAAGACAAATTAAATTCCTAAGAATGGTGAAAGTATAGAGTAGTGGAGAGGCATTAAAACCCATGGGTGGCACTTGTTTATGGAAAGAAAGAAAGAGATGAATCATATAAAATCTGCAAATTCAAGAAGTCGGAGGTGTTGATTCACTGCCCTAATCTGACCTTAAAACGGTAGTTACTAATAACCTGAAGCAATGAAGAGTTGAGATGTTAAAATCTGAAAGTGCCTAGTATGGGAAGCCACGATTTCAAAGCTGAGATTTCATACTTTGGGCTGGGACGATTGAATGAAACTAGGTGATTTCATCAGAGCATGAGATAACGACTTAGATTGCAAGGGTTGGATCAACTTAAACAGATCAAATCAGTTGTAAGCTACCCCACCGGACCAAGGATAATAGGAAGAGTTGAATCGATGTAATGACTAGCTTATAATACTATAGAGATGTCATTGCAATTGATTATTTTATCTCAGACAACCTCCAATACAACATTCCCAAGATGCATAAAAGCACAAAAAATCTAAATGCATGTGCAAATTTTTTGAAGTTAACGGTTTACAAGAAGGACAATGAAAAGTAATGCAACAAGGGCGTACGCCAACAGTTTAAGTTTATAGGGAATCTGGTCTTATGCCTTTACAGTGCGTATAACAACTACGTTACAGAATGAAGAACTGAAACATTGAGACTTTGACAGGAACAAGATAATGTAGAGATCAGATAAAGAAAGATTACCAAAGCATTTCCTCCAGATAACAATCTCAACGGTAAGTTGTCATTCTGATCAAGCTTCAACAAACATATATCGTCCTCCCTCCATAATCTGCAATCTCTTCATTTTTTTTTATTATCCGCTTTCCTGTCTTCCCTTTTTTGTTCTCCCTAGAAGGAAAAAGAATTTACCAAAGAAACTCCCCCACGTTTTGAAAGCCAAAATCCCATAAAATCTCAAAATCTCCAATAAATCTTTTAGTTTCTGTTTTCAACGGTCTCTTCAAAGTTGGGCATCCCTTGCATGTAAATATTTCTATCCTTTATATTGCTTTTGCAATCCATTTTAAAACTCTTATCTCTTTATCTCTTTCTATTTTTCGATTATCTTTACGTCAATTCTAAATCTTATCTTCAAGATTACAATCACATTGTTTTATTCTATTAAAACATTTATCCTCAAATAATAATAAATTATCAATCATGATTAAATACATTACTTTTACAAAGAAATCAATTTATTTATAACTAATAACTATTTTGTCTATATTTTGTAAACTTAATTTATTTAATTATTATTTTGATTTTCCAAAATTACATTGTATCCTAATTTTTAATTAAATTAACTAGTTAAACAAGATCATACAAATTATTACCTTTACCACAAAATTCAATAACAAATAAACAACGAGATCACAAAACTCACTTACTTAAACATCTAGAAGGCCGATACAGAGGGGCACAAGAAAGTCTAAGAGTTGATGGATGCCATAACTAATATAGTTCTCATGTATACTATAATGGAACTCCTTGTCCTAAGCCTAATATTATCATCCTTAACTTGTCATATTTTGTATTCAATGTGATTTTTCATCATTTATGTATATGCATTGATTTATGTGTGTTCCATTAATTATCTCATGTGTGCTTGATTTATTGTGAGTTGTCACATGTGATATTATGTAATTTATTGGTGTGAGTGTCACCATGTATTATTTAACTGTGTGAGACTTAGCTTTGATGACTGTGTGTCCATGACCTTCTTCTTAGTAGATTAGGCTTGCCACGAGTGGCCTAGAAATACATTAACTAGATGATGGTAATATGGTTGGGAAGTGGGTAACATTTCTCCATTGGTCCATTCTTGAAGATCCCTTAAGAGTTGGAAGAGTTCTTTATAGAATAATTCTTTAGATTATTTAATGTATGGGGTCCTTGTTTATTTGCATGCTTTTAGTATCATGTGTTGTTCTTGATATGTTTCCTTACATGTTTTTTTTTAAGGAATTCCTTTTGTGCGTTTAATTAGAACCTTGCATTTTTTGAGAAGTTATGTTTGTGTGGCTTTCCTTCTTGATGTTATAAATGATTGGAAATAATTTTTTATTTAGGTGTGACCATTTTAGTAATATTTTTGGGGTCATGATGGGGTATTATAACTAATTTTAATAGTGTGGGTGTGTAAACATTTGTTTCATGAAGGAAAACCCATTTTTTTGGATTTTGATTTAACCCTAGTGATGCAAGGGAGAAACCAACCCTTATAAAATCACCACAATAAATAAATCAAATTAGAAAATGCTTGATAATGTCACAAAAATTTGCAAGAAAAAATTTGATTCCTCATTCAAACTTAATATATTAGAATTACATTCATTTGTAGCCAAGAGGACTGATGAAATTCATTACAAACTTATTCAAATTTGATATCAGATAGCTAAGAGAAAACATAGAAAGATCTCCTTCAAACTATGTTCTTTCTCAAAACTCTAGCTCCTTCAGCCAACTAGCTTCCATAGGAAACCATTGCTACAATAAACCTATGTATAACCAATCCATTTTCTGCTAGAAAACCTCTTCAAAACTGAAAAAAAATTCCTTCTCCAGCCTCTCCAAGAAAATCCACGCCTAGAATCTCCACCCCCAAAATCTACCTTCAATGACAAACTCCAAAAATTGTCAAATAAAACACTTAGCACTACTTTCAAAAATTAGTTTTTTCCCTACTTTCAAAAGGTTATTCCCAAGCATGGAAAAATAGATGCTCCTCTAAAATTGAAAAAGGATTTTAATGCTTTTTTATGCATTTTCAAACACACTTTGAAAATTTCAAAGATTATATAAGAACTTAGATTCCCACTGCTCATGAATAGGGGTCAAACTTAGAAAAGGTTGTTATCACAACATGATTACCCATCTTTTCAATTACTACATTCTAAGAAGCAATTAATGAGTTTTCAAAAAGTTGTAACTAACCAAATCCCATGCCCATGAAGGAATATTTGAGGATTTTTCCTTGTAAATTCCACCAAAATGCTTCCAAATCATAATAAAGGTTGTTACATAAAATATGACAAAAAATATTTAATAAAATATTTGGCCATTTATTACAAAATTATTCACCTAGGACATTAAAATATAAAATATTATAAAAATTAAATTAAACATTTTTGGGTTATGCAAGATTGCTCTCACAACCCAAGATGCACTTGCATCAGACATTCAAGGTGAGAAAAATTTTATGAATAGGGATTCACAAAATGGAATTGAATGGTAGTACCATCCTTTCAGATTGGAAGAAATCTTCAACAAACTCCATCATTGAATTTGGTACCTCCAATTTTTTCTTCTATATCTCATTCTAGCACCTAGATGGAACAAGTATCCTCTTCCTCTGACAACTATGCTCTTTACTCCTTTTCCTCGATTTGAAATATAGTCCATCATAACCCAAACCCCTCCTCCAAGTGTATCACGTTCTCCTCTGATATTGTGAGATTGAACCCACCATAGTCTATCCACCTCCATAAAATTGCATCTACACTATCCTTTGCAACATCATACAAATCTTTTCCTACATATAAATCATTACTAGAAAGCTCATGAAATTAAAATACTTTTATCCTCACTTCCTCCTCACACTCTTTCACCTCCAACACTATATTTTCATTCATCTCTTCTTCTACTTTCACCTCTTCACACTTCTATTTTTTCCTATTTTTCATTGAATTATAAATCTTCATCATATAATTTAGGAAATTTAAATGTTACCTCCTCTTTTCCTACTACTACAACATCTTCTTCCACATCATCTTCTACAACTTTTTTCTCTTCATGTTCAACTAAAATCTCGTTATTTCCTTCTTCTACCTTTTCATCCTCCAAAGGATACTCAACTATTTTTGTATCCTTATTTTCATCCTCTACCTCTTGTACAACCACATTTTCTATACCTTTAATAAGGCATACTTTTGTTGTAATTTCCTTATCTCTTTCCTCTTTCTCTTCATCTTCCTTTTCATCCTTCTGCACAAGGGTTTCTTCAAGCCTAACTAGTGCAATATTTTTGCTTCTACCACTCACCATTGCTAAAACTTTTCTCTCATTATCTTCTCTATTTGTGTGGGCTTCCCCGCATGTTTTTCCTTGCATCAACCCTTACCAAAGGGCTACAACACTCTTTATTTTTTCTCTTCTTTTCACTATCATCTTTCAAGAGAATGTTCTTCTTCCCATATTCTCACTTCTTCATTAATCTTCTTTTCCGATACATTTACTTCATCTTGGAGATTTTCAAATTCTTCATGGTGCTTCCTATTTTCCACTTCTTAATATTTTTTTAAAAATGGAATTACGAACTTCTTCAAATCTAATATGAGACATCTAAGAGAAAACAAAAAAAGATATTCAAACTATGTTATTTCTCATAACTCTAGAGCTCCTTCAACCTACCAACTTCCATAGGAAACCATTGCTACAATAAACCTCTATATCACCAATCCATTTTCTACTAGAAAACCTCTTCAATCCTACAAAATAATTCTTCTCCACCCTCTCTAAGAAAAGCCACGTCTAGAATCTTCATCCCCAAAATCCGCTTCAATGAAAAACTTTGAAAATTTTCAAATAAAACACTTAACACTACTTTCGAAAATCATTTTTTCCTCCTTTCAAAAGGAAATTCCCAAGCATGGAAAAAGATATGCTCCTCTAAAATTAAAAAAAATAAAATGTTTTTGATGCATTTTCCAACCCACTTTGCAAAATTTTAAGATTAGAGAACAATTTGGATTCCCACTCCTCGTGCATAGGGGTTAAACTTAGAAAAGATTGTTCTCACAACATGAGCACCCATATTTTCCACTGCTACATTCTAGGAGCAATTAATAAGTTGTAAAAAATCTATATAACTCACGAAATACCACACCCTTTGAATATTTTTCCTTGTAAATGCCACCAAAATGCTTCCAAATTACAATAAGGTTGTTGCACAAAATATGACAAAAATTATTTAATAAAATATTTGGCCATTTATTAAAAAAGTATTCACCTCGGACATTAAAATCTAAACTATTGCAAAAATTAAATAAATCAATTTTGGGTGATGGAAGATTGCTTTCATAGCCTAGAATGCTCCTACATCACTTAGATACTCTCTTGTGATACATGTATTGGTTGCGAAAGAAACAATGTGTTCATATGCCTAATAATTGGGATAAAATTTATGTGGTAGTTCTTGTTTTAAAGGAACATTGTATTGTATACCCTTTTTTTGTGTATACCATGTTAGAGAGTAGCATACCTTTTTACCTCTTTTTCATATTTTAAAATTATTAATTGCCTATTTTTATGGTGAATATAAATGCTTACATGAAGTACATACTCCATTTGTTTTCTATTATTGTGCAGGTTATTATCTATGAATTGATCATGTAGTTGCATGAAAGAAGGAAAATGTTGAATTGTTAAAATATATAATTTGGGTAATGAATTATGCTCTAAAATTATGTTTTACCCAAGGATTCATGTGGGAACTTAGGTTTGATTATTGCATTATATCAATTGCAAATTTAATTGATATACTTGAGTTGTAAGTGGGTCATATAAATGGTATTTTTGTTAAGTGTTGTGTGAGGATAATGAATTCATTACTAAATCTTGAATTGTGTCTCCATATTTCTTAGTACACATATTATCTTTTAGAATGATTTTTACATTAAAAAATTTAATAGGTTAGTATGGATTAGAGCCCCCAAATATCTTTTATTCCTTGTGAATCATGTTAATGTTACTCTATTATTTTAGAGGACATGGTTGTGGTGTTGGTATTGTGTAAATCTCTCCTTTGAGTTAAGTTTCACTTTGCACTCTTTTTATATGTGTATTTCATTGTAAATATATTATCACCATTTGGTAGAGAAAAGTGTAGTAATGTACAAAGATAGGATTTTTGGTGAAGGGCTTGAGTAGATTAACGAATTATTTTATTTTATATTGTTGTGTAGTAGACACTAAATATTGTATTGATCAATTATTAGTATTATTATTGTCTTGAGTCTTAAATAATCCTTAATGTGTGAATGGGTATGTTGAGTTATCTTAGATTGCGAAATCTATTTTTTTCCTACTTGAATCTTGGTAAGTTAAATGATTTCTAAAGTGAAACTATGTGTGTTATTGCATTAAATTGTATCTCCTTGAATGTGATGTTTTGGTGAATAAAATTCATGTGCGGAAAGATAAATTTTATTAGATGTTGGAAGTTTGGGGGGATTTTTGGAATAATTTCATTGATGTTGTTGTTTGGCAACATGAGGAACAAGCAAAGGTATATAATGATGTGTTGTAGTGTTATCATTGATGTCAACATTGTAACTTATGTGAATATTTTAGTTGCAGACCATTTTGATCAATTCTAATAGGTTTTTCAGTTGTTGAGGAAGACATCTTTACAAGATGGTTTGATTTGGAAAAGTAAGTTGTGTAGGAAAATTGACTAAATGTCAATTCGGCTAATTTAGGGTAACAAAGCATCTGTGTTTTCCGCATCTCTCCACAAATAAAGGTTCCACTCTACAATTCTAACATTATTTTGGTGGATGTTAGATGTATCTAATTCCAATATTTCATCATGTTTTTGACAAGTGGATTGAAATTTATGAGTAACAGAGTTCAACCTAGAAAATTAAAACTATTCTCTGTATAGCACATTTGTGTGGGAGAGTGCATTTATCCGTAGATAAGTTTTTGGTTTTTCAAATTTAAGGAGATGTTGATAGATCACATTTGTGTAGGAATTCAAGTTGGCATTGAATTTTGAAGTCAATGTGTCAAGATGTGGATACATAGTTGAAGGATTTTTTTATTAGGTCTTATATCGTACTGACCTAATAAGTTTGAAGGTATGCAAAGGGTAAATAAGTATGGCAATCTTATGTGGTATCTAATATAATTCCATGCTAACCTATTTTAAATTGTTTTGAGGATTTAATCTTCGCACAAGATATGTATATAAATTTTGGAGCCGAAAAGTTATATTTTGAGTGCTACATCTAATTAGGCTGACCTAATTGATGTTAAAGTTTATGTGGATATATATGTGTTAGATCTCTTTAGTGTTTTGATGAGTGGTATGGAAAATGATGTGTGATGTGAAGATCCTACATGTGAATATTATTAGAGAAATGCAAATTTAAGTTGTGAATGTTGAGTACAAGATTGAGTTGATGCAAATGCAGAGGAAAGGAAAGTGTTAGATTTGAATCAAATGTAGTGTGTAATATTAATTTATTGAGCTTCATTGGAACTGTATTTCATTCATATATAATTTATGAAATTGTAACAGTTCAAAATAGGCTTTGATCCACCGTATCTCTTCTATCTTATTCTCTATGGGCAGTGAGTCCACTTGGATAGTGATTCCACCTACAATGAGCACTTCTGTAAATATACTATAATTGGTTATAATATATTGGGAGCTAACCCTCACCATGGATTTTCCCATTTTGGGTTTTCTATGTAAAAAATCTTGGTGTTCATGTGTTGTGTGGTTTTGTTAATGTTTCATGCTTTATTTCTTTATTATAGTTGAATATGCTTTGGTGATTGGATGTTTAATGTTTGAATGGTTTAAGAGAATACTGATTCACCGCCTATCAGTGTTCTGGGTATTCAATAATTGGTATCAGAGCTTGGTTCCTTGGAAGGAGCTTAACTAATTGGGGAAGATCTTAGGTTGAACACATGATTGATGGAAAATTTCCTAATCCTCTAGAAGAGATTCCTATTGTTCGAATTATAGAAGAAGATTGTATGCTTGAAAAAGATGGATAACTCAAAGTTTCCCTTGAAGATCTTGAAAAGATTGAAGATGAAAACAAAGATTTGAAAGAAAATATAAAAGAATCAAATGAATGCATTAGAAAATTGAGAGATTAAATCAAGAAGTTTAGAGAAAGGCATAAGGAAGTCAATGAGAAATTAAAGCAAGAAAATAAAACCATCACTATTCTGAAAATGCAAGTTGAAGAAAGAAAATAATTGAAGAATATTTAGATGCAATGGTAAAAAGAAAATCAAAAGAATGTACATGGCTTGAACAAGAAGTTGTAAATTTAAGTTCAGATCTAGAGAAAGCAAGGAGTCATGAAGATAAATTGAAAATGAGTGCTACAAAGCTTGATGAAATAATTGAAAAATTATAAGGGATATAAATATAAAGAAGATTTAGGATTTGAAAAGGGTGAAATCTCAAATACAAAAAAGGAGATCAATGAACCAAAGAAGACTAAAGATAAGAATAATAATGGCATCTAGATTCAGAATCCAAGAATCCACTGGTTAGACAACCAAATACACAAAGGTACCCGTCTTTTAATGATTCTTTCTATTCTTGCAATAGATTTGGACATAAGGGAATGGAATGTAGAAGCAAAATGAATCAAAATTTTCCATCCTTTAATAGTCAATGCTTTATATGCAATAATTTTAGTCATAAAGCTAGTGAGTGCAGAAGTCAAATGGTGAGTGGCTATAAAAATGGTAGAATGATTCAATCTTTCAAAGGATACTATTATATTGTTGCAAGTATGAGAAAGTTTAGTGGTGTTGTCATTAATATTGTCGTTGATGTCAAAATAGTTCAAAATGTTGCAGATTTTTCATGTATAGTTGAGATGTTGAGATGTTGTGAGTACATGGAGTTATCCTTACGATGTTGCAGATGTGCTAAAATGATGAGTTACTAAGTATTTCTAAGAATATTAATAAAGAGTGAAGTCAGAGTTATGTATGTGTTTAGAATGTGCTCTAGTATGTGCTTCAAATTTCTTCTGTGATGATCCTATGCTTGTGTGGATTTGGAGGATTGTTGTTGGGGATTCATTGGTGTCATCTCCTGATTTGTAGCTTCTAGTTTGATGGAGTATGAAAGTTATGTTCACTAGTATGTGTACTGGTTTGACAAAGTTTCTTGTCTATGGATTGGGAGAAATGTTTTTGCTCCATATTCCTCTGATGTTTTGTTTTAGGTCTTGCAGATCTTGAATATGTTTGGTGATGGTGCTCTCTAGGTTTTGGAAGAGATCTACATGGTTTGGTGCTTTGAAGGTTGAGTTTCATAGTTTTTGTATGTGTTTACACAATCTAGATGGATGGATGGAATATGTTCTATGTTCGAAAGTTGTTGCACTTGTTGTGGATGTATCTAAAGACACCTGAGATGCGTTCCTATGCATGATAAAGCATGTTATGTTGTCTATTTGTTAACATATTATTGAAAAGTGTGTACTTTAATGTGCATTTTTGTTTTTGTTAGGTTTGGCCGACCTGGTGTTTACACTTCATATGAAGAATTAAAAATTTAATTAAGGGAGCATGTGGTCGATCCAAGACATTGTTGTTGGTCTTGGTTAAGTATTTTATTGGTCCACTCTCATTCCTTTCCATCGTGGGAATGTTGAGTTTCTGACCTAATTTGAATTTATGAAATGAAGTGTATGTGGTTGACCTTGGAGAAAGTTTCTAAGGTTGAAGAGGGTATAAATGAAAGTTTAGTTGTGAAGGATTAATACATATCAAGTAACAAAGTAAGCCACTAGTGCAGAGTAGAGTTGTGAGAAAGTGAGTTGAGGCAACAATACTTTATTGTGTTAGATTCCTAAAAGCAGTGAGCTGAAGGTTTCTGCAATTTTCTTATCAAAGATGTAGATGTGTGTAAATTTTTGTGGTGGATCTTTCTATTATCTTTTGTATTTGTAAGTAGTGAGCCTCCCTATTGGATAGTGAGTCTTTTCTATAGGCAGTGAGCCCTTGACAGTGAGCCTCTTGTATTCAGTTTTGTTATTACTTTATATTGTGAGTTAACCCTCACTGTGGTTTTTCCCTTATTGGGTTTTCCATGTAAAATTTGGTGTTCATTGTGTTGATTTTTCTTTTTGTTATCCACATTACATTTTCATACTTAATAACATAATAGTGTTGTTGTGAAGTTGATAAGTGTTTGAAGTTTTATGATTGAATTTTCTAACTGATTTACCCCCCTCTCAATTGTCTTACACCTTTTAACAATTGGTATCAGAGCTTTGGTTCCTTGGTGTAGAGCTTAACCACTTAAGGAAGATTTGATGGTGCATAAGTTGGAAATCCCTATGTTCGATGGATCTGATTATAGTGACTGGAAAGTGCAGATGAGAGGATATATTATCTCTCTTGGTTACAAGACCTAGAAGGCTATTGAAATGAAGTATGTTGCACCAGTGAGTGGTCCTACTACTGCATATGATGAGAATGAAAAATTGAGGTATGTTATTTATAGTGCTTTATCCAAGACTGAGCAAACAAAAGTTATCTCTCTAGGCACTGCTTATGAATTTTGGAAGAAGTTGGAAGATCTTTATGAAGGAAATGATAGAGTACAATTGACAAAGAAGCTTATGGCAAAGCGTAGATATGAGAATATGAAAATGGAAGAAGGAGAGGATATTGCAAGCTATTTTCAAAGGATTGATCTAGCAATAAATGGAGTTAGAAATCAAGGTGGTACTTTGAATGATGAAGATATAATTGACAAGATTCTAATGACTCTACTAGAATGTTATAGTGACAAGGTTTTAGTTATTGAGGAAACATATGATCCTAAGAAATATACTAAAGAAGAGCTATTTAGCACCTTGACTACATTTGAGATGAGAAAGTTTGGAAAGAAAGAGGAAAAGATAGAAATGAAATTTAAAGCAACAAAGATTGAAGATGATCCAGATAGTGATGGTTCAAATGAGTTGGAAGTGAACTTTACCAGGAAGTTGAAGAAAGGTATTGGTAAGTATAGAGGTATGTTTCCTTTTAAATGTTTCGGTTGTGGTAATATTGGTCATTATGCTTCAATATGTCCAAATAGAGTTGTACATAAGAAGAACAAAGATCATAAAGATAGAAAGGATAAGAAATACAAAAAATTGTACTATATTAGAGAAGAAGTTGGTATCTCTAATGATGAATCAGATTATGTGGGTGATGATAGTGAATGCTTGTTCTTAGCTTTGGAGAGTAAATTTGTGTTTCCTAACTCTAGAAAATATGCAAGAAAAAGTGATTCGGAGAACAAGAAGGATGAGATGGAAGGTAATTTGGTCACCACCTTTCATGCTAGACAAGATGAAGACTATTGGGTGATTGATGGTGGATGTTCTAATCACATGACTGGAGATAAAATTAAGTTCACTAAACTTGAAAAGTATGATGGTGGTTTGGTCATGTATGGTGATGATTCTGGAGCAAATATTTTTGGGAAAGGTATAATTAGTTTTGATGGAATACACAACACTAATGATGTATATTATGTCAAGGGCCTAAGGCATAACATGTTGAGTGTTGGAAAGATGTGTAGCAAAAGTTTCAAACTTGTGTTTCAGGATAATACATGTGAGATCAGAAAAGGATCCAGAGCTATGGTTGTTGTAGGAAGGAGAACTCATGGAAATATGTATCAGCTTAAAGGTGTTGATGGTCACTACCTTGTATCTCAAGTTAATGAAAGTTGGCTATGGCACCAAAGAATGGGACATGTAAACTTTGATAATCTAGTCAAGATCAATTCAAAAGATGTTGTCTGAGGTCTTCCTAAAATCATAAAGCCTACTAATACTATTTGTAGAAGTTGTTAGTTAGGGAAATAGACAAGATGCAGTTTCAAAGGAAAAGAGCAATCTACTACCAGAATGCTGAAATTAGTTCATACAAACCTCTATGGTCCTACTAAAACAAGAATCCTAAATGGTGACAAGTATTTCATGCTCCTTATTGATTATTATTCTTGAATGAAATGGGTTTCTTTTCTTAGAGAAAAGAATTAGGCTCTGGATAGGTTTAAAGTGTTCAAAGCAAGAGTAGAAAATGAAGTGAACCTAAGAATCAAATTTTTGAGATATGATAAAGGTGGAGAATTCATCTCTAGTGAGTTTAATGCATTTTGTGAAGAGCGTGGCATAAAGAGACACTTTTCTACTCTAAGAACCCCTCTACAGAATGGAGTGGTTGAGAGAAAGAACCAGACTGTACAAGAAGCCGCAAGAACAATGATGAAAGAAACAAATGTACCTAATGTGTAAAGGAGAGAGGAAATACACATTGTTGTTTATGTTCTTAACAGAGTTCAGATCAAAGGCAACAACACAAAGACTCCCTATGAGTTATGGACTGGTAAGGCTCCTACTGTGAAATAATTTAATGTGTTTGGAAGTAGATGTTACATTAGGAAAGATGATGATAATTTTGGGAATTTTGATGCTAGATGTGATGAAGGGATTTTCCTTCAATATTCAACTACCAACAAAGAATATAGATGTTTTAATACAAGATTGAGGAATATTGTTGAGAGTGCTAATGTGAAGGTTGATGAGGATATTCACAGACCCATTGAGATAAGTGAAGTTGAACTTGATGATCCTATCTTAGGACAAGTACCTAAAGAGAATAAGGAAGAGGGAGAAGAAGAACAAAAAATTGAAGAAGAAGAAGAAATTCTGGAACCTGTTGTTAAGACTCCTAAGTATGTCCAGAAGAATCATCTGAAAGAATAGATAATTGGAGATAAGAGTGAAGGTGTAAAGAAAAGAAGTAAAGTAGCAGCTGAGGTAAACTTTTGTTTACTTTCTAAAATAGAACCTAAGTTTTTATGTGAAGCATGTGAAGATGAAAGTTGGGTTAGATCTATGAAAGAAGAGTTGCAGAAAATAGAGAAGAATTAGACATGGGAACTAGTTCCTAGACCTATGAATAAGAATGTAATTGGTTCAAAGTGGGTGTTTAGGAATAAGTTGAATGAAAATGGTGAAGTTATAAGAAGCAAGGGAAGAATTGTATGCAAGGGATACTCACAAGTTGAAGGCATAGACTTTGAAGAGACATTTTCCCCAGTGGAAAGAATAGAAGCTATTAGGATTATTTTGGCATTTTCTTCCCATAGGGACTTCAAAGTATATTAGATGGATGTCAATTCTGCATTTCTGAATGGTGAACTAGAAGAAGAAGTATACATGGAACAACCTAAAGAATTTTAGTTATTAGGAAAATTGGATATGGTTTGAAAATTGAAGAAGGCATTGAATGGATTGAAACAAGCTCCTAGAGCATGGTATGCAAGATTGGATAGATACCTGACACAACAAGGATTCAATAAAGGATCTATTGATAGAAATATTTACTTCAAAGTGAAAGGTAACAAAATATTGATAGGGGTAGTATATGTTGATGATATCATCTTTGGAGGAAATGAAGGTATGTGTAAGATATTTGTAGAGGAAATGCAAAAATAAATTGAAATTTCCATGATTGGTGAGTTGAATTTCTTTCTTGTTCTTCAAGTAAATCAAACTAATAAGGGGATATTCATTTCACAATGTAAGTATGTGAAAGATTTGTTAAATAATTTTGGAATGGATGACTCCAAACTGGTTAGTATTCCTATGGTAACCAGATGTAAGACGCATAAAGATGATGAATTTGCTAAAGCTTATTAGAGAAAATACAAATCTATTATTGGTGGACTGTTGTATCTTACTGCTACCAGACCAAATATCATGCATGTAGTATGTTTAGTTGCCATATTTCAACCAGATCCTAAAGAAGCACATGTTACAACTATAAAGAGGATATTCAAATATCTTAAAGGCACACCAGATTATGGCTTATGGTATCTTAAGGATATTGATTTCACTTTAATTGCTTACACTGATTCAAATTGGGCTGGTTGTTTGGATGACTAGAAGAGTAATAGTGAAGGTGCTTTCTTTCTTGGTGGAAGATTGGTTACATGGTTGAGTAAGAAACATGACTCAGTTTATTTATCCACTACAGAAGTAGAGTATATTGCAACAACATCTTATTGCACATAGGTTTTGTGGATGAAGCAAACATTGAAGGATAGTGGAGTGACATGTGATGAGCCTATTCCTATCATCTATGACAATACAAGTGCTATAAAAATTTCAAATAATTTGGTAATGCATTCAAGAACAAAAAATATATCTATCATTTAATATCATTTTTTGAGAGAGAAGGTATTGGAGAATAAAGTCAGTGTGGAGTATGTGTCTACAAAGGAACAAATTGTAGATATATTTACTAAGGCTCTTCTGAAGGATACTTTCGAGTATCTCATGGAGAGGTTGGGGTCCATTGGCCCTCTAAACTAGGTGCACATGGAGGTGCATCAATCTAGTGGATCCACAAATTCTTCATTTATCTGGACTAATGGTTGGGTCTACTCCGTAGTGGGGGTAGAAATTTTACATTGTTGTAGTATGAGTTGCATGGGTGCACTCCTAAGGGGGGGTGATCAGAGCTTTTGATCTTTTCCATTGGTTTCAAAGGGGAAGAGAGAGTCATGTGAAAAGTATTAGAAGAGGAAGAGAAGGAAAGTGTTATCTTTGATGGTTTTTTCACATAATGTGTTGCCATCAATGACAAAGGGGGAGATTGTTGCAAGTATGAGCAAGTTTGGTGGTGTTGTCATTAATATTTTCAACACAGTTCAGAATGTTGCAGATTGTGCATGTACAATTGAGATCTTTTTGAGATGTTGTGAGTACATGGAACTATCCTTATGATGTTACAGATGTGCTGAAATGATGAGTTACTAAGTTTTTTTGAGAAATTTAATAAAGAGTGAAGTCAGAGTTATGTATGTGTTCAAAATGTGCTCTGGTATGTGCTTCACATTTATTCTGTATTGATCCTATGCTTGTGTAGATTTGAAGGGTTATTTTTGGGGATCTGTTGGTGTCATATCCTGATTTGTAGCTTCTGGTTTGATGGAGTATGAAAGTTATGTTCACCAATATGTGAACTGGTTTGACAAATTTGCTTGTTTATGGATTGGGAGAAAGGTTTCTACTCCACAATCCTCCATTTTTTTTCTTTAGGTCTTGTGGATCTATAATATGTCTAGTGATGGTGTTCTCTTGTTTCTGGCAGAGATGTGCATGGTTTGGTGCTCTGAAAGTTGAGTTTCAAAGTTGTTGTATGTGTTTGCACAGTCTGGATGGACTGATGGAAGATGTTCTATGTTTGAAAGTTGTTGCACTTGTTCCAGATGTATCTAAAGGCACCTGAGATGTGTTCTCATGTATGATAAATCATGTTACATCAGTCGTGTGTTAACCAAGCTTATTAGAAAGTGTGTACCTGAATGTTTATTTGTGTTTTCATTAGGTTTGGCCAACCTGGTGTTTACACTTCATATGAAGAATTAAAATTTTAATTAAGGAATCATGTGGTCAATCCAAGACATTTCTTTTGGTCTTGCTTAAGTATTTTATTGGTCCACTCTCATTCCTTTCCACCACGAGAATGTCAAGTTGCCGACCTACTTTGAATTTATGAAATGAAGCATATGTGGAGAACCTTGGACAAAGTTTCTAAGGTTGAAGAAGGTATAAACACAAGCCAAGTTGTGAAGGACTAATACATACAAAGTAATGAAGTAAGCCACAAGTGCAAAGCAGAGTTGTGAGAAAGTGAGTTAAGGCAGTAGTACTTTATTGTGTTAGATTCTTGAAAGAAGTGAGTTGAAGGTTTCAGTAATATTCTTATCAAAGTTGCGAACATGTGTAAATTGTTGTGGTGGATCTTTTTGTTATCTTTTGTATCTATATGCACTGATCCTCCCTATTGGACAGTGAGTCCTTTTTATAGGAAATGATCCTCTTGTATTTGGTTTTTCTATTAATTTATATTGTGAGTTAACCCTCATTGTGGTTTTTCCCTTATTGGGTTTTCCACATAAAACCTAGTGTTCATTGTGTTGATTTTTCTTTCTATTATTTGCATTACATGTTCATAGTTAATAATAGAATAATGTGGTTGTGAAGTTGATAAGTGTTTGAATTTTTGTGATTGAATTTGGTGAAAATAGATTCACCTCCCCTCTCAATTGTCCTACGGCTTTTAACATATACATGCTATGGATTTGGACACAAATCTAATAAATGTAGATCTAGAATGAATGGAAGGAATAATATTCATAAGAATGTCACATGTTACAATTGCAATAGGCCTAGACATGTTGCTAAGTTTTGAAGAAGCAAAAATACAAGGAAAGATAATGTACTAAAGAGGAGTGAACTAGTTTAAAAGGTTGATCTGATAGAAACAAGGAAAGAAATGGAAAAGATTTGAAGAAAGAAGGAAGAGACAAAAGCGAAGGAAGAATTTGTACCATCCTTCGATGTAGATGTTTCCTCTGGAAACTAAGTCAAGAGCTATGGCTTAGGGGGAGCTTTAATGAAAATATTTTTTTCCCCCTTCCAGAGAAGAGGTGTTGATGCCTCAACATGAAGATATATGATGAAGATAAACATGCTCGATCTATTGGTGAAGATTGCGAAAGAAAATATAATTATGACGAAGTTTGTGAAGCTTCAAAAGTTATTTGTGCATATAGATAAAAGGGTTTCTAGATTTATTTTTTAAAGAATTTAAAGAAAAATTAGGGAAAATTAAAGAATTGTAAGTGATTTAACTAAGGAAAATTTATTTCATAAAGGAATTCAAGGAGTAGAGAAATGAGGAAATAATTCTAATTGTTCAAGGCTAATTGAGATTCAGTAAATTGAAACCCTAGTTAAACGAGTGAAGAAAAAGGAATTTATAAATATTGTTTACCCTAGTTTTCAAAGAACCTTGTTTGAAAAGTAGTTTGAATCTATTTTGCAATGGCTACACCAAGGGTTGTCTAGAAAATAGAGAAACTAAAACCTAAATTCAAGAAATATCATACAAAATCCATAGAAGATGACATGTTAGGTGCATTTTCTCATCTTATATATGGAGTTTGGCCAATTGAAGATATCATAATATGTATTCATGGCATAATGAAAGAACATCCTCACACTAATTTGGGAGACTTATGGGTAAATGCAAAAAATAGAGATGATTTCTCCCTAAAACCATAATATAAAAACCCAATTGCGAAGAAACTAGATGTATGGCAATGGTTTCTTAGTAGAATTCCTAATCAGTTTGTTTGGACTGGTATGCCTAGTATGATAACTAAGGAAGTGATAAGATATTTTATCAGTCTATGTTCCATCGGACCCATTCCTATTTTGAAATATGTCAAAACTAAAGTGGTTATGTAATTTACTAGTGCTACTTATGATAAGAGAGGCCTAACCATCAATACTCTTAGAAATCCTACTGTTATGTATGTTGCAATGATTATTGGATATAAGATCTACTTTACCAATAGGGAAAACTCAATGTTTTCCACCGTAATTAATGTGGCATATGAAATAGTTGAAAAGGGTGTAGATTATGAACTTTTCAAGTTTCTTAGGCAACAATTGATGGAGGACATAAAGAAAACAAAGGAGGATAAATATGCATTTAAATATGGCACTTCGGTTATGTGTTTGTTGTTTTATTTCTTGAAGGACCTTCTCAAAACTAGAAGTGTAACCTTATTGAAAGGAAGACCATTTTCCCACCAAATTGTAGATTTCATGAGAAGTCTTGGAGATGTTAAAGCACAAGATGAGACTCTTATTGCTTTCTTTGTAGTAGTTCATAGGAGGATGCATGAGAGAGAAATAATTCCAAGGAAAATAGTTGAAAAATACAAAATTCCATTTATCAACAAATAAATGCATTAAGGAAGTAGTGGAACCAAGAACTATATGGGTTCCTAAATTAGGATATGAGGTAAAAAAAGATCTAATTGGTTTTGCTGATGTTTTGCTGAAGAGTCCTAAGGATACATCAAAATAAATATATGACAAATATGAGGAGAAATCCATGGAGGTGCACATGGAACAAAGGAAACCATAGATAAAGAAAAAGGTTGATAAAATGGTTGAACAATATACAAAGGAAATGGGTATTCCAAAAGAGCAAGTGTAGTATGTAAGGGAAAAAGCTAAGAAAGAGTCAAGTGGTTCAAGAGTAACCATAATAATATTTGTTAGTACAACTACCACTCCTACTATCCAGAAGTCATTTGAGACTATACCTTATATTGGAGATAAGAGGAAAACAATTTTCAATCCTCTCGTAAGGGATAAATCCCCTCCATTTTTGCAAAGTACAAGACTTGAGAAGAAGAAAACTACTGCGACTGCACCACTTGTTTCCCTTGCTAAGAGAAGAGTAAATAAAAAGGAAATAAGCAAAAAGAATAAAAGTTTCAATGTGGAAAAAGAATAAGAGGAAATGGAAGAAGGACCCCAGTTGGTCTAGAGAAGGAGAAGTGATGCTTCACAAGGTGAAGCCAATGAAAAAAGAAGAAGGGTTGATATTATTGACACCAAGAGTGAAGAGGATCGACTAAGAAAAGAAGATTTTTGTTATCCAAATGAGGAAAGAAGCTACCAAGAATGTATCATTAGAGAAAAAGAGGAATAAAATAAATACCAATCAAAAGAAGACTCTAGGTAAATTCAAAGAAAAATAACAAATAGAACTAGTAAGACCTCACTCACCTATGAAATTAGAGGTATTTTTTAATAGTATTTTATATAATGAGATGCTAAGAGAGACCAAAACTTTGTACAAAGATGTAGATGATGTGGATAAGGCCACCATCATTGAAGCCATTATCAAATACATTGTTGTTCTTGAGGTGGATATGATGAATATCAAGAAACATATTCTTGAAGAATTATGGAATGTTTTGATAGAGAGAAAGAAATAAGTTGTAGAAGAAGAAGTAAGGCTTAAGGAAGAAGCATTAGAAATAATAAGTTTTCCTCTCTCTAAGGATGACAGAGCCACCTTGGCCATTCTATTCAGCAAGGAGCTAAGAACAAAGAAAAGGGTGACAACCCTTATGGGAAAAGATCAAAATGATCTTGAAATAATAAAAAATAAAAGCATTGAAAAAGAAAAGGAGATAGCACAAAAATTGGTAATGATACCAAAAGATAAGGAAGAAGTGAATGTTGAAACCCCTACTCTAGAATAAGATAATGAAGAAGAGGTCCAAAGACAGATGATTCTCAACATGAGCATGCTGCAAATGAAGAATATGCACATGACAAGACACCTTCAAAAGTGGAGGACATGACAAAAATAAATGTTGAGGATGTAGTGATCAGAGAAGACATTGCAAAGGAAAACACTACTCCTCCTTCAATACAAGAAGAAGTTACTTCTTCGGCTAATACAAAAAATCATGCAGAGGAAGAGAATTTACAAATAAGGATGATAGTGAAGAGAATGTTGATGCGAAGAAGGAATGAGAGAAATAAAAGAGAGATGAAGATTAGGTTGCATCTAGAGATGCACAAACAAACAAAAAATCCAATAAGCTCTGGAATTGTCGAGGAATCAAAGGGAAAGGTGCGGAGTTAATAAAGGCTTCTAGAGAATCCTATAGCTCCTTTGGAGATTCCATAAAAAACCTATTGAGTATGCAACCCAAGTTCCAACCTATTGTGTCATCACAACTACTTCAATTATTGATGCAACAAGGTAGTGTTGATTTGGATAAGATCTCTCCCCTTCATAAGCTACAATAGGGAGATGTGTTTCATGCATCCACAAGAAAAAATATCATTGAGACACAATAGAAAAGTGGATAACTGATGGAAGAAGTGGTCAACGCACTAAAAGAGGTCATACCTAGTGAAAATCGATCCCTTTAAGGTATATGCCTCTAGACTGAAATAAGCAAAGAAAGAAGTGGAAAAGAGAATCAATGATAAGAAAATGCTAGAAATTACTAAGAAATGTGCAATTGCACATAAAAAGTTTTTTAGAATTTTTGAAGGGTATTGAAGGGTGCGTTGATGAGGAAAAGTCTCTATATCAATATGGCATGAAGTGGCATAGAGCCACATAGATCATAATGAAGGAGATAGACTCTATTGAGTCTCAAATTAATACTTCCTCAAGTGCCTATGATCTGGTGATTGACCTAACTAGAGAAACAAGGAATGTAATAGAAAACATGCATACTAAATTCTTTCAACTACAAGCCTAAAAAGAACACGTCATCCTACAATTTGGAGAAATAAGGGACTTGCTCAATCCCAAATTTATACTTTTTCAAAATCTCTTTTGAGTTCAGAAAAATCCAATTAGATGAATTCGATACCTCACACTCTAGAAGATGAAGAAGAGCTACTAATGGAGTTTGAAACACAGTGTAGATTTCTTGTGGAAGCTAAGAGAGAATGGGAAGAAGGTAGGAAAGCATGGTAGGACCATTTACAAAAGTTGCAAGTGTCAACCATGTCCAGTTGACATATTTCTCACCTTTTTATGCATTTTAGTATTTTTGTTCATATTCTTTGTACACAATGAACTATATAGTGTTGTTTCCAATACAATTTTTGGTTTTTTGTTTTGGTACATGACTCAAGGGGAGTCAATCCATCCTTTCCAAATTATATTTATATATATTTCTTAGGGGGAGTTCCAGTGAAATTCATAACAGTTGTATAGGTGCCCTTTTCCCTTGATTTCAAAGGGGGAGAATTTTTTGGAGATTTTTTTAGCATTTTTCCATTAGTGAAAAAGGGGGAGATTATTGGAAGAATGTCATTTATGTTATTGTTTGGAAACATGAGCATGACAAACAAGAAAAGGTATATAATGATGTGTTGCAGTGTTATCATTGATGTCAACATTGTAACTTATGTGAATATTTTAGTTGTAGAACATTTTGAAAAGTTCTAATAGGTTTTTGAGTTGTTGAGGAAGATATCTTTACAAGATGGCTTGATCCAGAAAAGTAAGTTGTGTAGTAAAATTGACTAAGTGTCAATTTGGTTAATTCAAGGTAACAAGGCATCGATGTTTTTTGCACTGCTCCACAAATAAAGGTTTCACTCTATGCTTCTAACATTATTTTGGTGGATGTTAGATATATATAATTCCTTCTTCATGTTTTGACAAGTGGATTGAAAGTTATGAGTAATAGAGTTCAAACTTGAAAATTACAATTATTCTTTGTATAGTGCAGTTTTATGGGAGAGTCTGTACTTCTCTGTAGATAAGTTTTTGGCTTTGTGAATTTAAGGAGGTGTTGGAAAATGGCATTTGTGTAGTAATTCCAGGTGGCATTGAATTTTTAGGTCAATGTGTCAAGATGTGGATACACAGTTGAATGATTTTTTATTAGGTCTTATGTCATGTCGACCTAACAAGTTTGAAGTTATGTGAATTGTAAATAAGTATTGTAGTCTTATGTGGGATCTAATATAGGTCCATTCCGACCTATTTTACATTGTTTTGAGGATTGAATCTTGGTGCAAGATACATATGAAAGTTTTGGAGCTGACAAGTTATATTTTGAGTGCTACATCTAATTAGGCCAACCTAATTGATGTTAGAAATGATGTGGATATATATATGTTAGATATATTCAGTGTTTTGATGAGTGGTATGGAAAAATGATGTGTGATGTGAAGATCTTACATGCAAATATTATCAGAGTAGTGCAAATTTAAGTTGTGAATGTCGAGTAGAAGGTTGAGGTGATGTAAATGTAGAGGAAAGTAGAGTGTTAGATCTAAGTTAGATGAAGTGTGTAAAATACATTTATTGAGCTTCATTGGAACTATATTGCATGCATATGCTAGATACAATTGTAATAGTTCAAAATAGGGTATGAGCCACCATCTCTCTTCTATCTTTTTGTTTGTGGGTAGTGAGTCCACTTGGATAGTGAGTCCACCTGTAGGGAACACTTCTATAAATATACTATAACTAGTTATAATATATTGTGATCTAACCCTCATCGTTGTTTTTCCGTGTAAAAATCCTAGTGTTCATGTCTTATGTGGTTTTATTAATATTTCATGCTTTCTTTCTTCATTATAGTTGAATATGCTTTGGTGATTGGATGTTTAATGTTTGAATGGTTTAAGAGAATGCGGATTCACCCCCTCTCATTATTCTGGGTGTTCAACATTGGATACTTTGGGAAATTTCATAAGAAACCTTATAATGATTTTCTTGGGTAATGATATAGTGGAGATGTTAACACAATTTAGTTGCTTAAGAAATAAAATTATTCTTAGAATTGTTAATTCAAAATAATGATTTGATGTTATGTGATGTGATTGGAGTCTTAAAAGACTCACTTGATTGGTGTTGCTTGAGCATGTTCTCTAACTCACAATGGGTTATATAAATTGAGGTGTAGAGTAGTGCATTTAGATTCCTTTCTTGTGACTATAGTGTACCTTCTATATTTTATAATTTCTTTTAGCTATTGATAAAAGGTTTTTTAGGGTTAGTAGACATCATTAGATCAAGATTAATGACCCATACTATTTCCTTAGAAAATTATTGCTACCAAGTCTAATTCATTTTGAGCAAAGGATTTCATGTGTTATATTTTCAACAATACTAGCAAAGAGGTAAAATTAAATATTACCTTTAACAAATTCTACATCCAAGCTTTAAAATTAAATAGAATAAAATAAAAAAATATTATGTACATGATACAAGAATTACCTACAAGGGGGGAAATAAACACCTACTAACGTGTCTTGAGGTAGATCATATTTACTAGGATTGGAAATATAATTGAATTACTTAACTTATTTGTAGCTAGCTATGATGTATGGCATAGTTTTAGGATATTATAATTTTTCATGATGTATAGCTTTGTATATTTCCACTTAAGTGTGAATTCACCTACTTTATTTTCCCAAATTGTGGCCTACTTATAAAATGATGCAGTCAACAATTGAGAAACTAAAGAGGTTTGCCAATTGTTACACTTTCGTAAAATCAACACTTAAAACAATATTTAAATAAAATCTCCAACAAAAAATTATTTCATTTGTATTCAAATAAATATTGGAATTTTACAAAATTATCAAAACTCAACATGCTATCCATTAAAAAAGATTCAACTAAAACAACAATCTTCTACATGCAAGATTAAGAATCAAATTTGCAAAGCTTCACCAAAAATCTGTCACTTTCTTTCCTTCATTGCTCCCTAATTATCATAAATATTTTAAAACACCAACATGGTTTTTGTGCACCTCATTCTCATCTTTCTGGATCATTTTGAAAAGCTTGATTTCGTTACTGTATGAGGAAGTTATTCCATTTTTACTAAAGTTGGGTCTAACAGTCATGACCTAGACAATCTTCTTTTTCCCCCAAAATGCCAGTCAAAACCTCCAGAATCTTCTTTACTCCTTCCTGAGTGTGGGTATCATGCATTTCATCTCCTTGATTATTTTTCCAAGAAAAAATTCAAATCTTTTCCCAAATTGACATCCACTAGCTCCTTATTGCATCTCCACTCCCAATCGCCAAACACCATTGTCAAACATTTATTCCAATTCTTTAATTTAATCCTAAGAGTTACAAAGTAATAAAAAAAATTCATAAGAAGGAAAAAAAGAAAAAATTTCAATACAAAAGGCATGAAGTGAATTGCTATATACATAATGGTCTTTGCAAAGTCAGTTGTTTTTGTTATTTTGTTTAGTTGACATTTTGTTAATATTTCATATTTGGTAAGATCTATGAGGTACAATAGGAAGGGTCTATTAGTTGTTAGCAATCTATTTGCTATTTTCAAAATGTAATAATTGAAATTTTGTACCTACATCATATCTAGATACTGCTAATAAATATTGTAACCTTTACTATTATAGAATATAAATAGTCAGCTTAAACACCTTTTGCTAAAAAAAAATATAATTCTTTGATATTTTTCCAAGATGTAATTTGAATTTACATCAAATACATAAACAATGCATCCAAAGCTCATGCAAAACAAAAGTGAAATAGTTGAAGGAAGGGAGAAGAAGAATTTTTTCATGCCTGCAAGACCAACAACACCAAAATTGAGAAAAGGAAAAATAAAATAAAATATTTTTTTTGGTTGTGTAGGATTGCACTTCACCCTTGATGCTCTTGCATCAAACACATGAGGTAAGAAAGAATATTTCATGACTGTAGACTCATAAACATTCATTTGATTTTGGGCTTCCAAACCCATGTTTCCCCTCCCATATTCCTCTTTTTTCATCTATTCAAATACTCCTTGTTTTCTTTCCTTGGTGTCTTCCTGATTGTCTTTGAATTCATCATCTTATCAAACTCCTTATTCTTCCTTTCATGTAATTTCTACACCCTTTGTGTTGTGTCCAAGAAATCTAAAACACTCCCATATTGTCCACTTTTTCCTTTTGGAAACCTCTCCTTTCGACATTCATGAGCTAAAATCAAGTCTTCCCCTTTAAATTCATGTCTTCTCCTTCTAAAATCAGCATGCTCTTTGTGTATTTTGGTGCTTGTTTGTGACTTCTCTACCATAAGTTTCAATTTATTAAAGTTCTCCAACAACTTCTCTTCCTTTAACTGTTCTAAAATACCTCTAACATATTTCAAATGGTCTAAAATTTCATCTAAAACGAATTCAAACTTACCAAGGAGTGGTTTTTGTGCTTCATCCTCCACCATACCTTTGATTTCCATGGGTATTTCTTGATCTTCTAATGCTGTCCCAACATCTTTTGGATGAGAAACTAAAGCATAACATAGTTCTACCTCTTTTCATTCTTTTAAAAATTGTTTCCTAGTGATCATGCATACCTTGGCATTGCTGCCCACTTCATTTTGTTGCTCTTTTAGTGGGTTCATGACATACTTCTTCTTGTCCTTTATGATTGTATATGTGTTTTCTTCACCATCATAAATTTCCTTGCAATCATATTTCCATGGCTTTCCCAATAGGATGTGGCATGCATCCATTGGAATCACACCACATAGTATTTCATCCCTATAATTACCAATCTGAAAATTTACTTGGCATTGCTCACTCACCAAAAGTTAATGTCCCTTTAGTAACTAAGTGACCCGATAGGGATTTGGGTGCTTCATCCTTTCCAGCTTCATCTTCTCCACCATCTCTTGGGACACTAAATTATCTGTGCTTCTGCTATCCACTATTATGGTGCAACATTTTCCTTGAGACTTACAAACCATTTTAAACAAGCTCCTCCTCTGTGTTGGTTCTGGAAGCTCCTTATTTGATTTTAAGAGAACTCTTTTTAGCACGAGAACTTCTCCATCTTTAGGGTCTACTAGCTCTATCTCATTTTAAGCTTCTATAGTGTATGCTCTATCAATGTTTGTCTTTCAAACCTATTGTATTTGAGGGAACTCAAAGGATTGGTGACCCATTTCCCCACAATTGAAACACACTCTAGAAAATACCCTTCCTCTACCATATTCTCCTCTCCCTCTTGAAATTTCACCTCTTCTTCTTGCATTTGTCCCATGAATTGTTTGTGACCAGATTGCTTCATCTTCTTTTATTTGCTGCCCTATTCCATTATTTGTTTGTTCTCTACCTCTTAAAAGTTCTCCTCTACCTCTAGATTTATTTTGTTGCCTTCTTGCCAACTTTTCATCTACCTTCAGTGCATACTGGTAGGCTTCTTCCACTATCCTTGTTAAGACCATGTTGAGCTCATCCTGAATATTAATCCTCAGGCCATTTACATACCTTACTACCTATTCCTAATTATCCTCTACTTGTCCAACATGTATACTTAGTCTATAGAACTCCTCTGTGTATTCTATGACACTCAAATCTTTTTGTTTAAAATTATGCAACTTTTTAATTAAATTACTATGATAATCCATAGGAAAAAAATTTCTTTCATTTTTGCAACCATCTTCTCCCATGATTTTATCTTCTCTTTGTCTTTCCTCTATTTTTCAATTTGCACTTGATCCCACCATAGGGATGCATGTCCCTTCAACCTTGTGCCAACATATTTCACCTTCTTCTTTTCTCAACAACTTCCAAATCAAAATATTTATCCATTTCTGCAATCCAATCAATAAGCTCTTCTAGATTCATACTCCCATTGTAACTTGATGGGTCCATCCTTGGTTTACTCCAAATCTTGGCCAACACTTGTAAGAATCTCTCTTCATGTGCATCTTCTCCTTGCACTGTTGCAACCTCTGGAATTTCTTCCTCATCCTTACTAATGTCTCCAATAGGAATCCCTCTTCTCTAAGGAGTTTCTAGCACCTCCAACCTTTTGATCACAAATTATTGCTTCCACATACTTCATACCTTCATCTTCTACCTTTACTTTTTCCTCTTTAGTCCCTACAATCAAGAAACCATTTGATAAAACTAAGTTTTCAAAAATACCATAGTCCATTATAGCCATTTTTTCTTCTTTCTTTCTATGACAACTATGTGGGATGCTCCCACATGTTAATCTTTCCATGCTCTTTCCATTATAGGGATGTAACTATATGTTTTCCCTTTTCTCTTTTCGCTGTCCTCTTTGCCAAATCTCTTATTTTCCTCTATCCATTCTTTCTTTATGCTTCTCTTCTTTTCTTGATCTCCTTCATATTTATTTCTGTGAGTTTCTTCCACATGTTCTTTCTTCCATAATCTTCCCATTCGAGGATTGTAGAAATGCATCTTTTCATCTTTCTTCTCACTTCCTTCTTTACCTAATCTCTCTATTTTATGAGAGATATCTAACTTTTATCCTCCTAGATAGCATTCCACCTTGTCATCATTTATTTTAACTTTACACCTTTCATTAGCCATCAAACACTTTTCACATAATCTTTTTTCATGCTTTCTTTTAGCCTCTTTAAGTCCCCTTTATTGCTCCATCTCTATCACATCCAATCTAACCTCAATCTTCTTTAATTCTCCAATAAACCATCTTGTAAACCTCTTTTCTTTCCACTTTTTCATAGATAAAATCCTCACAGGGCTTCTCATGACCCATCTTGTCTTCTTCTTCAAAGACATCTTTAAAGACTCGCAAGCCCCTCTACAGTTACAAGTACTCCTTGCAACAAAACTTCTCACACCACACTACCCTCTACCCAAAAAAGATTTTAGAAGATGCTTCCTTGACCCACTCTCTTAGTGGAGGAACTCTTCACCTTCTACCTAGCTTTATCTCTACTAGAGGATAGTAGTTACAAACCTTCCTGTTGTGCATGTTTTGCACACATTCCCTGCCAAAGGCAAGGACACCCTCTTTTTTGCTCATGATGGCTCATTCCCACTCTTGATGGGTCGTTTCTGATCATGCCTTGCTTTAAATGTCCCTTTCCACGAGTACTAATGCCCTATTTGCTTGAAAGTCTCTAAAATCCTATCTAACAAATCTATTTTGTGCATAGCCAACAGCTATCGCAGTCCATGAGACCACATTCCTTGGATGCATATAGATACGCTATATATTTTCATATGGTCTGAATATTGATAATGGCCTTTGTTGTCCATAAGTTCATGAAGTCTATTTATATAATCAGAATATTAGGGAGGGCAATCGATGTGTATAAAATTCGTTATATATATAGTTGAAGGTATTTGCCAAGTTAAAGCATTGTGTATATAAATAAAAACCTTGTATAATTCATTTTTTTCCCCATACGGCTTTACTCTTTCTTGAAGACTTCGAGTCATGAGGGCATCTTTCTTTTATGGTACTCATTACCTTATTTTTCTTGTAGTCTTTGGCATTCGATTTTATTAAACGAAAATAGCCATGGTTTCCTTGCCTATGGATATGTTGCAGTAGCAATCAACAAGTATAGGTCACCTAATGTTTTAGGTTATTCTATTAATTTTTATTCCCATACAAACATTCTTTTATACCTTTCATATAAATGAAGTGGTCCCACCCACGCGGGGAAAGTAAGTTTGAGAACAAAATAACATTAAAATAAATTCTCAAAGATTTGGACCGAATGCTTTTAGGTGTGATGTTATTTGGCGTAGGTAAGGAATCTTACTATTTGCATGTGTTGTGTTTTTAAATTTAGGAAACATAATATGGTTATTACTTTTCCAAAGAAAAAGCAGATAAGACAAATTTAGCATGGTAAGAACTTTCTTTAGGGGCCACGTAAATCTCCTCATGAAGACTTTTCTTAACTAAATGGTTTCTTTGTTTTTTTTCTTTTTAATAGTGGAGCTACTTTTCCATGTGGGAAAAAGTCTCAATTTTAAAAGAATTAAATAAAATAGGTACTTAGTGACATTAGACTTTAAAAAGGAGAGCATCTCTTTGGTTTATTTTTAAAAATGTGTTTTTTCATATATATATATATAACTTTTCATTAAGGGAAAATAAATGATATATATATTAAAATTATACATCTTTGTATTATAAAAAATATTATATTTATATTTAATTATATTTATTCATATAAATATTTTTTATAATACAAAGATGTATAATTTATATATATATATGAGTTTGCATATAATTTTTAATATTAGGGAAATGATTATTTCTGCATTGTTAATGTTAAATGAGATGGTTACATAGGTTAATTTGTGTTGAAAATAATGTTGTAGGGATATCTTGATTCAATTGCTAAACCTTTGTGATAAGGAAATGGACTAGATTTAGGGTAAAGTGATATCAAAGGAGCATTTTATTTTTTGGTTATTGTGCTTGATTGGTTGTGTTAGCTAAGTGGTTGATCATTGGGATACTTGAGCTACATGTGCTCAAATTAGTGGTTTAGTAACACGAGTTGTGAAAATAATTTATTTCGTGGATATATTGTTTGTTGACTCTTGATGATGATATTTGTGCTTAATGATATTGAGTTGACTTCTTTTGGGTTATTGTTTGTGGAAGGAGGGGACTTCCTGTAAATAGATAGTTTATGAAATTATTTTAATAAATGAGGTTGATGATTCCCTTGATGGTGTTCCACACTTGTTTCCATAGAGTCGAGGATGAATGTTATTTGTAATTAGCCCTTTTGTGATCATGTTATTGTCATTTCTTTGATGGGGAACCATTGTGTTAGCATTTTGTGAGTCTTTTGGAGGTTAGAGGGGAGTATGGTCTTTACTTGCAAGAGTTGGTATGGGGGTCGGGGATCCGGTGAGGCTACCTGGGTAACCCAGGATGGGGGCCAGCAACCTAGGAAGATCCGCATTGGGTAACCCATATCAAGCTTGAAGTGTTACATGATTTTTATGTTGTTTCATTCAAAAATGGGTGGTTTAATGATCTTGTTAGTTTGATGATGGTTGATCTTTACACTTGGATTGTGTTTATGTGGACTTTAGCCTTGCACTTGGAAATTTCTTACTATGAAGTTCTAGCATGAGATGGTGCATGCCTCACATGGTAATTGATATTTTGTTTGGTTTTGGTATCTTTTGCAAGTTGGCTTGCCCATTTGCGATTTTGAGATTTTGTTGTTGATAAGGGGGAGTGGCTCTCAATGAGGGTTCGACGCCCAAAGTGGCTAGTCCAGGGTAACTCACTGGGATTTTAATCAAGTGATAACTTAATTAATTAATTAGGGGGTTGGATAGTATCTCACATTAATTCAGATAATTTTGCCTCACTCATGGGACCAAGTGCTCATTTAGGCTTGGGATGAGTGGGAATGCCTGGAATGGAAAGATCAATTGCCTTTCCTTTGCATAGTAATTTTGCAAGGTATGTTGATCCTACATAGCAAAATGGGGGTCTGTCGGTCGGTAGAGGTGTCGAGGGTGATCTGGTAGCCTAGGAAGGTTATGCCAAGGTAACCCATAGCACTTATGTGTTGACACTTCATCCTTTAGCAACTGTGTTTATCTATTGTTTCCCCTTGTTGCCTTTGTTACTTTAGAAGCGGATGTTATCTTGGTTTGTGGATTCTCTTGTCATGAATTCATGTTGTCATTGTTCACCTGACTGTTTTGGTTGAGGGTCTTTCTGTCTACTCCTAGGATAGGGGGTGAGTCTTTGGGCCCATGTGGTTGGGTGGAACGTGCTATGTACCCCATTGGGTCCCTAGCTGAGGATTGAGTATCACTGAGTTAAACCAGTTGTGGTGACTTCAAATATGCACTTGGCTTGGAACTAGACTTGATACTTTGTTCTCATACACTTTAGTATTACTATTCTATCTTATTGTATTGTTCATGCTCATGTTGGGGAATACTTCTGTATTATTGTAACTCTTGAATGATGTAATGTAATAATTTAACAGATGTAATGTAGTATTTTACCCTTGTATACTTTATGTGGTTAATGATTCGTGGTAGCCATGATTGATGTGTTGTATCTATGGAAATATGCTCCATTATGATAGTATGTTTATGGCTATTGGAAATAAGTTAATCTTGTTTATGTTGAGTTTTCATATGTGGATGTTTCTTATTGATGAATTGTAATAGATGTATGGTTATTGTAAAAGTATGATATATCTTAGTTTATAATGTAATCTTAGAATTCATTCATTATCGATATGGTATGGGTTTAGGTTTCGTAATGCTATCGCGTGTACCCCAGAGGATGTAGTTAGTCTTGTATATGTATAACTACATCTCATGTATACTTTGCTAATGTACATCTTATGTTATATTTTACTTTAATAAATAAATTATGTTGTATTTCTATTAGTTCTAATTGTCCTTTGGGGTCCATGTGGCGGGGTGTTACAATGTCCATCATACCCAATTTTATTTCAATACACACAAGTGGTTTTCTCCTTTATATGTTATTTATCTTTAGAATATTTGGGAGGATCATTTTATTCCATCTTATTTTTTGGTTTCTTCTTTTGTTTTCTTTTGGATGATTATGCTATAAACTCCTAATTATTTGAAAGTCCATCTGACTTGATATGCTTAGCTTTCTCTCTAGTCAAATAGCTATAAAAAATAATTAAAGATTGATATGGAAAATTCATAGTGGAATAATAGATAGAATAAAATATTATAAATTTGGTCTTCTTCACTTAGATAAAATTAAGAATGTGTATTCCTTATCTATTTTACATTTCACATAACTGGATATTTGAGATCATAAATATTTGAACTTAACCAAAATAAATATCAAAGGAAGGAATTCATCAAGAGAAAGATAATTCAATCCATCATCTACCTATAATGAATAGAACACACTAAATTTATCAAATAATTCTATGAATTTATTTCATGCTCTCTTGGGTGTTCTACATTCTTCAATATGAAACAACAAGTTGTTAGAAAAATGTAAAGAAATTAATCTAATATCCTCATCAATTTTATTCATGAAACTAAATTTCTCATGATCCATAGTGTTTGGTTGAAAACTTGATGCTTTATGGTTTTGGACATAGAACATCACTTTTCTCCAACTAACATTCAAGGATGCCCTAGAGATCTCAATCAAATGATGATAATAGGATAAAGAGATCTACTAAGGGGCTGTCCTAGGATATGATTTAAGATTACAAGAGGGGTTCACCACAAAGCTAGGGCTTGGAAAAGACAATGAAATGCAAGATGAAATGGAAAACCCTAATATGATGCAAACTTGAACTAAAAAACCTAGAAATGCATATAAAATAGAATAACAAGTTGTGAAATGAAATATGTGCACCTGGGAATTTGAAGATGAATGCAAAGAACTCTGAAATGTTGGAAATTTTGGCTTTTTGACCTAGTGGGACTCATTTTCTATTCTGGGTGAATCAGTGCTAGTTTTGGATTTCTGCATAGGAATAGGTTTCGAGCAAAAGGGTATCTAAATCTACAAAAAACTTTAAGAAAAACCTACAATGGGACTCTTTCACCACTTGTGGAAAATTAGTCCCATTCCACTTTTTTTAGCAATTCAAAGTTTGAATCTTCTCTTCTTAGTCTGCTCAATCTGCTTCTCTAGGTTTCCAAATCCAACACTCTGATTTTGGGGTTGTAGATGACCTTTTAGTGAGGATTATGACCTTGAAAATGGGGAGAAAACTCCAACAAGCTTGTAACCTAATCTTCAATGATCTTTCAAGTTCCAAGAAACCTATATTTGCAATCACACGTGTCAAGAGGAGGAAACTTGTTGATTATTAGTGAATAGGGTTTTTCCTTGGTCAAACCCATTTTAGGTAATTAAACCAAATGATGACACATTGAAACAAGGACATGAAACATGAACAATAATATCTTGAATGATGCCTTGTAAATCTGCAACTCAACATGAAATTTCCATAAAGGATGTGGATCTTGATCTTGACAAGAAGAGTAGGACAATGCTTGATCTTGGATCTTTGATGCTACATCACAACACTAGCTCAATAACATGCTTGATGCTTGATATGCTTGACATGATGATGGATCTTGAATTGCTGCAACAATTGATGAATACTTTTTCCCTTCAATGCCTAAGAAATGATCTTGAATGCTCTCTTGATGCTCTTGTGAAATCTTGGAATGCTTAACTCTTGTTTTCTTGACTTGATAACATGAATGCTTGATGAAATAATGATTTGAAAGCTTGTTTATATAGGAAATGCACTCAAATAACCATTTATTAGATCCCTAAGGCAACAAAATAGGCCAAATCCAACTAATTTTCCATCTATGGTGAATGGGTCCCACCTAGATGGGACTCATTTGTCCAAAGTGGTGAATGGGTCCCACATGACCTATTTTTCTTGCTAAAATTTTGGGGAGTGTGTAAGTTAAGTTTATATGTTGATCTTGTCGGGTTTTTGATTGAGATATGCTTTGGGATGCATAATATGGGGTCATAGGGGCCTATTAATGATGATATTAAGGTCATAAATGTAAGAGGGCCCAAAATCCATTGTGAAAGTGTAAATAAGTACATTTTACAACAATAAATTAAGGAAAAAATAGGTCTATTTAGCTTAGAAGAGCCTTGAATCCCATGTGAATTTGTAAAACACATTACAAAACTCAATTAGGTCCACTTAATTTACAAGCCTCCTAAATTTAATGTGAAGGTGTAAATAAATAAACTTTACAACATTAAATTAAAGCAAAGTTAAGTTTATTTAGCTTAAACAAGCCCTAGACCTAATGTGGATGTGAAAAACACATCACAACACTAGATCAAGGAAACATTAAGTTCAATTTATCATTACTCATTCCTAAATTAAGCAAGGAAATGGGGAACTCTTTTTTGTCATTACATCTAGCCCCCACTTTAGTGAGAGGATGAACTTGCTTCAAACTCAAACTAAAGTATACATTCAAGAGGGGTCTAAGTGTACTAGTGTAAATGGTCTAGGATAACAAAGATCGAGGAAGTAGTCAAGCCCCTAGGATCCAAGATCCTACATCAAACTGACATGAGCACAAAAGGACACACACAAGGTGTATGATTTGCAACTAAACAAGATACACAAACATACAATGCCAAAGACATAAAGAAGAAAGAAAATAATATGATGGGTGGATCCAGCTTTGAAAAAAATGTGCTCACTCCAGGGCCATAGAACTTCAAGTCATCCATAAGGTGAGTAACCACAATACACCCACTTTAGGGCCATGAAACTTCAGGTTGTCCATGGGGTGAGTATCCAAAAGGATGAGGCACATGACCGATATGTGCCTACATATGTGAGTGTTAAGGGAAGTCATGCCTTTGTTTGGCTCCCATACAACCATACCAAAGCTATATCTCCTGATAACTTTGATAAGGTGCCATGCAATAATGATCTTCGAGCTTCATGAGAGAAGCATGGTTGTGTATGCTTGGATCTCATGAACAAAAAATGGGCTTCAAGCTTCATGAGGCAAGAAAAACTTTGTATGCTTGGGACTCATGAAAAAACAAGATGGCTCCATAGGCATGCAAAGTGTATTATGCAAGGTGGCCATATAACAGATGTTGTAAATGCAAAATAGTGTAAGGAATGTTCAAAGGGATTTTTCTTGATTTGTGCAAGGTATCTTCTTAGGGAACATCGCACATCTAATGTCTCCAAGAGAGGAAAAGTCAAATAAATATCATGCTCTTGAAGGAAATAAAGCCTAATGACACCACCAATAAAAGGATGCATCACAAGAAAAAATAAAATCACACAATGCAACATGAGTCGATGTATGGCCCCACTTTAAATTGGTTGCTAACACCATTGTTGTGAGCAATTGATTTAAAGTAAAGGAAGATGTGAGAGGTTTTTCAGAAATCCCTATGCCAAGTAATATGTAAGCTTGCTCTCATATATACATGAAAGGTGATCAAGTAGCCAAAAGAGACAACAATAAGTGACATATAAGGACAACGCTACTTAACCCCTTGCCCCCACTTAGTGCAAGACAGGAATGAGTCAAATAGGATGAAAGTAAGTATCAGTTAGAGGAATTAGGTGCTTCAATAGAAGGAAGAGCACCACACTCCTTGAGATGTTGAAATTTGTTACTTAAATCCTTACATTCGTTAGTAGAATGACCATGAACTCTATGATATGCACAAAATGAATGTTTGTAGTAAAATTTCTTGTGTATTCTTGGAGGAAGGGATATCAAATTATCTTGGAGGAGTCTCAACAAGATACTTTCTTAATTAATAGTAAAGGATGTTCCATTATTTTGTAACAAATATATCTCTTGCTTAGTACAATATGTCATACTTACACAAGACTCTTTAGATTGCGATATTTTTCTCTCCTTTATAGGAGGGTGTAAAATCTATTGAATTCAAATCGTTAGTGTTTTGTGTGATGACATTAATGTTAAGCGAGTATTTGTCTATTTCTTGCAAATGATAACAATCACGACTGCTAGTGTCCATCATTTTAGGATGCACTAATGTTAAATTTGGCTTAGAGGAGTCTTTTGTGATAGTGTTGATATTAAGTGAAGGATTTTTTGTGTCTTTTGAGGGGAAATAACCAAGACCACTAGTCTTTTCTTTTATGTGAGACTCTATAGGAACACAAATACCTTGTTCTCTAGCACCACATCCTTTTCCACTATAACCAAGTTGCTTCATAAGTTCATAACCTTTTCCATAAATATTTTTCATCTCTTTTGGATTTGGTTGTTGCTCATAATTAATTTCATCAAAGTTTTTTGTGTATGTTGTGTTTTCTTCTAAAGTGGTTGAGGAGGGTGGTTTCGAAGGGTTTTCAAAATTTTGTGTTGACATCGGTGCTTTTTCTTTTCCCTTTTCAGAATCTTTGTTTATGATCTTGTATTTTCCCATGAATGTTGGCTCAAAATCCAAGGAACCCCAATAATCTTCTAATAGCTTTGTGACTTCTTCAATATGTTTTTCTTTGTCTTTTTTTTGCACAGTTTCTACTTGTGTAGTTGGTGTTAATGTTTTCAAAGGATTTTCCTTATTTTTATTCAGTTGAAAAACACTGTAAGGCTCTTTATCAACATCCAATGTGTACACTTTGTTACTATAAATATACTTCATTTTATGATGAAGAGTAGAAGGAACCCTATTCATTGCATGAATCCATAGTCTACCTAAAAGGAGATTATATGAAATATCATGAGGTATAACATGGATCAGTGTTTCTAATGTGGCCTTTCCAGCTATAATAGGGAAAGTGATCACACAAAGCAATTATTTTCCAACATTGTCAAATCCTTTAATAGATAAAGAATCGGGTTGAATTTTTTATTTATTCACGTCAAGCCTATCCAAAAGGTTCACACTACACACATTAAGGGTTAAGCCATTGTCAATTATGGTTCTCTTTATACCTATTATTTTATATTTAACTATTACCATGAAAGCATCATTTTGCTTTTGTACCTCCAAAGGGGGGAGTTCACTTTGGTGGAAAATAATGTCAACATTTATTCCTTGAATCATGGTTTCTATTTCATTCAGTTACACATTAGAAGGGATATGAACTTGTTGTAAAGAAATTTGATTCATTTTATGGTAGTGAGGGGAGGCTTGAATAAGGTCCCATAATGATATCTTAGTAGGAGTATTCTTTAGTTGTTTGACAAGATCATATCCCTTTCCACTTTGTGGAGGAAAATGAGGAGGACCTGATAAGATAGGATTAGGCATTGGGAGGGATGTTGAAGTTGTTTATCTTGGTTATGGATTGTTTCTAGTGTTATATGTATGAACAACGGTATTATGATTCAGCAGCTGCAAAACATTATTCTTAGGTGGGTAAAGGATAAGTTTGGGTTTTTTGTTTGTGTGATGGTGGGTAAAGAATTAGAGGATTCTTAGGATGTCCCACAGGGTATGTAGGAGGTCCATTAATTGAAGGGGATATAATGGAAACTTGTGAATTCATAACCTCGGTGGTCTTGGTTTGATGTATTTCAAATAAAGGGAAATCTAGAATCACCTTTTTACCATCACCTAAGGGAGCCATGTTACTATTGATGTTATTCTCTTGCACCATGATATCCTCCCTAAGAGGAGAGTTTTTAGAAGAACTACAAACCAAATGTTCCTAACATTCAAGGATTGGTTCTTCTAAAATGACCTCATCACAAGTAAAGGAGTTATCAATGTTTGTATTATAAATGATGGCATTATCTTGTTCCATAATGTCTTCCTTAGGGGGAGAGAGAAAAATAGGATTCTCATTACTCTTATTGATTTCTTCTTCACAACTAGGAGAGATATCAGGAGAAGGATAAATGTGATTGTCATTATTTTCCATGATTTCATTCTTGTTTGCTAAGGTCTTATTCTCTTGTGCCTTAATATCTACCTTGGTAGGAGAGATTTTATGGGAGTAATAAACAAGATGCTCATCGTATTCCATGGTTAGGTTTTGTAAAGTAGCTTCATCACAACTAGGCAAGGAATCAAGAGAAGGAGAATCATACTTTCCAATTATTATGTTTTTTTCATTCAAATAGATCTCGCCAAATGGTAGGAGAATTAGGAAAGGGGTGATCCCACAATAGTGGCTTACAATTTTTGGCCAAACTAGACATTGAAATTATTATTTTTAACTAAATCTTCACATTCGGGCACCTATAGTGGCTAAACCATGAGGAATTTGAAGATGCAAACTAGAGTCTCGTCAAATTTTGTTTGTAGATACTAAAAATATTTTTTTCAAAATTTTTGGAATTAGATTGCACTTCTTTTTCTATCTCCCACGAAAACTGGTTTTTTTCATAAAACAACATTTTAAAAAAGTGAATGCACATCGTATAATGAATAACTTTTTTTACATCAAGGATAAAATTTTAATTCTTTCAAATTTAGATTTGTAACTCTAATATCTAGTGCTTCCACTTGGTTAGATAGTTTTTAAATGAATATTTTTTCTTTAATCAATTTTTGAGGTCAAACCAATTACAATTCAGATATAGTGCGACCATATAATGTGTAACTTTTTTTGTATATATTGAAATTCTTTTTTTTTTGTTGGATCAAGGACTTCAATATTTGGTGCACTCATACTTTTCAAAAAAATAAATTGATAATCTGCTATTTTTCCACGTGTAGAATATAGACCTTCATTTTCGGTGAAAAATCTATGTTTAATAAAAATAAAAAATAAATACATAATAAAACTAAAACATATTAAAATTATATTAGTTGGATAGCTTGTTCTGGGGACTACCTAACTCCAATTAGGTTTGTGAAGACTCCTCCATTTTCATCCTCAACCCAAGCTCTAAAGTGTAAAAAAATAGATTTTTTTTTTGTCTCAGGAGGGGGATAAGGGGTAAGGGGGGTTTGAACAAACCCCCCTTCCATAAGGGGTTTTCTTTGATTTTTGGGTGGGAAAGCATCAAATGGGTTCACTCGAACTCCTTATGGGTTCAGTCAAACCAGTAGGTTCGTACAAACCCCTAAAATAAAGTTTTTTTCCATGGGGTCATTTTTTGTGAGTTTTCCTTCCTCACTTGAATTGTAAACCACTATCAAGTGGCTTCACCCAAAGGGAGAAACAAGATTGTCATGAATTTAAAGCATATCTTCTAACACAAAACTATCATCTTCATTACTATGAAGGATATTAGGAGAAGATCCAATGTGATTATCATGGTTATCTAGAATTACACCCTTATGCTCTATAATGTCTTCCCTAGTGGGAGAAGTAGGATTGTCAAATCTCTCAATTATTAGATCTCTTAACACCAACATGTCCTCTTCACAAATTTCATTTTCATGGTCATTCATGATTGTAGCATTCTCACAAGTAGGAGAAGTTCTGGGAGAAGAATGTAAAATAAGTAAAGTGGTGGCAATGAATTCATCTTCTGTTGTTATACTATCTTCACAAGGGGAATGAGGAGAAGGGAAAACAAGACCTTCATGATTATCAACTATTGTATCTTCTTTCACCAAGATACCTTTGTCACTAAAAGGAGAAGTATCTAAAGAAGAAAAAATATGATCATCATGGTTATCTATGTTTGTATTCTCTTCTATTACATCATCCTCACAAATAGGAGAGATAGGAGGGGGTGTAAGTTTAAGGAAAGTGTTAACATTTTCACTCTCTTGGATTAAGAGACTCTCATAACTAGGGAATGCATTGAATGAATGACTAACATGCTTATTGACTAAATTTTCTTTACAAACTTGGGAAAGACCAAAACTAACATTTTTGAACAATAATCTATGCAAACTCAAAATGCAATGTAAAGACTTAAAATGAAATGCAATTTTCAATTTTCAAACAAGGTATTTTACTAATTACACTATGCAATGATTTGAAAATGAAATGTTACAAATGAAAATTTTGAATTAAGCAATGCATGAAATGGACCATTTTAAGCTAGATTTACTTAAATGTATGTAACAAAAATTCAACCCACTGAAACAAATAGTTAATGGCAGCAAATAGAAGTGTAGAAACACGGTTTTAAGTGTTGTAAAAGGAAGTTTCAAATGTGCACTAGGACTTATTCGCCCAAGGTGGTGAATGAGTCCCAGTAGGGATTTTTTATTTATTTTCAAATAATTTCAAGTGATTTTTATGTTTTCTGGTTTTGCATGGTTTGTGAACTAAATGTAAATGCAATTTTTAGATGATTTTCAATGATTTGAGATGCAAAAATGCAACCTATATGCACTTTCACTAACACAAAAATTTTAGAAACCCTATATGTTGATTAACTAATGAATACCCTACTGAAAATTCAATACGAGCTAGATCTAGGATGATGGTGGACTCCAAATTAGAAAATAAGGTATTCTAAATGTAGGTTCACCAAAATGTTTGGTCAAAAAATGGACACTTTATGGTTTTGGACATAGAACATCACTTTTCTCCAACTAGCATTCAATTATGCCCTAGAGATCTCAATAAAATGATGACAATGGGAGAAAGAGATCTACTAAGGGACTATCCTAGGGCATAATTTCAGATTACAAGAGGGGTTCACTACCAAGCTAGGGCTTGGAAAAGACAATGAAATGAAAGATGAAATGCAAAACCCTAATATGATGCAAACTTGAACTAAATAACCTAGAAATGCATATAAAATGGAATAAAAAGTTGTCAAATGAAATATGTGCACCTGGGAATATGAAGATGACTAGAAGGAACTTTGAAATGTTGGAAATTTTAAATTTTTGATCTAGCAGGACTCATTCACCATTCTGGGCGAACTAGTCCCAGTTATAGATTTTTGCACATGAACAAGAATTGAGCAAAAGAGTATTTAAATCTGCAAAAAACTCCACAAAAACCTACAGTGGGACTCATTCACCACTTGTGGTGAATCAATCCCATTCTTCTTTTTTAGGAATTCAAAGTCTAAATCTGCTCTTCTCAGTCTATGTAATCTTCTTCTCCAAGTTTTTAGATTCGAAACTATGATTTGAAGGTTGTAGATGACCTTTTAGTGAGGATTATGACCTTGTAAATGGGGAGAAAACTCCAACAAGATTGTAACCTAATCTTCAATGATCTTTCAAGCTCCAAGAAACCTAGATCTGCAATCACACATGAAAAGAGGAGAAAACTTGTTGATTGTTATTGAATAGGGGTTTGCCTTGGTCAAAACCCTTTTAGGTAATTAAACAAAATGATGAAACAATGAAACAAGGACATGAAACATGAAACATGAACAATAATACCTTGAATGATGCCTTGTAAATCTACAACTCAACATGAAATGGCCATGAAGGATGTAGATCTTGATCTTGACAAGAGTAGGACAATGCTTGATCTTGGATCTTTGATGCTACATCACAACACTAGATCAATAACATGCTTGATGCTTTGTATGCTTGACATGATGAGGGATATTGAAGTGCTACAACAATTAATGAATAATTCTACCCTTGAATGCCTAAGAAGTGATCTTGAATGCTCTCTTGATGCTCTTGTGAAGTCTTAGAATGCTTAACTCTTGCTTTCTTGACTTGATAACATGAATGTTTGATGAAATAATAATTTGAAAGCTTGTTTATATACGTAATGCACTCAAATGACCATTTATTAGATCCCCAAGGCTGACATAGAATATATTTGAACTTAAAACCCAAATTTCCTACTCAAAACCTCAAAAATAGGCCAAATGGTACTCATGTGCCATATGTGGCGAATGGGTCCCACATGGCCTATTTTTCTTGCTAAAATGTCAGGGAGAGTGTAAATTAAGTTTATATGTTGATCTTGTTAGGTATTTTATTGAAATATTCCTTGGGATGCATAATATGGGGTCATAGGAGCCTATTAATGATGATATTATGGTCATAAATATAGGAAGGACCAAAATCCAATGTGAAAGTGTAAATAAATACATTTTACAACACTAAATTAAGGAAAAATTGGGTCTATTTAGCTTATAAGGGCCCTAAATCCCATGTGAATTTGTAAGACATATTACAACACTTGATTAGGTCCACTTAATTTACAATCCTCCTAAATTTAATGTGAAGGTTTAAATAAATACACTTTACAACACTAAATTAAGGAAAAGTTAAGTTTATTTAGCTTAAATGAGCCCTAGACCTAATGTGGATGTGAAAAACACATCACAACACTAGATCAAGGCAACATTAAGTTCAAATTATCATTACTTATTCCTAAATTAAGAAAGGAAAAGGGGGACACTTTTATGTCATTACACCTAGTAAAATTAGATTTTTCATTATCCAATATAGACAATTGTAGGAAGTTAACCCTTACATAGAGTAATCATTGTATTTTATTTTTCATGTGTGATAGTTATGGGGAGTGAGGATAATTAATGAATTAAGATCCATCATTAGAGAAAATAACAATAATAGAGAAAAAAATAGAAATAATAGAAATAATCTACCTTGAAACCTCCTAAATATGATCCAATACTAAAATTGAAACACCCCCAAGAAAGAACAACCATCAATTTCAAAAAAAATCCAAGAAGTCATCCAAAGTCTTTAAAACAATCTATAACTAAATTTTTTTATATTTAAGAAAAAATATTGGAAAATACATGGATGTATATGTAGTGCTCAAAAATACCTTTATAATGCCTATAATAATTAAAAAAATAGACTCCATGGGCATAAGATACGACTTGTCAAAAACATGCATTCAAATGTAGAGTTCAAACTAAAAATTAAGAGAATACAAAAAATATGGAAAAAATACTACCACCACTATGAAGTTCTTTGAACCATATTTTAACACCTATAAGAACTCATTTAAATATTATAACCTAGAAAAAATTTATGGATATTAAAAAATATCTTCTTTAAGGCATGTAAAAGTGGGTACCCACATTATTTTCTTGGTCCTTAGGTAGTGAATGGGTACTTATGTAAGTCGATAGGAAGGTGTAGAGTGTTGTAGCAAATTTGAATGTGTCACCCATGGGGTTAAGGCCCCAAAATTGATAGAACCAAGGGCCTATTTTCCATAAGACTAGTGCCTCACTAATAATTCTCCCAATGCAAAAAGTAAAACCTAATGGATTATGTGTCAATACCCACTAAAATCCCCTATAAATAATATTTATCATATTTCACTACACTAGAAAATGATTATTGAGTAAGGACAAATGGATCTTGGACAATGTTTGATGACTATCATATAAAAAAAGAGGATAATAACCTATAGATCTAGGTAAAAGGAAGGGGATACTAAGAATACTTCACATGAATCCTAAATGTTACATACTAGTGGAGGATTACAACTAGAATATTACCATATGGATGAAATGTAGGAAAATAGAATCTATCCCAAATGAGATGGATCACTTATTTTCCAAGCCCAAAATCACTTCAAGTATACAAAATAAGATGTTAATAACAACTAGAAATGAAACCTAACTATTATAGAAACTATGGTGGATATTTTTAGAACATAAAAAGTTGTGTACCTAGCAAGAAAATTGTTGTTTTTAAGCTATGGAGGACTCATTCTCCTTTAGGGGCGAATGGGTCCTTTTAGGGTTTCAAAAAACTAATTTCAGGATCCTATATCTTGATGTATGCACTCTTGAGATCCCGATTACCATGTTTTGGAAGCTTGTAATTAATTCTATAGAGCTCTTTCTGTGATCTTGCACTTTGAATGAAAACTTTTACAACCTTGCAACTTTGACAACTTTGCTCCAAATCTTACTCAACTTGATCTTCAACCTATAAATCTGCAACAAAATGCTCAAGGACAAGAAAAAATTGTTGATTTTGTTAGTGAATGGGGGTTTTCCTCAGTCAAACCCCTTGTAGGTAATTAAACCAAATGATGAAATGAAGGAATGAAGCATGAAAGTTCAATAATGTAAATGATATCACCTTGGATTTTGTCTTGTGATGCAAATTTGTAAACAATCATGGAGTGGCCATGAAGAATGTAGATCTTGGATGTAAGATTATGCTTGTAAATGGATCCTCAATGCAAAATTAACTTCTTAGCTCAACACAGATGACTGTATTAAACCCTTGACATGATGATAAGATCTTGAGTTGTTGCAATAATCCTTTGAAATCTGCCTTGAAATGCCTTATGAATGCTCTAGAATGCTTGATCACTTGAAACCTTGAATGCTTGAAAGTCTTAGGATGCTCTCTTGAAAATATTAGGTGAAACAATGTGAATTAACCCCTCATTTATACTAAATTAGGATATTAACCCCGAAATTCAAAGAACTAAGGCTGAAACCAAATATGGAAAGAAGGATAATTAAATTCCCATCATAATGAAATTCAAAAAATAGGTTTCATTAAGGGATGACCCATTCACCACCAAAGGTGAATCAGTCCTGGCTAAGTTTCTAGGACCAAGCTTTGGGGAGTTGAAAGAAGGAAAAAAACCCATTCCAGATCAACTAAGAAAGGGGGGTCCTATTATTAAGGGAGGACCCATTTTCCATTAAGGGTCAATGGATCCTGGCTCAGCTTACCAGGACCAAAATTTTCCCAATGAAATAATTTGATATTTAATTTATAATTGTTGGGAAAGATCCTCGAGAGGTGTCAAAGTTAAGGCCTAAAAAGGAGGTTAATAACTCCACTTAACCACAATGAATTAAGACTACTTAGATAAATGTGAAAGTTCATCGAAACATTTTACAACACTTAAACAAGGTACAAATTATGCTTATTTTATTTAGAAAGGGGCCCATAAGGTTAATTAAGCAAATAAGTCCTAGAAAAGTGTGAAAGTGTGTTACAACACTTTTGCAAAGGACCAATTAAAGCATTTTTTAGTAAAATAAAGGTCCTAAAATGATGTGAATGTGTACAATACATTACAACACCACTCCAAGACACCATTAGTTTAGTTTTAATGTCAATTATTTGATCAAGCAAAAAAAGGGTTACTTTTTTTTTTTACTACAATGGATCCATATAATTGTATAAATTTTTAAAAAATTACAAAATGCAAAGCCTAGAAAAAGGTCCCAATATTTTATAACAATAAAAATGATCAAATTTTATATAAATTTATAGGTTTTTAGGCCTTCTAGACTCAACCATGGGTTCTCTTTTTAAAATAGTCACACTACATAATATCTCAAAGCCAAAAATGTCCAAAATAAAAGAGAAAAAAATTATAGATTTGAAGCTTTAATAGCATGTAAGAGTTAGACAACATACTCATAATAGATACATACTCTACAATAAGTCCTTCTACAAAAGGGAGTAGAAACAAAAAATTTCATATTAATAGAGAAAAATAATACAAAAAAAAGGTGTAAGAAAAATGTAGCAAGGTGTGGAGTATAAATAGCCTAGGTGAAAGGGAGGAGGTGGAAAATCTAGCCAATAGGCAATGTAGCTCTAGAATGTCTTAAAATAAGAAAGAGTAACTCCTATGTCCAATATGCTCACACCTCATACCACTCTTATTAGATAGCCACTAAACCCACTCTTATTATCTATCTAAGAATAAATAAAGTGTAGGAAAACCCTGCTGGTTCTCAGTTGTGATCATATGGTTTGTCCTTGATGACAAAATCTCCTTCAGTTAGTTCTCTTTGATGATTAGTCTCAGTTTGGATCCTTATGCTTTATTATGGAACTTCTTTGATGACTCTTGGCTATTATAGAAAGTTATTTGTTATGATTCAAGTTCATGGTGATGAGAATTCCAGTTCACGTTATGAATGCTATTTCTTTGACTGACAGAGTTTGATAGATGGTTTCTTTGTCAGGATGGTTCTTTTTGCATACCACAGGTGTATTCCACATGATTACAAGCCACCAAATTACACACATATAGAAAATTCATTTTCAGGTATCTCATAATCTTTTGGACAATGTTCAAATTAAACATTCTTGGTTTCAAACTCTGGTATTCTCAGTTGATTATGATATATTAGTTCATTATCTTTGGCTCATTAACATCTTTATGGATTATTTTGGTTGCTTGGATATTTGGACACCATCTTGTATAATCTTGCAGTATCTTAATTTGATCAGCTTTGTCTTGTCTTTCTTCAAGACTCTAAAGCCATTTGATTACATTCTTTGAACTCACACTTTTGAAGGCATTACATTTACCTTGGTTTTGACATCTCATTTGTATAATGGTATTGGTTGATTCTCATGGCATATATTATTTTCAACATTATATTTGGAGTCTTCTATACACTAAGGGTTGACATCATTCACATGTTCTTTTTTCGGGCTTACACATACTTCATTGGCAGTGATAGTTATTATGGCATCTTGTTTTCATGGGTAGTGACATGTGGTGTCGATATGGCTTTCATTGAATACATTGACTTTGACAAGTCATGAAGGTTATAATTGGTATAAGGCAGTAGATTTTATTTATTATGATGTCTTTATCAAAATTGGATTTCAAACTGCATTATGTTCATTTCTAAAGTCATCGAATGGTTTGGAAAAGGAAAGAATAGGGAAAAACACGTTTTCATTATGCTATCTTTTTGCAAGAGTATGGAACCCTAATCAGTTCCGCCATGGAGAAAATCGATCTGCTATGTTCTTTGAATTCTTTGCTAATTATATTTTTCCTAGCTAGTTGTAACGTCTCTGACAGGAAGAAATCACCAAGTGTTTTTGTTATGAAGAATGTGGCTGCGAATGGAGTCATTGGAGTTGCAGATTTGACTGGTATTTATGTGTTTCATGCTGCACATATTGGTAACACTTTCATCATTTGTTATGATAGTCATTGATTTTGCTCAAATCATGAAAAAGAAAGAGAAAATCGAGCTCCTAATTAACTTTGTCAGAAATATATTCCTGATTGCTTTATGGGTTTTGGAAAATGGTGTTTATTCTTGGCATTTGGTGGTGATAAGGTTTTTGTCTTTACTATGAAGATTTATTATCACCATTTTTAGAACTGTTCTTTGCATCTCAGTTACTAATGTGGCAAATGATTCCCTGACAAAGTATTGTTATTCATGTATTGAAGGTTATGATTTATGATGGTGGGTAGTCGTATTTTTTAAGTTTGGCAGTTTCATTATGAAATGATCTCATACATTTCAAATTGTGGGTATTTGTGGTCTTTGAGATTCTATCAATTATACTTTGTATTCTCCTTATTCATTGTAGAATTTGTCATTTTCTGATCATTGCTTTTCAGAAATTCAAGTTTGAAATTTAGGGTTTTTTGGAACAATTGAATGGGCATTTGGGTTATCAAAAAAATTAGTTTCTAAATGATATTTGTGCTCATTAAAATTTATTTCCTATAGTGTTGAGGATGGCTCTTAGTTGGGTGAAATGGCTCTTTTATTGGCAAATTAATTTCACCTTGACTAATAATCTTGCTGGGTACAAGATGAAGATTTCAATTGTAAAAAGCTTTGTTAACTTCAGTCAAAATCTTTTCAGTTTGGTTGTTCAGCCGTTACTCTTGAAGACAATTACATATCTGGCATTCAATTCAAAAAGAGTTATCTTTACTCTATTCTCCTTTGACCATGAAATTCATTGAAGACTTAATACCTAAAAAAATGTATAAATAGAAGCATAAAACTATTTTCTATTCTGTTGTTGTTGTAGTTATGAGTTTATCATTCCTTTGCTGTATGAAAGTGTATGGATAAACTCTGCAATAAAATCTGAATAACAAGAGGCAAATACATTGTAAATTTCTTCTCTATATAGTATTTTAAGGATTCAATTATTAAATCTTTAAGGTATTCTGTAGATGAGAAAATAGAGAAACATGTGCTTAACTGAAAACAAAGAGATCCTCTAATATTATTATTGTTCTGAAAGTAATTTGAGGGGTTGGTGCTCCTTGAAATTGGTGTTTAAAAATGAGGGGTTGGTGCTCCTTGAGTTGGTGCTTAGAAATTAGCCTATAAGGCATTGTTAATAGTGTTTTTTGAAGATTAAGCCAGTAAGGTAGTTTAGGAGTGGTTTTTCTACCTCAGGAGGGTTTTCCACTTGGAAAATCCTTTGTCTAATAGTCTCTTTGTTTTGATGTCATAATGTTTCTTGATTGTGATAATTTTTGTTTGTCTGAACATTGTTGAATGATAGTTCCTTCATATCTGCAAATATTTAGTTCAAATATCTTGCACAAGTCATTGTTGAAGAGTCTAATTCAAAAGGAAGCTTAAAAGTTCTCATTTGATTCTTTGCTCAACAATAGTTATAATTTTCTAGCGGTGTTTTTTGTCTCAATACATTTCTTGTCTTTAAAGTTGCATTCAAATCAATTGTTTAAGAAGTGAGTCAATAATGTTGTTCATCATTTGCACAGTCTTATGAGTTGCACCTGCACTGTCATCATGCTTTGATTGTTAATCAATGTCAGCCATAACTATTTTGGAAAATGCAAGATATCTCACTCAAATCATATTTTCATAAGTTTTCTAATAGACTAAGTTAATGTTGTCATATCTTTGTGCTTTCAAAAGTGATTACTCTACTCTATTGTTGAAAGAAAAGGAAACCAAAATTAAAAATCTTGGTCAAAGTTGAAAAAGTTTAGACACTGATTCACCCCCCCCCCTCTTAGTGTCTCTCCATAACTCCAACAAACCCTATATAAGAAAATAAAAGCATATAGTAACAAATATATACCCCATAATTGTGAGAAAATCATGTAATTATGATCCTAATGAGATCCTTAGTACTATGAGTGATTATAATCTTAAGAGAACCAAATCTTATGATCATCTCTTCTAGGAAATTAATAAATACAACCCCTATTGCATTCTTTAGTTCCCTATCTTCAATCCATCTTGTGAAATAGTTTATTTCTATAAGAATAAAATAGCTAGTAGTGATGGAGGATTGATCATAGTAATGGAATCAAATAACCAATAGTATATAGCTATAAATTTGGATAGTTGCATACACATGTATGTGTATTTTCTAGTTGTTGGTGTGAATGGGGCTATTTCCTAACTAGTTATTATTGAGGACCTATTCACATTATTATAAGTTTACTTAATAGTTAAGTTTCCTAGTTTTCATTTCTAGAAGTTAGTTATAATGGGGCCATGTGTCATTATTTACTTTTAGTTATCTAGGAATTTAATAATTCTCTCATGCATTTAATATTTGTATTGAGGTTGTTATGACTTAGTTGTCTCATGTGATAGGATTAATACACTTTTCATGATCTTGTCTAATCCTATATCTCTCCTTGCCTATAAAGCAAGGCTTCATATGTACATTTCATTCATCCAAAGCTCAGTTGAGTGTTGTGTAAGTCCAATATATCATTGCAATATTCAATATTTCATATTGGTCATGCATATTGCATCCATTGTTACAATTTCATGTTCTTACTTTTCCATCTAGTGGAAGTGTTATCTCTTATACTTGCACCCAAACTAAGTTGTGAAACTGAGTTAGCTAGAGAAACATGGGAGCATTCTCGGGTTGTGGGTCACCCAAAATGAGAATGAACCTCTGGATAGGCTAGCTTCCTAGCTAGTTATATCACCTAAACTACTGACTGATGAGGAAAAGGGAAGAAGGATATGCATGAACTAAAAAACTAATATTAGAAAAAAACTAAGGTGATACACCAAAAACTACCTAGAGCCTACATATACAGCTTGTATGCACAATTCTGACAATGACTATAACTGGATTACACAACTCGCTTTTCATATGTCTTTACATCAGTAATTTATAAAGAGGTTAGGATGCTAAAACTCTTAGAGGGAAATAAATCTCACAACTAAAAAATTATTGCACCTATAACACTAATTATAACCTGTAATGACATATATCTCTCCAAAAGGTGTTAAATTTGAGACAAGATCACAAGGAAAAGAATAAGATTTCACAAATAATTCAATCAATCAATAAGTGCACACAATAAAGCATTGAGTGAGAAGGAAAAATACTCAATATCATTGATGTCCAAGGCCTTCACTAATATACATGCTCAAAATATAGTTACCAAAGCACTTTCTTTTCTCCAAAGGGCTCAAAAGTCACAAATCAGAAAAGGAACTACTAAGAACTGATTACAATGAAGTCACATAAGTGACTATATCACTCAACTCCCAACAAGATCCATCAAAATAGCTCCTGGAAACTACTTGGGTCGGATGCACTCAAAAATCCCCAAAAATAGCAACTAAAACTTTATCAAAGGAGCTCCCATGTGTGTAAAAAGTTAAATGTGACCTTGGAAAACATGATGACTCTTCAAAACACCCTCCAAAAGCTCCAATTTTACCTCAAAATCAATTAAAAACTCCTATATTCCCTCCTTTGGTTGACTTAACTCATTCAACTAGCTCCATTATTCTTGCAACTATGAAGACCCCTCCAATTAACAAGGAACAATGCAAGGTATGCATTCATTTTGCATTCAAAAATAACAATATGAATTAATAATTTATAACAAATATCATTAAATTCACTTTTCTTACAATAAAATCGATGCAAAAGGACCTTATCAACTCTCCATGACTCAAGGCATAGGAATTTAAAGCTCAATTTATCTTTCTTTGACTAAATCTTAGAAAGCTAATGTAGCATGTTTATCTTTGCATCAATAAATAATTTTATTAAAGTGATTTATATCCATCACTTTCAATAAAGTTTTACAATTTTGAAATTGGATGCATGATATAAGGAGTATTTGAAAAGGTATATACAAAAGACTAATTTTGACTTATTGACTTAGTCTTAAGAAACGTTCAAAAGAATTATAAGGCATATGAAATGTTGAGACATAATCTAATGTGAATAAAGTTTTGAAAAATGTGTATAAAGTTTTGAAAAGGAAAAATTCCTTTACTTTATTGAACTCCCATTAGGGATTTCAAAACCCTAAATCAAAAGCAAGAGAAAAATTTGATTCATTTTATTTCACCTTTGCTTGCTTGAGAAGGTGTTGCCATGGAGGAACCCAGGGTTTGAAGATGGAACTTGTAAACTACATTCCTATGCCATTCTTGAAGGTTCCTTTTGATGATTTCTTAGGAAATTACATGGTAAGTCTGATTTTGTTTCAGATTTGGAAATTTTCATCATTTTGAAAGCTTTTGGAGTTCTTAGTCTGTGGCCTCATTGTGAAACTTCTAGTGCATTTCTCTATATTTTCTCATGTGGAAGTAGAAATAAACTTCCAGGTCATCTATGAGAAACTCCTACAGGGTTTAGAGCTTAAAATGCTTCTATGGATTTGTATTTATTATTTCTTCCTAAAAGAAAGAAAATAAATTTTATTCTAGATTTTCTCCCTTCATTCCTACCTTGAAACCATGGTGTCTTCTGGGTATTTCTCTTTTCTACTTGTAAAGATTTTGGTTACATCCATGTTTCATCTTCTTAATGGAAATGATTTCACTTGTAAAAATAGAACACCATGACACTCTTGAGACAAAAACATGGCCTACAATGAACTCTTCTATATTCTTCAATGCATTGCATTCATGTTCCAAATTACTGCTTTTGTGGGAAATGTTGACTCTCATAGAAATGTTGGAAAAACAAGGACAAACAACTGAGAGGGGGGGTGAATCAGTTGTCTCAAAATATTTAAACTTTTCAAACTTTACTTAACATAATCTCAGATCTAATGAATGAACAGTAAACCATGAACAATCAACACATTAGAAGCACATAGAACACCAAGTTTTTTTACGTGGAAACCCCATTAGGGGAAAAACCATGGTGGATGTTAGTGCATAATATTATACCTTGTTAAAAGTATAATGAAAGATAATGGGAATGCACATGCATTCAGGCACACTGCCTAGAGCTCACTACAAAAATACAAGAGGTCTCATTGCCCAACAATACACAACAATATAGATTAGATCCACAGGGCATGAATTGAGAAAATAGCTTCTACACAAGCCTAATTATAGTTCTAGTTAAGCACAAAAAACCTTCTTCACACTTTGCTCAAACTTTTTCTCACTCTACTCTACAATCAAATGAATAGATCAATATTCACATACTTTCTCTTCTTTGGCTTTTCTTCACTTCATTTTATTTCACCTTTGCTTGCTTGAGAAGGCACTACCATGGAGGAACCTAGGGTTTGAATATGGAACGTGTAAACTACATTCCTACTCCATTCTTGAAGGTTCCTTTTGATGATTTATTAGAAAATTACACAGTAAGTTTGATTTTGTTTTAGATTTGGAAATTTTCATCATTTTGAAAGCTTTTAGAGTTCTTAGGCCATGGCCTCATTGTGAAACTTCTAGTGTGTTTCTCTATATTTTCTCATGTGGAAGTAGAAATAAACTTCCAGGTCACCTATGAGAAACTCTTATAGGGTTTAGAGCTTAAAATGCTTCTATGGCTCTGTATTTATTATTTCTTCTTGAAAGAAAGAAAATAAATTTTATTCTGGATTTTCTCCCTTTATTCCTATCTTGAAACCATGGTGTCTTCTGGGTATTTCTCTTTTCTACTTGTAAAGATTCTGGTTACATCCATGTTTCATCTTCTTAATGGAAAGTCTTTCACTTGTAAAAACAAAACACCATGGCACTCTTGAGACAAAAACATGGCCTATAATGAACTCTTTTGTATTCTTCAATGCATCACACTCATGTTCCAAATTACTCCTTTTGTGGTAAATGTTGACTATCTCATAGCAATGTTGGAAAAACAAGGACAAAAAACTAAGAGGGGGGGGTGAATCAATTGTCTCAAAATATTTAAACTTTTCAAACTTAACTTAATCTCCAATCTAATGAATGAACAATAAACCATGAACAATCAACACATTAGAAGCACATAGAACACCAAGATTTTTTACGTGGAAACCCTGTTAGGGGAAAAACCATGGTGGATGTTAGTCCACAATATTATACCTTGTTAAAAGTATAATGAAAGATAATGGGAATGCACATGCATTCAGGCATACTGCCTAGAGCTCATTGCTCAAATACAAGAGGGCTCACTGCCCAACAATACACAACAATACAGATTTGATCCGCATGGTATAAACTAAGAAAATAACTTCTACACAAGCCTAATTATGGTTCCAGTTAAGCACAAAAAACCTTCTTCACACTTCGCTCAAACTTCTTCTCACTCTACTTTGCAATCGAATGAATAGATCAATATTCACACACTTCCTCTTCTCTAGATTTTCTTCACTTCATAAACACACTAACTTCACTCAAACAATCACTCTTATATATCCACAACATGAAATTACATCAACAACCTTTTCATCCAAAAATATAAAACATATTTACAATGTCGGCCCAAGTTTACAAATAAATTTGTAATGCGAATCAAACACCATCAGCTAATATTATGATGCAACCTAAAACAATATCCTCAAGCACACCAAACATTCAAATTTAAATCTTCAAGGATCCACAACATTACAATCATCATGTCGACCAAGAACATGAGAAAAATATTCAACCACGAGCACTCCGATCAACACAGATGTACACCAAGGATAGAGAATGATCTAGAAGCATCCACAAACAACAAGAAATAACAGAGAATCATCCATAGCAACAGAAATTACCAAAATCACATGAACTTCAATCAGGAACACTAACATAACCCACAAAAATACTGTCAGAACACAACTTTCCATAACACGATCAAGTCTTCACGTGTACCTTTGAAACTTCCAGTAGATGAGCTAGATACTCTTAGCAATAAACCCTTTAGTCCACAATAGTTGATCCTCAATGTACATAACAAAACACCTTCTTAACCTTCAATATTCCACTAGCAACTTGGAACTCTTCCTTTAACAATTTTCTCAATATCCTTGACATATACAACCTTCAATACAATAGTGATAATAGTGTTGACATCAATGACAACCACATATCAGTAAAACAACCACAACATCCAACAATCTCCCCATTTTGCATTGATGGCAACACATGATGTGAACAAAAACCATCAACACAACTCACAACCAACACTTACTCCCCCTTAGATTCTGACTCTTCTTCCTTAACCTCTTCTACATGATCTTCTCCCCACAAGACTCTTCTCCTCAAATAAGCAACAATTTTTCACATGAATCTTCTCCCCCTTTGACATCAATGGAAAATATAAGCATTATCTTCCCACATACAAGCTTTGAACAACATATCTATGCATGTGACTACTCCCCCTCAGTAGCATCCATGAAAACATCAATCAGGATCAAGAAATGTCTATGAAACACACAAATTGATGCAAGAAAATGCATCTTTAGTTCATATGAGGAGAGGTAATCACCCCTAGCATCCCTCTAAGATACTCAAAAGTATCCTTCGACAATGGCTTGGTGAAAATATCTGCAATCTATTCTTTGGTAGGCACATATTCCAGTATGACTTCTTTCTCACTCACTTTTCCCCTCAAGAAGTGAAACTTGATTGATATATGCTTGGTCTTAGAGTGTAGCACTGGATTCTTTGATATGTTAATTGTACTTCAGTTGTCACAATATATGGAAATAGGTTCATCATATACTACTCAAATATCTTTCAGCATCTATTTCATCCACATCACTTGAGTACAGTTATTTGCAGCAATGATATACTCTTCCTCAGTAGTAGATAGATAAATGAAATTCTACTTTTTTCTCAACCAAGACACCAACTTCTTCCCTAGGAAGAAGGAACCACCACTAGTACTCTTCCTGTCATCTACATCTCCTTCCCAATCCGCATCAGTATATGCATTCAAAGTAAAATCATCATCCTTAGGATACCAAAGCCCAAAATCAATTGTTCCTTTCAGGTATCTGAAGATTCTCTTTACAACAATCACATGAGATTCTTTTGGATCGTCTTGAAATCTAGTAGCCATACACAACATTCATAATGTCTGGTCTGGTCTAAGTTAAATAGAGCAATCCACCAATCATTGACATGTATCTTGTTTTATTTTCCTTAGGAGAATCATCATTCTGAGTTAACTTGCATCCAGTTACCATGGGAGTACCAACAAACTTTGATTCATCCATGCCAAAATTCTTCAGCAACTCTTTCACATATTTGGGCTGAGATATGAAAATATCCTTGTCTAACTGAGTAACTTGCAATCCCAAAAATAACTTCATCTCTCCAATCATGCTCATTTCAAATTCACTCTTCATTTCATCAGTAAAATTCATACATAGATTATCATCTCCTCCAAAAATAGTGTCATCAACAAAGGCCTCAATAATCAACTCTTTGTCATGATCCAATTTGAAATACAAGTTGTTATCAGCAGTACCTTTATTGAATCCAAGCTTCAGTAAGTATTTATCTAGTCTAGCATACTAGGCTCTGGGGGCTTGCTTGAGTCCATATAGAGCTTTCTTCAATCGACAAACCATTTTTTCCTTATCAGTCAGTTGAAATCCATCTGAATGTTCAATATATACTTCTTCTTCTAGCTCACCATTCAAAAAAGTTGACTTCACATCCATTTGATAGAATTTATAGTTCTCATATGTAGCATAAGCAAGAAATAATCTTATAGATTCAATTCTGGCAACAGGGGCAAAGGTTTTTTCAAAATCAATACCTTCCATTTGTGAATACCCTTTACATACTAGTCTTACTTTATTTTGGACCACTTCACCTTGTTCATTCAGCTTATTCCAAAAGACCCATTTAGTAACAATCACACTTTCATCTTTAGGTCTGGGAACAAGTATCCATGTATCATTCTTTTCAATTTGCATTAGTTCTTCCTCCATGGCTTCCATCTAGTGTTCACCATTGCAAGCTTCAATGACATCTTTAGGCTCAATTTTGGAAATCAGGCAATACTCTTCTGAATTCTTTCTTCTAGTTTGCACACCTTTATTCTTGTCTCCTAAAATTTGATTTTGAGAATGATTTAGCTTTACATACCATAGAGTTTTAGGACTCTCTCAAACTTCTGATTCTTCTATTCTTTCTTCTCCACTTGCACTTGTCTTTGCTTCCTAACTACCTTGATTTATTGGAACAAATGAAAGTTGACTTACTAGAACATATGGCACAATTTGAAGTTGATTTTGTGTCTAATCATTTTTCCCTTTGTTTGTGTTGTCTTCTTGGTCATCTGAATCATATCCATAGTAGCTGGATGATTTAGCAAAATCCTCATCAACTCTAACATTTGTACTCTCAACCATTTTTCTTAATCTTTTGTTATAGCACTGATAAGCCTTGCTTTTAGTAGAGTAACCTATACAGATTCCGTCATCACTTCTTGCATCAAACTTTCCTATGTCCTCATCTCTCTTAATGTAATGCTTGCTTCCAAAGATCTTGAAATATTTAACAGTAGGCTTATAACCAAACCATAGTTCAAAAGGAGTCTTACCAAAATTACTATTGGCATTTACCCGATTTAAAGTGTACATAATAGTGCTTACAACTTCACTCCAATAGATGTGAGGCATATTTCCTTCTATCATCATTATTCTAGCAACATCCATAATTGTTTTGTTCTTCCTCTTTGCAACTCAGTTCTGTTGAGGAGATCGAGGAGTAGATAACTGTCTTCTCATTCCATTCTCTTCAAAGAAAGAATTAAACTCCCTGGAGGTGAACTCACTACCTCTATCTAACCTTAAGCATTTTATTTCAGACCTTTGTCATTTTCTACCATATCCTTGAAAATTTTGAACTTTCCTAATGCTTCACATTTTTCTCTTAAGAAAGCAACCCATATCATTATAGAGTAATCATCAATAAGCAACATAAAGTACCTCTCTCCATGAAGACTTCTAAATCTTGAGGGACCGCATAGAAAAATGTGTACCAGCTCTAGTAACTCATTTGAATGATGTTGTTTGCTTTGAAAATAAATTCTAGTCTATTTTTCCATCTGACGCTCCTTGCAAATTGTGTTAGTAGGATTTACTAGCTTAGGTAGATCTCTTGCTGCTTGAGTGGAACTTACTTTGACAATGTTATCTGTGTGTGGGAAATGTTAGTATCAAAATAAGATAACAAAAACACACCAATGCAACATTTTACTAAAGAAAGCTAAATAAAATGAAATTAAAGAAATCAAACAGAGCTTCTTCAAAATCGTTCCATTGTCCTCTATCTCCAGTGATTTTCTTGAAGTTGCTGCTCTCATATTGTATAAGCAAAGCTTCTTAGAATGGAAACCTATAGAACGAGTATGCAAAGGGGGAATACTTCTCTATCCTATATGCTAGTGGAGTGAAATATTGGTATACGGATATGCACAGGGGCTGTAGATTATGCACAGGGGCTGTGGATTATGGATGCTATTGAAACTATGATATGAAGATGATAAGCCATGATATGGATTGCTAATATGTTGGGCTATGCTATGCTAAAATCTAGAATACTATGAATGTTGGAAGGCTGATTGACTATAGTTTTCCCGTACAAAAGCTTCTTCTTTTTTCAAAGACCCGACAGTCCTTTTTATAGATTTTTACAGGCAAGAGCCTGGCTGGAAAAGATCAATGGCTGTGAGATTGTCTGGTAAATTTGAATGGTGAGAGATGGAAAGGTTGAGAGGAAGATGGAAGATGTTGGGAGGTTGGAGAGAAGAATGGAGGTTTGTCTTCAACCCACGGGAACAACTTTGCTCAGAAACAGAGGAATTTGTTGATTTTCTGTTTTGAAGTTATTTCATGGTTGTTGTAGATAATCCAAATTAAATAAATAAATTTATTTAATTTTATGTGAGTTTGAGGATTTAAAAGATTTTTGAAATATTTGATGTGAATGGACATTAGAAGATTTAATTAAATATTTAGAATATTTAATTGCGAATAGACTTTAGAAAAATTAAATAAATATTTGGAATATTTAATTGTGAATGGAATTTAGAGGATTTTTAGAAGAGAAGAATATTTAATCTTTCTTTGAATAAAATATTCAAGCAAAGATGATATGATAATTAATATAAATAAATCATAATGTTTATTTAATTTAATAAGCAATGGATAAGAAAAGTGATTAAATAAACTTATTTATTTAATCGAAATGAAAGAATGAACAATATAAATAAATTATTTAGATTTATTTATACACAAATTGAATTCAAAGATTTAATTAAATATTAAAAATATTTAATTAATTACCAGACTATTGTGATGTGACCATTTTTAGGTACATGCATTTGCCCCTCTTTGGAAATTGATGTGTTTTCGCATTGCTTCAAAAGGTGAAAAAATTTCCTAGATACTTATTGTCAAATGTTGATAGGTATATGCCCCCTCAGATGATGAATCGATAAGATTTTGATTTTTGTGAATTTTTGTGAATTTTTAAATTTTTTGGAATTTTTCAATTTTTATGATTTTTAAGATGTCGATTCATCGTTCGAAAGTTATGATGTGAAGAAATTTACATGAAAAGATGTAAGATGAAAAATTGATGACCTAAATTTCCCCTGGAATGATAAAATGTGATAAAATGCCCCAATTTTACCTTTAAATAGATTAAAAATGTCATTTTCCATGTCATTTTCTCATTTTAACCTAGTAAAAATTGTAATTTTTGAGCTCTTGAGTGAGAAAGATGGCACTTCCTACCCACCAGCACCATTTCAACCACATCCGACGACATCAGCGGTCGACACACTATGGACCCATGGTATGTACCTTGTTAAACTTTTGTTATTTGAAAATTTTCCATTTAGGGCACGATTTCCAACTTTTTTATCTCTTCATGCATTCTTTTAGCACCTTTCAGTCTTTTTGTAGTGCTATTTATATTTTCCATAGCGCTCTTCATTCTGCAGTGCCCTTTAAGGTTTTGTAGTGCCCATGATGATTTCTGCAGCGCCCTTGATTCTGTAGTAAAAGCTGATAAATTTTCTTTTAAAGTTGTTAAAAAAAAATAGTTGTTCGATAAGTTTGCTTCTAAAGTTATTAAAAACAAACAAGATTTTGATAAATTTGTTTTCATGAAAATGAAAGACAAAATAGTTTGGTTGATAAGTTTGCTTCTAAAGTTGTTAAAAAAAAAGGATTTTGATAAATTTGTTTTCATGAAAATGAAAAAACAAAATAATTTGTTGATAAGTTTTCTTCTAAAGTTGTTAAAAACGAACAGGATTTTGATAAATTTGTTTTCATGAAAATGAAAAAAAAATAGTTGATATTCAGATTTGATTGATTTGTCGTGATGATTTGATATTGATGTTGCTTTGACTTGATGATTCTTCCTATGAAATAGGAGAGATTGGGCATCTTGCAGTTACAGGAAAAATTCTCGAAGACATGGAGATTGATTCCACAACTTGTACAGGCGGATAGAGATGTGATCGAGGCATGCATACTGACCTCATTACTTGAGATTCCTAAGGTGCGTCTCAATAGAACCTTATTCACAACACTTGCAGAGAGGTGGTATAGCAACACGAACACCTTTCATTTGCCGACAGGAGAGATTACCGTTACTCTGGAGGATGTATATCACATCTTGAGGATTCTAGTGATGGGAGAGATAGTGAGATTGATGGTCGGGAGGCGGGAGGTACTGATGCCTTGAGGCAGATATTTAGAGATGATCATATTGCAAGATATTATATCTCATGGGCAGAGATGATGGATTTGTATGCACCCTTACACTTTGTTCTTGCAGGCTTCATTGGAGGTGTTTTGTGCCCTGACCATAGGTCGAAGGGTTTTGCAGTCGAGTGGGGTTGTGTACTTGAGAGTATGGTGATGTAGGGTACACGATATGCTTGGGGATCATGCATGCCTACACATTTATATGATGAGCTACACCATATTGTGTATGGTGGAGGCCGAAGTTTAGCTGTTGGTTGTTCGCTTTTATAGATATGGGCATGGGAGTATTTTGCCATTATGCGACCATTGACTCGTGGATGACAGCCTGTCAGTCAACCGTATAGATTCATATATACCGATGTCATTGCTTAGCGGAGGTCGAGAAAACTGGATCATTGGCAGTGTCTTTTGGATGATCTCGATACAGTATGCTGGCGGCCCTATGTAGATTGTGAGGCATGGCCAGAGGATGCTAGAGAGATGCCCTATGTCTTTACTGCCATATATCTGATTGGTCGTACTCCTGGGATTATTGAGAGGTTTCTTCTTGGTCAGATATGGTGACAGTATGGTCAGCCTCAGGGTATTCCACATGGTTCTTCTATTTATGTGCATCAACAGCAGGAGGTTATAGTGTGGGGTTAGTGGATTGCATATGATGCAACAGTGGTAGAGTTTACCACTTTGGGAGCACAAATGTGGGAGTACAAAGATGATATTTTTAATGGGGGGATGACTCTAGAGTATGGTTAGTATGTGCTGGAACATCCTGTGCCATGATTATTTGATCCTGATGAGCCTGTCACTCCAGTTGTGAAGCAGAGACCACATATAGGGGGATAGGCGACAATGAGAGGCAGCTTCAGAGGGTGATGACTCTGAGGAGGATGATGATGATGAGTTAGATGGGGATGGAGATAGTAGTGATGAGGAGGGTGGAGGAGGTGACAGAGTGGTAGAGGTGGCAGCAGAGGTGGTGGTAGAGGTGGACTGTGAATGAGACATTCAACTCCATCATCTTCGGTAGATCTAGTGGTGTTGAGTCAGATAGCTACCTTGTAGGTAGAGTGCAAAGTTTACAGGATCGATTAGCACAAGCGCATGCCTTGGTTACATAGCTACAGGGGTAGTTGATGATAGTGATAGCCAAGAGAGATACAACTAGATGACAGGGTGAGTAGGCCATGGCGCTAGCTGACAGTCTACAGAGAGCAGTAGCAGGTACCTCGATCAGTGACATGATGAGAGAGGTGACCAAGGCCACCCAGGAGGAAGATTTCTATAGGACTAGGTATCATGATGTAGTGCCACCCGAGCAGAGAATGAGTTATACACAGTCTCGGTCTACACAGTCACTCTCAGCTACCAGTAGAGGTGTATCTCAGCCATTACCTCCAAGAGGGTCATTTGGAGCAGGTGGAGTAGCTCCATCAGGTACAGGTGGGGCAAGTCCCAGATCAGCAACATCAGAGGATAGCACTTCGTAGTGCTTTTTGCATGATGGCTTATATGTCTTATTGATACTCTATTGAGACATTTGTACACATACTAATATGGTCTCATTTTTTATGATGTTATGTCATGAATAGTTCACATCTTTTGTACATTTGACATTCGTTTGTGAGATATATGATATGCAATGATGATTCCTTATTTGATGAATGTGTCTATTTTCTATATGCATGTTGTTTAATGTGATGGTTTCACAATGTTATGCTCATGATGTATATGTATGCATGATTTGTAGATATGAAAGTGCAATATTATGATATTACGGTTGTAATCTATGTGATAAATGATTTTATGAATGTGAATGTGAAATGATGGATGGTAAAATTTATGAATGCCCATGAATGTTTTGATTATGATATATGCTTTGTTTTTATGATTTTCTGATGCAAATATGTATGAACAATGTATGTGATGATGTTTGTGTGAATGTCAAAATGTACTTAATCATTTTATTGGAAAGATATGAAACTTTGATGCTTTTCCATCTTTTGGAAAAATCTATAAATGCAAAATTCAGAGTCTAAGATGAATGTAATCTATACTAATCATGCAAAATATCTATACAATATTGCCATTCTAAGAGCTTATTTGTGCTTTTGTGTCATCATAGAGCATTGAAATGTTGAAAGTTAATACAAGCATCAAAGGGTATGTTAGCACCAGTGATGACCTGAGTATTGCTTTCATGAATTTTGATATAGCAAGATAATACAAGCATCGGGGTATAATTGAACCGAGATGACCTGAGTATCGCTTGCATAAACAGACAAGAGTTAACCCGTTTCCCATGCAAATTTTGAAATGTCATCAATGATACTTAGTAGAGCATGTCTCGTGACGAATTTGCATAGTACTAATGATTTACTCACAAACAACAAACAAAGAAAAATCATACTCCTTCCTTTCTTTTCTAGTTCAGTACATCATCGAATTGCTCTAGATATATGATAGAAAAATCAACCAACAATTCAAATTTTTCCTAAAGTATTCCAAACAATATTCAGATTAAGATCATCCAACTTGGTTATCAACATTGATGTTTTTGTTTTGATTAACATTGTTTGGACCATGTTTGTTTGATTTCATTGGCATTGAGTGATCATTTTGGTATTATGGATGATTTGATGCATCAATGTATGTTGGATTTTGTCACAGTGTCATTTTTCTATTTGTGATATTCTAAAAACTCATTGCCCCTCTCTTGTTTAGTTTGTGTTTCTGCCCCCAGTGTAAACACAACCTAAATATTATGGATATGTACAAATTTCATGAAGCCATGATGAAACACAAAGATTCTTGTTGCATGATATGGATATGATAGATATGTACAAATGATAGATATGGATAAATGATGCTGAAAAGCGAATGCAAGACATATGCTAATAGATAGAGGAGCCCATTTTGATCACAAGTAGCACCTGTTTGCTAGGTTTTCACCACTTATTTTTATTGCACTTTTTTTTTTAATGATTTTTTCAGGACTTTTTCTGATTTTTATGATTTAGACATAGAACTTCTTCAAATGAATGCTATTGATTGGTTCTTCAAACAGGTCCGCTTCTAACATAGATAGCTAATATGCTCCAGAACCATATGTTGCAATGATGACAAATTGACCAAGCCAATTTGGTTCAAATTTTCCTTTCTTTTCTCCATCATGCTGATTGTGTGGATTTTATTTCAAGAACAAATCACCTGCTTGAAATGTCTGTGGTTTTACTCAGTGATTATAGCTATGGGACATAACTTGTTGATAACCCTTCAAATGATTAGCTGCATGTTGACATCTTTCATCTAATAGTTCTAGCTCTTGTAGACGAGATACTCAGTAGTCTTCATCATTTATCAATCCTTTGAGTGAGACCCTAAGTGAAGGTATTTCAACTTCTAATGGTAAGATCACTTCTGCTCCATATTCCAAGGCATATGGGGTAGCTCCTGTTGGTGTGTGAATGCTAGTTCTGTATGCCCACAAAGCTGGATTTAACTGGACATGCCAATCACGATCGACATCATTTACCATTTTCTTCAAGATTTTCAAGATTGTTTTATTTGAAGCTTCTGCTTGACCATTTCCTTGTGGATAGTAAGGTGTAGAGAACCTATGTTGGATGTGAAATCTTTCACAAAGTTCATCAACATCCTGATTCTTGAAAGGCCTCCCATTATCAGTGATGATAAAACTAGGAATTCCATATTGACAGATGATGTAATTCAGGATAAATGAAGAGATTTGTTTACCGGTCACAGTTGTCAAAGGAACAACTTCAATCCATTTTGTAAAATATTTTGTAGCCGGGATGATGAATTTATGCCCATTTGATGATGAAGGATGAATTTTACCAACAAGATCTAGTCCCCACTAAGAAAAAGGCCATGTCATAGTGAAAGGCTGCAGTTCCTATGCAGGTGCATGAATAAGATTCCCATGGATCTGGCATTTAGAACACTTCTTGACAAAAGTAAAAGATTCTCTCTCCATAGTAGGCCAATAATATCCCATTCTAACAAGTTTCTTGGCTAAGGTAAAACCACTTGAATGAGTTCCACAAATACCACCATGAACCTCTTGTAAGGCCTTTTTTAGATTCGTCACGTTCAAGACATCGAAGAAGAGTACCATCAAGATCACATCGGTAAAGGATATCAGCGATCAAGGTATAACAGGATGATTGGTGTATGAAATTCCTTTTTTGGTTTCGAGATAAATCTGGAGGTAAGATATTATTTTTCAGGTAGGTATAAGTCTTGCCATATAAAGGTGAATCAGAACCGGTTAAATGTCATATGAATTGGGTCTCAGGATTATCATAGGCAGGAGAAAAAAATTGTTCCACCAAGAATTCATACCTTTTTTTATTTTCTGATAATTGTAACAAGGAAGCAATTGTAGCCATTGCATCTACAGCTTTATTATCAATCCTTGGGATTTGTGAAAACTTGATTACCAAAAAATACTTTTTAAAATCATCCACCATGTTCTTGTAAGGTAGTAGCTTATCATTTTTAGTCTGATAATCATCATTGATTTGATTAATGACAAGTTGTGAATCACCGTAGACTTGCAGCTTTGTAATCCGCCAACCCAGTGCTATCTTCATTCCTATGAGCAATGCTTCATATTTAGCTATGTTATTTGTGTAGGGAAACATCAACCGATATGATTTTGGAATGGAATGTCCTTCAAGTGTAACAAAAAGAATCCCTGCCCCTGAGCCCTGTTGCATGTAGGATCCATCAAAGTACAATGTCCATGATTTCTTAATTGTTGCTGTGAAGACGTCTGCATCAAGAAATTCAATGTGCATTGGGTTTTCTTCTCGTAAAGGTGATTCGAGCAACTGATCTGCAATGACCTATCCTTTTATAGCTTTTCGATCTACATAGTGAATGCCAAACTCACTTAAGATCATTACCCATTTTGCAAGTTTTCCTATTAAGGTAGCTTTGCTTAAGAGGTATTTTAGTGGATCGATTTTGGTTATCAGGTTAACTGTATGAGCCAACATATAATGGCACAACTTTTGAGAAGCAAACACTACTACTAGGCAAGATTTTTCAATGAAAGTGTAGTTTAATTCATGAATTGTTAATGTTTTGTTGATATAGTATATGGCTCTTTCTTTTCCTATAGAATCCTCCTGTGCAAGTAACACTCCCAAAGATACTTCTGTTGCTGAAATATAGAGTATGAGGGGCTCTCCTGGAATTGGTGGAATTAGGATTGGTGGATTCATGAGATATTTCTTGATTTGATTAATACTGCTTCACACTTTTCCTCCCATTTGAATGGGACATTTTTATGCAATAGATGTGTAAATGGTAAGCTTTTGTCTACTAGTTGAGCTATAAACCTCTTGATGGATTGTAGTCATCCTTGTAGTGATCCAAGCTAACTGATATTTTGTGGTGGTGGCATGTCCATTATAGCTTGTAATTTTTTTGGATCAACCTCTATACCCTTTTCTGAAACAATGTATCCCAGGAGTTTTCCAGATTTAACACCGAAGACACATTTCTTTGGATTGAGTCGAACATTAAACTTCTCCATTCTGACAAAGATCTTTGACAAGATTTCTAGATGACCTTCTCTTGTCTTGGATTTGGAAAGGAGATCATCGACGTAATCTTCCATGAATGTATGCATCATATCATGAAAAATTGTTGTCATTTCCCATTGGTATGTAGCTCCTGCATTCGTTAACCCAAATGGCATTACGTTCCAGCAATAGGTACCCAAAGGGCATGTGAACATTATTTTATCTTGATCCTATGATGCAATCTTTATCTAGTTGTATTCAAAAAATTCCATCCATTAATGAATACATTGCATGGCCAATGGTTAAATCAACAATCATATCTATATTTGGCAAAGGGAAGTCATCTTTGGGACATGCTTTGTTCAAATCTTTGAAATATGTACAAATTCTAATCCTTCCATCCAGCTTTGAAACAGGCACGATATTGGAGATCCATTCTGCATAATCAATAGACCAAATGAATCAAACATCTAAAAGCTTCTCTAACTCTTCTTTAACCAATAATGCAACATGTGGATGCATTTTTATGAGTTTTTGCTTCACAGGTTTTGCCCTTGTGTTTATAGATAGATGATGCATTATCAGATTAGGATCTAACCCTGGCATATCAACATATGACCAAGCAAAATTGATTTGATTCTCCTTCAAGAACTCTATGAATTTCAGTACTTCTTCCATTGTTAATGATGCTGCAAGTTGCAATATGTTTGGCTGCTCTGTTGTACTTATGTTGATTGATTCTATGGGCTCAATCAAAATAGAAGATATTTCTTGATAATGTTTGGGAAGAGTGTCAAGTTTCTCATCCTTCAGTGCCTCAAAAATGTTTTCACCATTGGATTCGCTCTTTATTTTTCTCTTGTTGTGATCTACCACTGTCATTTTTTGATTTTCATCGATAGATCTATCTTTATTTCAATTATTTTGTAGCTAAGAGACTTGACACCCTCCCTATCAAAATCTTGAGTATGAGATTCTTTGATGAAACAATTGTTTTCTTGATAAGATGAACAAAGGAAATTTACAATATCCTCATCATCATGGAATGTAGGGATATGGATAGGTGCATCGTTGTCCCAATCAATAAGTTACGAATAGACTAAAGGTATGGGATCATTAGGTTGGGTAAGGTCTTGAACTGTCAAAGTCATGATATGGTTGTTATTTTCATGATGGACAAGGTCTATGATGGTATTCTCTTGTCGATTATCAATCTCATGAAAATCTAAATCATCCTCACTTGAGTTATTGTCATATCGTGGTTCAAATTCAAGTGATTGTGTTCCCGAGCTTTCTCCTTTTATGAGAATGGGTGCATATTTGTGTATGGTATCAACTTGTTTATCTCTCCAAAATTCATCATTATAGATGGTGTCCCATTCATATTCATTAGAATCAATGTTTGAATCATTCCACAATTGAAAAACTGATTCATAAAATTTTTGTAAAGTGACATCTTCATGGGGTTTATAAAAAATTGATTCTCCTTCATGAGTTTGTTGTGCTCGCTGTGAAGTTGAGTCTTCTATACCTTTACCATATCCAAGTCCTGTTTTATCTTTTGGATGTATTGAAATAGGTTGAATTGGCTCAATGATTCCTTCTTTTCTTTTTCCTATAGCACCATTTCCTTCATAGCCCATTCTTTGTATGATGGTATACCCTTTGCCATATTGGTCGGTAGGTAACTTGATGTGCAAAAGAGATTCATCTTCATCTTTGTATATCCAGCTTAGGATGTCTCTATCTTTGGCTTCTTCCTTGATAGTGTTAGCTTTGATGAATTTTCCATCAAACTTTGTGATTGGCATAGAAGCTTGGGATGTAGAAGCTGTTGCGATCTTTTGATTTGATAGGGTTGGCTGACCATGTGACCTCGGAGAAGGAGGTAAGGTAGAAAGGCATAGCGAATATTCACCTACTCCTTTTTCTTTTAAATGTAGCTTGGTGTCAAGATTCTTTGTCAATTCTTGCAATTGGCCTTGTAGATTGGAAGAAGTAGTAAGAGCCTCCCTATTGTGCGGTACAAAGGCATCTTGAGTTGCTCAGAGATTTGAACAAATTTGGGTGCTATTATAGTTAGCTTGTATAGTTATTTCCTGTCCATCATACAGAAACTTGAGGAATTGATGGTACATTGATGATACTGCCTGCATATCATAAATCAATGGATGACCCAAAAGTATGTTATAGGAAAGATCATGATCTAGAACCTGACAAAAGGTATTTTTCACGATAGGTCCCACTCTGATAGGTAGCATTATTAGTCCTTTAGAAGCTCTTTCTTCATCATCATATGCCTTGATAGTTATTTTCCTCTCATGGATCAATGGAATTTTTTGATATCCCTAAGGCATGTATTAGCTTTAAGGTACAAATGTTTAAACCGGATCCTCCATCTATCAAGACATGTCTGATTCGATGTTTATGGATAATGACTTCAAGATAAAGCGATGAATTATGTGGATGTGTCATGGAGGCATCATCTTTTTCAGAGAATGAAAGACAAGTGGGGGAAGAAAAATGTCCCACCATGGATTGAAACTTGTTTACATCTAGATCAGTGTCGACGGTTGTGTTTACAAGAGCTTCTTCTAAAATATTCTTGTGTATGGGAGATATTTTGAGAAGTTCAAGGATGGAGATTTGAGCTGATGTTTTTCTCAATTGATCAACTAGATTATAATGACTTGGAGGAGGAATAGATGCCTTAGATGAACTTCCTTTTAAAACAAATTTTGCTTGTCCTCTCGTAGTCACATTAACCTATTGATATTCTTGTTTTCCCTTGATTTTGATAACATTAACCCGCTGATTATCTGTATAGATGTGGCAGATTATGTTGTCGTCAACATTATTTATGATTTTCGCTTTGGTATCTAATGTTTCCCCCTTTTGATAGTTTGGTAAAGGATCCTTGAATGCTTGATGATCATCATTGGTATGAAGTCCTTCAATTGTAATGGTACCATTGTCAATTAAATCTTGTACTAGATTTCGTAAAGCTTGAAAGTTATTTGTCCTATGACCTTTACATCGATGATAATTGCAATAATACGAGTCATTCCATGATGGTGGTTTGACTCATGGATCATAATCTCTTTGTGGTGGTAAGGTGATAACCTTATTATCGAGAAGCTCCTTGAGAGCAGACTCAAGAGATTGACCTAAAGTGGTAAAATTCCATCGATTTGAAAAGAATGGAGGTCTTGGTAGATTTGATATTTAGGTATTGCCAATATTGTTATTGAAATTACCACGATTATCCTTGGTGTTTTGATTGGTCATATTTTCTTGATTGGATTTTTGTCCTTGTTGATTTTTGTTTCCTTGTTGGTTGGTATTTCCTTGTTGGTTGTTTCATGGAGCACTTGATAGGTTGAAGATAGATGATCTTGTTCGTAGATTGTTTGCATCCACTATTCCATCACTGACAACATTTTTATTTGTATTCCAAAACCTTTTTTTATCATTGTTGTTATGGTTGGATGAACTTGGATTATCAAGTTTTATCACTCCTCTTTTGACCAAGGCCCCTTCAATGGTGATTGCGTTTTCAATCAATTTTTCAAAGTTAGGAGGACAATGAAGATTAATCCTGTAGCTTAATTCTTGATCTAGGCTATTGATGAAGATACCCATCTTTTCCTTTTCAGTAATAGGATGGGAATATCGTGCAAACAATCTTCTCCATCTTTGAAAAAACGTAGTGAAATATTCCCCTACTTTTTGTTTCACTTTACAAAGATCAAGCATGGTTATCTGGTGTTGGATGTTGTAGGCATATTGTGATATAAATTGATTTATTAACTCCTCAAAGGTTTTGATGGGAGGGGTGATCTTGGAAAGCCACAACATGGATTGTCCACCCAGACTTCGTAGAAACAATCACATCAAGTAGGTATCTTCATAAGCAAATTCTAGACTCATTTCAGAAATCTCTCACATGTTCAATGGGGTTAGTTTTTCCATTGTACCTATCAAATTTAGGGATTTCACAATGTTTTGGAAAAGGGATCATTTGAAGACTCCTATCAAATGGATAAGGACATATGTCATCCAAAACATATTTCTTTGTTGCACCTCCTTGCATTTCCTTTATTTTCCCTTGTAATTCTTTTATCTATTGAGTAAGGGCACTAAAATCATTAGGAGGAGTTTCAAGATTATCTTTAATCCCTTCTATATCAAAATCGGCAAGTAACTTAGCTCCTTGATTAACTAATGAGAGGAAATATCTTTTTTTGTTTCGTTCTAAAATCATTTCTATAAGAGTGTGGAATTGGGAATCCTGCTCTGCTTCTTGAAGCTTTTCTTTTGTTATCTCTTCAGTATGAAATGGATTCTCTTTCTTCTCACTATTATCACCCATTTTGCTTGTGGTACTTTTTCTTTTGCCTTTTTCTATGTGCTTTCGAGATCTCGTGACAACATGCATAAGCTTTGCCCCAAATTCTACTAACTTTTGATCAAAAGAATGGAATAGTGATTTTTTTTTTGATGGATATGAAAGTCAAGATAGAATGAAGATTCTATGACTTATAAGATTTCTAGTCTTTAGCTCGTGTTTTACCTAATTGAAAGGATGAAAATCCTGTTTGGGGGAAATTAAACAAAAGATCAAGAAAAAATGATTTTGCACTTTATGAAGTTTGATGGTAGCTTCATAAAAAGATGGATTTGTGAGAAATGCCTAATGTGATGGAGTTCTCTATTGCAGAAATTGATTTGGACGAGTAGAATATTCAATTGTAGGTTGGGGAATATAACAAAAATGAATACACTAACTATGGTTGTGCCTTTGAGAAAGGGATCTTCTTTGAAAGAAATCTCATGAGTATAATGGTTCTACAGCATAATCATCAGTGAAACCTCTAACACAGTCATGATATCGATGGATAAAGGTTCTATGTTTAAGTAAAACCTTTCAAATTTGGTATAAGAATCATCTTTTCTTCAATAGTTTCTTGTAACTAAGTGGTTTCTTTGGATTTTTGATTCATTTGAGAATGGATTTCTTAACCAAGGTTGTGGATTTCCAATCTCTTAACATGAGAGTAATCAATGTAATCATGAGTTTTGGATGATCTTTACTGAATTAATGTTTTGAAGACACATCAAGCAAGTTGTAGAATAGTTTTCCTATACTAAATATTAAGTGTGTGATCAAAATGTTTTTCAAAAATTGTTCTCACAGGTTTTACACATGACAGATAGTTCAAGCAGACTCACTCTTAGTACTCAAGTAGGTCACCATACTAATCAACAACACACGTCTTAGAACTGCATCGACTCACATAGCCGTGTCACCCCCGAAGGGGCACCCATGTTTTTGTCTTTTCCAGGCGCGTACTCAGAGTGACAGAAGTGGATACTGGATCCCTTGAGCAAATGGTCCTTGGCAGTTATATGGTGAGTATCTTGGGGGTAGATTCTTCCCTCCCCTGCATTGTGATTATTATGATGTTTAAAAACTGACTTCAGCTAGATACTACACTAAGTTTGTAGTAAGGGTTTCCGTTCAGTGCGGCAAATGATATACTCCCTCGAGATACCTCCCAACCTTTAGAAAAAATGCTTTGGGGATGGTTATCAATGCACACTACTATCAAATGGGATTTTCATCAACCATCCACATTTGATTAAAGTGGGCTGGAAAACTTGGCTTTAGTTGTTCCCACTTAGGTCATTCTCGTAGGGTGAGTACTTTTTCCCCCTACAACAGGCCTTCTAAAAGTTTTTAACAAAGCTTAAAATTGCATGAAATAGAATAGATGAGTTTGGCATTTTGATCACCCAGTTAAGGGAGAGCATAAGCCTATCACCGTTTAATCAAAGCAAGCAAGAGTTCAATTTTAAGCCCAAATAAATAGTTGTCTATGCTAGGTGAAGATATTGCTTCACAAAGACATGGAGTTCTTTTTAGTCCAAAATAGAAAATGAGGTGACTATCCTAGGATTGCTTCATTCCAATTCAGTGACTATCCTAGGATTGATTCATTCCAATTAAGTGACTATCCTAAGATTGATTCATTCCAATTAAGTGACTATCCTAGGATTGCTTCATTTTTTTTAAAGCTCTTACTGGCCGCGGTCGCGTCAGATCTAGTCAAATCCTACTTAAGTTATAGATTACAGTTGCAAACTTACAAATTCTATGCTAAGAAAATGAAATGTGCTAAAATAGACATCAAGAGTGCTAAAACAAACATCAAGAGCACTAAAATAGAAATTCTCTATGAAAACAGTAAAGAGCGCTATTGAATCATTAACGGGCACTACAAAATCAGTAATGGACACTACAGGATCATTAATGGGCACTACAAAATTAGTAAAGGGCACTACAGAATCAGTAAAGAGCACTATAGGATCAGTAACATATACTGCAGGATAAGTAACGGGCACTGCGGGATCAGTAAAGAGCATTGTAGAATAAGTGAAGGGTGCTGTAGGATCTACAATGAGCACTAAAACAAAGTTAAAGAGCGCTAAAATGGGTGTAATATGTGTTGAAGTGAGTTTAATGCGCTAATACACTCTTCTAGCTGTAACCTGTCAGAAAAATTTGCAAAAAGATGTTAAATTTGGGGCAAGAGCCCCACGGTGGTTGCCAAAAATGTGTGTGGGAAGTGTTAGTATCAAAATAAGATAACAAAAACACACCAATGCAACATTTTACTAAAGAAAGCTAAATAAAATGAAATTAAAGAAATCAAACAAAGCTTCTTCAGAATCATTCCATTGTCCTGTATCTCCAGTGATTTGCTTGAAGCTGCTACTCTCAGATTGTATAAGCAAAGCTTCTCAGAATGGAAACCTACAAAATGAGTATGCAAAAGGGCAATACTTCTCTATCCTATATGCTGGTGGAGTGAAATATTGGTATTCGGATATGCACAGGGGCTGTGGATTATGGATGCTATTGAAACTATGATATGAAGATAATAAGCCATGATATGGATTGCTAATATGCTAGGCTATGCTATGCTAAAATCTAGAATACTATGAATGTTGGAAGGCTGATTGACTATAGTTTTCTCATACAAAAGCTTCTTTTTTTTTTCAGAGACCCGACAGTCCCTTTTATAGATTTTTATAGGCAAGATCCTGGCTGGCAAAGATCAATGGCTATGAGATTGTTTGGTAAATTTGAATGGTGAGAGATGGAGAGGTTGAGAGGAAGATGGAAGATGTTGGAAGGTTGGAGAGAAGAATGGAGGTTTTTCTTCAAGCCATGGGAACAACTTTGCTCAGAAATAGAGGAATTTGTTGATTTTCTATTTTGAAGTTATTTCACAGTTGTTGTAGATAATCCAAATTAAATAAATAAATTTATTTAATTTTATGTGAGTTTGAGGATTTAAAAGATTTTTGAAATATTTGATGTGAATGGACATTAGAAGATTTAATTAAATATTTAGAATATTTAATTGTGAATAGACTTTAGAAGAATGAATTAAATATTTGGAATATTTAATTGTAAATGGAATTTAGAGGATTTTTAGAAGAGAAGAATATTTAATCTTTCTTTGAATAAAATATTCAAGCCAATATTATATGATAATTAATATAAATAAATCATAATGTTTATTTAATTAATTAAGAAATGGATAAGAAAAGTGATTAAATAAACTTATTTATTTAATCGAAATGAAAGAATGAACAATATAAATAAATTATTTAGATTTATTTATACACAGATTGAATTTAGAGATTTAATTAATTATTAAAAATATTTAATTAATTACCAGACAATTGTGATGTGACCATTTTTAGGTGTATACATTATCAAAATTCACATGACACAACCTTCTATGCCATAACCAACTTTCATCTACGTGAGCAATTAAACAAATTTCACTAGTAGTATTCAGGTGAAAAATATTTCCTTTTATCTTTTTACCTAAAGCTATTATATTTCCAAAACTTCCAACTATCCTTCATCTTCCACCTTTGACCTGGAGATCATAACCCTTGTCCACCATCTGTCCAACACTCAACAGGTTGTGCTTGAAGCCTTCAACATAAAGGACATCGACAATGTTATGCTTACCACCAAGACAAATAAATCCTCTGCTGTGAATCACACCAGCATTGTTATCTCCAAATCTTACAACCCCACTGTCACACTTCTCAAGGCTTACAAATTTTATTTTGTCACCAGGCATATGATGTGAGAATCCACTATCAATAACCCACTCATCCTTTTCTTCAATTTGGGTTGCAAGAGCTTTCTCAACTTTAGAAGATTTAGTAGCCACCAAACCATTTTCCTTGATAGCAAGGAACACCAATTCATCCTCATTTCCATTATTTTTATCAAACTCTTCATTAGTCACTCCTTCTTTAGCATAGTAACATTTCTTTTGAAATCTAGATTTGTTAGGCTTAGTCCTAGGAACTCTTTCAAGACACCTTGATGCAAAATGACCTATTTTACTGCAAGGGAAGCATTTAATTGGCAATTTTCCTTTATAATTACCTTGTCCTTTGCCTTCTTTCTTCACAATCAATCCTTCCAACTCTTCTACCTCTCTTTCTTCATCTTCAAGTTGTTTCATTTCTTCCTCATACTTGAATGACTTTCTGGAACACTCTCCTAGATCATATCTTTGCTTGTTTCTTCTAGATACAGTAGCCTTAAATGCAGTTTCAGTCTTGGGAATAGATTCACCAAATTCACTCAACTCAAAGGTAGTAAGTTTACCAATCAGTGTATCTCTTGTCATATTCTTCAATGATCTAGTTTCTTCAATAGCATGAGCCTTTGTTTTGTAGGATGGAGGAAATGATCTAAGTACTTTAGCCACAATTTCTGCCTCATCTAGGGTACCACCGACACATCTAATACCCATCACTATTTCATTTACTTTTTGCATAAAAGAAGAAATATTTTCATCTTCAACCATCTTCAAATTTTCATACTTTCTTTTCAAACTTTGTAGCTTAGTCATCTTCACATGTACATCTCGTTCATACAAAGTTTCCAGCTTCATCCACATCTCATGAATTGTCTTCAGACCAATCACATTTGTCATTTTCGACTCTATCAAAGTACTCAGCAAAGCTTCCATAGCCCTGAAATTATTCTCAACCTCTTTAATCTCACCAACAGTGGAAGGACCATTCTGAGGAATAACATATGGATTCTTTGTAATCTTCTAGAAGGGTTCACCAATAAACCTCAAATGACACTCCATCCTAAATTTCCATAATGAGTAGTTTGTTCCATTGAATCTAGGAATTTCCTTCTTGTATGATGCCATCTCGGATCACCTCAAAATTTTAAATTTCTTCAAAGGAACTAGATCTGATACCAATTGTTGGAAAAACAAGGACATACAACTGAGAGGGGGGTGAATCAATTGTCTTAGAATATTTAAACTTTTCAAACTTTACTTAACTTAATCTTATATTTGATGAATGAATAGTAAACCATGAACAATCAAAATATCAGAAGTACATAGAACACCAAGATATTTTACGTGGAAACCTTGTTAGGGGAAAAACCATGGTGGATGTTAGTCCACAATATTATACCCTATTAAAAGTATAATGAAAGAATGGGAATGCACATGCATTTAGGCACACTTCCTAGAGCTCACTGCTCAAATACAAGAGGGCTCACTACCCAACAATACACAAAAATATGGATTATATACATAGGGTATGAACTAAAAAAATAGCTTCTACACAAGCCTGATTATAGTTCTAGTTAAGGACAAAAAACCTTCTTCACACTTTGCTCAAACTCCTTCTCACTCTGCTCTACAATCGAATGAATAGATTAATTTTCACACACTTTCTCTTCTATGGCTTTTCTTCACTTCATACACACACTAAATTTTCTCAAAAAATCACTCTTATATATCCACAACATGAAATTACATCAAGAGCCTTGTCGACCAAAAATATAAAACATATTTACAATGTCAACCCAAGTTTACAAACAAATTTGCAATGCAAATCAAACACCGTCGGCTAATATTATGATGTGACCTAAAACAATATCCTCGAGCACGCCAAGAATTCAAATCTAAATCTTCAAGGATCTGCAATGTGTTACAACCATCATGTCGGCCAAGAACATGAGAACCCAAGCACACATGAGAAAAATCTTTGACCACGAGCACTCTGATCAACGTGGATGTACACCAAGGATAGAGAATGATCTAGAAGAATCCACAAAAAACAATAACTAATATAGAATCATCCACAACAACAAAAATTACTAGAATCACATGAACTTCAATAAGGAACACTGACATAACCCACATAAATACTGTTAGAACACAAATGTCCATAACACGATCAAGTCTTCATGCAAACCTCTAAAATTTCTGGTAGATGAACTAGACACTCTTAGGAATAAACCCTTTAGTCCACAATAGTTGATCTTCAACATATAGAACAAAACACCTTCTTGACCTTCATTGTTCCACTGGAAACCTGCAACTCTTCCTTTAACAATTTTCTCAATATCCTTGACATATACAACCTCCAATACAACAATGCTAATAGTGTTGACATAAATGACAACCACATATTAGAAACACAACCACAACATCCAACAAGAAAATATTCCTGATTGCCTTCTCCTTCGTGCTTTAAATTTTATTATGTGTGTTAGAAAATATACGTGAATTATATTAAAACAAGTACACTTAGATGGGAATTATTATAGTAAAGAATCTATCTAAATTAAACACAATTCAATAGCATAATTATTTAAAAACTTCTCATCTTCCTCTAATCTCAAATGTCCTAGTAATTTATGCTCTTAGATCTTATTCTTGCACAAATCATTGAGATGTCATCTAAGAAACGAGTAGCCTATTTTCCTACAATGCATAATCTAAATCTACATCTACATGATTGGATGATTGCTAGATGGAATGATAAGTGATATGGTGAAATGGATAGCTGCATACAAGATGATGTGAAAGTAGGAAAATGCAGAACTAAATTAATGATAATGAAATGGAAATGATTCTATGTGCTGCTAAGAAACATCTAAAGGAGCTGTGATTCAAATCAAATTGACAAACTACTCTAAATGCTAAACTAAAAAATGCACACTAAGCTCTTAAAACATGGATGAATTTCTACAGAGTAATATTATGCAAATGCTCCTTCTACAAAAGACGTAAATGGGCCTCAATTTATAGATTTTCCCAAGGCATTGGGTGAGTTGGCAGCCATGAACGGTTGATATTTGATCTGGAGAAATCAATGGTGAAGAATGAGAAGGATGGAGAAAATAAGGCAATGGTTCCCTTTAGTAAAACCATCTTGCCAAGTGTAAGAAGCAATCAATTGGAGGATGAAGCCATGTGTCTTTAAAGTTGTTAATTTGTTGAGAGTAAATATCCAATTTATGAAAATAAGAATAATTATTTTCATGTGACACATGGTGAGTTGGAGGGTGAGGTGGAAGATAGTTAGAAAAGTATGTAGAAATGTGACAAATTAGAATTTAAAAATTCAAATTTAATGAGAGGGAATTAATTAGAATAAAAAAATTTATTTAGATTTGTTTATTTTAATTAAATCATGAAGAGAGTGAATTAGAATAGAGCAATTAAGGAAATATGAACTATGTAAATAAATTTGCAATTTATTTATATAGTAGAAGAATAAAGATTTCATTAATTAAATAATCAATATTTAGTTAATATTTTTCAGACCAATTTTGAGTGAATACATCTTTCCCCTCTTTGAAGTGATGTGTTTGTGCATTACTTCAAAGAAAAATTTACCAGTGCTACCAAAAAATTTAATGATGCCCCAGATGATGATTTCAGAATATTACGATTATATGCCCCCTTGGGAGATAAATCGAGAAATTTGTGATAATAAAGGATTTTGGATGATTTTTGAAAATTTTAATTGATTTACAATGATGATGATGATAAAATACTAATTTGATAATATCCCAGTGATTTATCTCTCGATATGGAAGAATTTGAGCTGCCCCAATTGATTAATTGATTCCTTACATTGCCTCCTTGTATTTGATGTTTGATTATGATAGATTAGATGATTGACCTCATTATAGGTTAGGATCAATGATAGAATGATGATCATTGACCTCATGATAAGCGAGAATCAATGATAGATTGATGATTGTCCTCATGATAGGCGAGGATCAATGATATATTGATGATTGTCCTCATGATAGGTGAGGATCAATGATAGATGCTCATGAGATTTGATCAAAGTCTCATAAGAGCTGATTAGATTTGATTGATTTATTGATTGATGTTGATTGATTGATAAAATTGCTAAATTGTGATATGTTATAATGATAGGATGATTTTAGAATTCTTCAGTCTAGGGAATGCTTCCTAAAGCATGGGACATGATTTTGCATCTAGTGCAGGTCGATTTTGATGATGATTGGGTGATGTGGTTTGGCATCTCTAATTGATATGTCCTAGTATAGGATCAACAAGGGAATTTTCACCGCTTTAGTTGAGAGGTTGATTGATGCACCGAGACTTGATGTTTACATTTATTTAGTTGTGGATTTGATGATTTCTGCCACTTTGATGATGTAAAGTTTTCTAGCCTTGGAAAATATATAAATATAGATGCAAAACTTAATATGAATGCAGCCTAAACATGCAAACCTAATAATGCAATGATGTCATCCCAATGATTTTTTTTTGTGCTTATTGTCATCATTAAGCTTTTTGAAATATTGAAAGTGATTACAAACATTGATGGTATAATTAGACCATGATGACCTGAGTACTACTTCCATGATGTTTGATAGTGCGAGTTAACACAAGCATACATGTATAATTGGACTAAGATGACCTGAGCATTTCTTGTGTAAACGAACAAGAGTTAATCATTTTCCTATGTGAATCTAGAATGTCATTAGTGATACTTTGTAGAGCATGTCCCATGACAATTCACTTAGTAATAGCGATTAACTCACAAAAAACAATCAAAGAAAAATATCATTCTCCTTCCTGGCTCCTCTAGTTTAATACATCATCGAGGTGCTTTAGAGATATGATAACAAAAATCAATGTTCACTAGTTGAACATTCATTCCACAGTGGTAAATCCATGATTCAGAAGGAACATCATCCATTTGAGGTTTGTTTTGATTGGATTGATTTGGTTATTTAATTTTGGATGGTTGATGTGTTACTGATTGTGATTGATGTTTAATGTTGGGTTGGACTATGATCTTTGTGTTTGTGGTGTTTGTTGTGTTGTTTTTTTGTTGGTTTAAGCTCAAAGTTTATTGCCCCTAGTGAGTTCAGGATTTTCTCCCTAGTTTAGGGTGAGACATGACTGTGATGCCAGGATATGTACATGATGCTTTTTGATGATAGGAAAATTGATGGTGAAAGTGAATGGTCGACATACCCAAATAGATGGAAAAGTTGATCTATCACAAATAGCACCTATTGCTAGGTTTTCACTACTTGTTTTTTATTGTACTTTTTTAGATTTTTTAGATTTTTTTTAATCTTTTTTTATTTTTTTGGATTTTGATCTTTTTTGATTTTTTTGACTTTTTATCTTTTTTTTTTTTTGGTTGCTATCAAGATTCCTATTTTCCAAGTTTTCACCAGGGTAACCATTTTTTCAAGACATTTTCTGATGTTTTTGGATTTCTCCAAGACTTTTTTAGGTGCTTTTGAATTTTTCTAGGACTTTTTTAGATCTTTTTGGATTTTTTTAGGACTTTTTCTTATGATTTTGGATTTTTTTTCAGAAATTTTTTAGATGGAATGAAATGATATGACTGATTGAAGAAGCAAGATGCCCCACAATAGAGATAATTCAACCACAGATAAATGATAGGTTGAAATGAAAGATTCATTGCAAAACATGTCACACAAGCAACATATCTCTTGTCAAAAGATGATAATGGTGGATTGATTAGGATGCTAGAAATGATTGATTCCATAAGGAATGATGATGATAAGATTGATGATTATTGATGATTGATTGACAAAAGATATGAGGATTGGATAATGTTTTACAACTAGGCTCAAATATGATTTGCATGATAAGATTCAAGGTTGCCAAGGGACATGATGACATGGATTTTGATAAGCTAGGAGATATGGAATGGAAGAAAGAAAGGATAAAGATAATGAATGAGATGATCAAGATCAACTAGAAAAGATATAGAAACAAGACCCAAGTATTTTTCCCCCATTTCTCATCAAAACCAAGGATGAGAAGAAAGGATGTATCTAGTAAGAATGATGGAACATGGATAAGACCAAAGATATGGTACATAAGATATGGATGACGCTAATAGGATAAGATATATGATGTTCAAGAAGATCCTTAACATTTTCAAGATCAAAGGTGGAAATGTGGAATGATAAGATATGCATGATAGGAAGATGGAAGAAGGAATGAAGCATCAAGTTTCACAACCAAATGTCCCTTTAGTAAACCATGGTAAATGGGAATTAGACTCAAATGTTTTCCTATTAAAGGTATGATGGAAGAACCAAGGGATTATCCAAAGGTTTGGATTAAAGGAGAATAATAGGGGATGAATGTTGGGTAAGGGATAGGAGGTGGGAAGGCTTGCTGATAAATAGATGGAAAGGATTGCAAGGTTAACATTTGCACACACCTTGAAGGGTGGTGGAGTGAGGGAGGAAAAATGGATTTGGAAGGTGATAGGTTTTTAGATGGAAGATTGGAGGAAGCTTTTGGATTAGAAAATTTGGATTCCAATTTAGATTTTATTGCTTCTATGAGACTCTTAGGAATCCACATGATTTTTGAATTTGATATTTCCTTCATGGGCCTTTGTGGCCTTTGAGATTTTTCTCTTTTCTTTATGGACCTTTGTGGTCTTGGGAAATTTTCCTTTTGTTTTGATGGGCCTTTGTGGCCTTTTGAAATTTCCTTTTGGTTTATGGACCTTTGTGGTCTTGGAAATTTTTCTTTTTTCTTTGATGGGCCTTTGTAGCCTTTTTTATTTTTCTTTTGATTGTGGATCAAATTTCCTTTTATTTTTGCATGCCTCTTCGAGGAGACATGTTGATCCTTGGATACATGTGAACTTTGATATGGAAGCTTTTGAAATTTGGCACCCAAATTTCCTCCAAGAGCAATGGGAGGGGTGGATTTAGATGAATGGTATGGAGGTATCATGGATGAGTTGTTGAAGGTAGATTTTTGAAAGGGAATCAAGGATGTGTGCCTTTGTTGTTCTTGAGGAATATGATATGGACCTAGGATGAGGACCTAGGATAGATCATAGGTTTGATGGACTAGGATGAGGACCTAGGATAGATGGTAGGTTTGATGGACTAGGACACTTAGGTGTATAACCAAGGCCATGGTAATATGGGTTTTCTTGAGAAAAAAGAGGTTCTAGGATACCTTGTTCATGAAGGCCTAATCCTTTTCCTTTGTAGTTCATACTTTGAAACATTAGTTTACCAATGGGATATGTATTGTTTGTGAAACAAGATGCAAGTCCATTTTGGGGAGGATATGATATGGATGAAAGGATAGGTGTTGGAAGTAGACCGGAGTGGATAAAGGTGGAGGATCCTAATTTGTAGGTGTGTGGTTCATGGATAGCTTGTATAGGTGTGATAGGATCTTGACATAGGGATGATGGGGTGTTTTGATCTTGACTTGGAAAAGGATCAGGAGATGTAGGAGATGGAGTAGCTTACTCTTCATCAGTTAGGGAATTATCATGTGGTGGTGTGAAAGGAATATCTTGATCTTGAGAAGGATGGACATCTTCATGGAATGAAAGGATGTCCTTAGATGGAAGCATATCTTGATCTTGATGAGTAAGAGAATCCTAGGATTTTGGAGAAAGCATATCTTGATCATCAGATTGTAAGACATCATTAGATAGGATGGAAGAACTTTCATGCTCCTGAGATGTAATGGAATCGTGAGATGGTATGGGTTCATTAGATGGAGTGGAAGGAGGACTTGGAAGGATGCTTTTCTCTCAAGATGGAAATGAATTATTGTGGATGAAAAGTGAAAGGAGGGGATCATCATATAATTCTTGAGAGATTCGGTCTTGGTCAAAGATTGGAAGAACTTGTGGAATTTTGGTATTGTCAGATGAAGTGGGAAGAATGTTTTGATCTTGAGGTGTAGAGGAGTCTATGCTAGCATGGTTTGGACTGAGAGATTGACAAGAATCATCAGATGTAGAAGATATGATCGAAGAAGGTGGTTGGATGGAATCATTAACTTGAGTGAAAGAATCCTAATATTTTTTTGACTTATGAGAGATGAAGATAGATGCATGACATGGTAATATTGTTCAATATATTTTGTGTTTGAGGACTTTGATTTGGGATTCTCATTTAACTTTTTCAATAATTGAAAGACATTGAACTTGGATGATGTGGTTGTGGATGGAGAAGGTATCATGTCCATATTTTTTTTAGAGGAATAAGAACAAATGTCTGATGAAAAATATCTTTATGTGGTTGTTTCTCTTTGCATATACCAGATTTGTTGTTGAAGGTTTTGCATTTGTTAAGTTAAATCATTCAATTGATCCTCATCTATTTCAGCCATGGTGTTTTGAGTTTCAATTTCCTATTCTTTGAGTTTATGCTTTTTGGGACCTTGTTAAAATGAGCATGTAAGTGATGAAGGTTTGCTAAATTTTGATTGTTATTTGAGAGTGCTAAGGAAATACCTAGGTTGAATAGAATGATGAATTCTATTGATGTAACCAAGGTGATGAAATTTAATACAAAGTGTATTGTTTCAAGATGAAGGATAAAAACCTTGATAGGTAAACTCAACTTGATGATCAAATTTGGGTGTTGATAATGATGGGCACTCTTAGATGTTTGATCAAAGTTTAGGTAAAGTGTTTCACTTGTATATGTCACTTTTAACAAGTTTAGATTTGAAGATACTTAAGGAATAATTTTGAACTTGAGAAGATTTTACAATTTTGGTTCCAATTGTGAAATGGGGATAAAATTTTCTTCCTAGACAAGATATTCAAACCTTTGAAAAAGTATTGGATTTTGGAAATAATAAAACAAATACAAGTTGGGGTTGTTCTTTGAATATTTTCTTTAAAAATTGAAGAGCAATCTGTCCCTAAAGTCATAAAGTGTTGCAAGATGTTTTTGATGATCCTTTAGACTAAGAGCTATGGGTTTTGGATTTTGAATTTTAGTTCTTCATGAAATCATTGGATAAAGGACATGTTTAAGCTCCTTGGTTTATTGGGAATGATCTTGAATTGGAAAATATTCTAAATCTAGTCTCAAAATGTTGGGTAAAGTTCAATCTTAATTCTCTGGCTATGAATTTTGGTGGAAGCATAGTTATAGTCAGTGGAAGCATTGAAAGGTAGAAGTGCCATAGAAATGCTTGGATGTGCCACAAAATGGCTTGGATGCATTGGAAAATAAGGTGGAAGTGTTGTAATAGAAGGTGGATGCACTGGAAAAATTGGTGAAAGCGCTACAAAAAGTAGCATAAGCACTAAACTAGGGGATGCAATAGTTTGTTTCTAGTTTACTTGATTGTTTTGGTTTTTGGTCAAAGGACGGTTTGTTCTAGATGATGTATTTTGAATCACGGTTTCTATAGTTTTTTCATTGTGTAAAGTTTTGTTTGAGGTTTTTTTTTAGAACACTTTGACAAGCACAATCAAGCACAACACACATTCCCTAGGGCTGTGATAGACTATATTATCTTGGATTCCATGCGGGTTTTACCCCAACCAAACTTACTTTAGTGGATGAATTCAGAAGCATGGCCACATGGGCTCCCCCTTACATTACACTCTCTTCTCAGGTCAACCAAGCTTCCAACCTCCATGAAACTCCCATGGCAGATTGATCATCTCTACTAAAGACTATGAGAATGTGGATGCCTTCACAATGATTGTTGTTGTACCAAGAGAATAGATAAAGGATTTGGCCAATTCTATAACAAGGGTTCTAGTAAGGACTTTCCATTTGTAGGAGTTGACCCATCAAGGTGAGATACCATTTCTACCCTTCTCAATAGAGCTAACTGCATGATATTGGCGTTTACTCCAATATCCACATTTATATCCCAGTTGGAAATACTCTTGGCTTTAGAGTGTTGCCAGTTGAGTCGTTCCATCGGGTGAGTACTTTTTCCCCAAGGGAGGCCCTCTAGGATAAACAAAAGTGAGAGGGTCTACCCGCAGTTCGATCCTATTTATTCCACATGAATAAAGAGAGAACCTTTGATGTATACCCTACTCACACTCACAGATTAACAAAGAACGGTTCTGGGTTTTTGGTCACCTAGTTAAGGGGAGGGCATATTCCTACCATTCAAAACACACCACAAATAAATGAAAAGGAAGGGGTCCACAAATAAATGAAAAGGAAGGGGTCTAGCTTTTTGGTCACCCAGTTAAGGGGATAACATATGCCTACCATTCCAAACAAATAATAAATATGGTGTTCATTCCTTGTTAATTAATCTATGTTCCTACTTTAAGCAAGAAGGAAAGACATAAAATCTATCCCTTGCATCAAATTCATCATTAGTTTATCATATATATTCTTTGACAAGCATTTTGGAGTTTTAGCATGGTCTTTGATAGTGTTTTATGCAATTTGTAAAATAGAAAAACCAATACCAGTTTTCATTCTCGAGGAAAATTATAGAACTAATTGAAAGTGCCATAATAGAAAAACAGAAACACCAAAAAGTCAGAAGCACCATAGAAACTAGTGAAAGCACCACAAAAAGTGGTGAAATCACCACAAAAACTAGTGAAAGCATTGGAACAGTCAGTTGATGCACCAAAAGATCTTTTGTAAACGCCAGAGAATTACGTGATTGTGCCAAAAATCTACTCGTTTGAACCTATAAAACAAACATTCCAGAAAATATCAAAATAATAGGAGCTAGGCCCCATAGTGGGTGCCATTTTATATGTGTTAGAAAATATGCCTGAATTATATTAAAACAAACACACTTAGATGTGAAGTATTATAGTAAAGAATTTATCTAAATTAAACACAGTTCAATAACATAATTCTTTAAAAACTTCTCATCTTCCTCTAATCTCAAATGTCCTGGTAATTTATGCTCTCAGATCTTATTCCTGCACAAATCATTGAGATTTCATCTAAGAAATGAGTAGCCTATTTTCCTACAATGCAAAATCTAAATCTACATCTACAAGATTGGATGATTGTTGGATGGAATGATAAGTGATATGGTGAAATGGAAAATTGCATACAAGATGATGTGAAAGAAGGACAATGCAAAACTAAGTTAATGATAATGAAATGGAAATGATTCTACATGCTACTAAGAAACATCTAAAGGAGCCTTGATTCAAATCAAATTGAAAAACTACTCTAAATGCTAAACTAAAAGTGCACACTAAGCTCTTAAAACATGGATGAATTTCTGCAGAGTAATATTATATAAATGCTCCTTCTACAAAAGATGTAAATAGGCCTCAATTTATATATTTTCCCAAGGCATTGGGTGAGTTGGAAGCCATGAACGGTTGAGATCTAATCTGGAGAAATCAACGGTGAAGAATGAGAAGGATGGAGAAAACAAGGCAATGGTTTCCTTTAGTAAAACCATCTTGCCAAGTGTAAGAAGGAATCAATTGGAGGATGAAGCCATGTTCTTGAAGGTTGTTAATTTGTTGAGAGTAAATATCCAATTTATGAAAATAAGAAAAACTATTTTCATGTGACACATGGTGAGTTGGAGGGTGAGGTGGAAGGTAGTTAGAAAAGTATGTAGAAATGTGACAAATTAGAATTTAAAAATTCAAATTTAATGAGAGGGAATTAATTAGAATAAAATAAATTATTTAGATTTGTTTATTTTAATTAAATCATGAAGAGGGTGAATTAGAATAGATGAATTAAGGAAATATGAACTATGTAAGATTTCATTAATTAAATAATCAATATTTAATTAATATTTTCTAGACCAATTTTGAGTGTATACAACTTATATGATCATTTTAGTGTTTTTCTCACAATGCTGACACAACTGAGGCTGACCCCTGAATGATGACATTGCTTGCCTCTCTGTATGACTATTATGATCTTTTTCCTCTTCATCAATATATTGATAGTGTTTTGGGACTCTGAGAATTATCCATATTGCAAGATTTAGACTATATTGTGATCTCCTTGAACCTGTTGCTGCTCCATTTGTCTCAACCATGGTTGTTATTGTACCTTACATGCAGCATATCACATGATCTTTATGAATTGTACATGATACTCTATTCACCCTTGGATTATTCTGAATGACCATTATTATGTTATGTCTAAAATAGTAATACTTACATGATCATATTTGATAAAAATGTTGGCGATGTGTCTCACTGTTCTTTGAAGAACTCAAACCCCTTTGACATTTTCTTTATGAAATAGACTGCATTTAGCTTGTTCACTATGCACACAGATCTACAATAACCTCATATATATGAACAACTTTATTACTAAATGATTATTCAATGCTTTCATTATACTTGATCACTATAGCAATACCTTTATCTGAAGTCTTCCTTACTTTATGTGATGATTGCAAGATGATCATCTACAACCATGTATGGTTTTGAAAAACATTTTGTGCATACTCTTGACAATTGCATTTCATTTCTTAATGCTTGTAGACATTATCAAAATATTATTCGATTAATGCATATGAGGTTGCCATAAAATGATTCCATTTAGCTTCTATAGTTGCTTGAAGAAATACTTTGTGAACTCAATATGTATGTATGTTCACTATCATTGCATAATCATATTGATATGATGCCTTTAAATATTGTATTTACTTCTTAAATAAACTCAAATGAGCTCATTATTTTATAACTCAGCATGTCGGGCTCAACCCTTGTGGGAGCCACGTTTTAACCCACATGCTAAAACTGATAACAACAACAAAATTTTCCTATATCTTCACATGAAGCAAGCAAGTTAGAAAACAAAATGCATGTTTTAGGTGTGTATGCTGATTTGATCATTTCCTAGACACCTAAATTATGCACTTATTATTTAAAGTACATTGAGATCAGTCTATACATGCATAGGTGTATGTTCATATAATTTTTGTGATCTTTCATTGCTTAGAGCATTGCTCTAACACCATTGCTATTGAACAGATGCAGGATCTAGGAACAATGAGGAACTAGGAGGGACAGGCAACTCAGATCAACAACATAGCAAGACAATACTGAATCAGTCATTCTTAGGCAATGATTGGTTACTCTCCTTATATGCACATTTTCTTTCATTTACTTATTCATGTATATGCTTTTCTTAATTTGTATTGAATAAGTAAAATTCAATCTCATGGCTTGTGTGAGATAATGAACATTCTTACATTTGATAAAGATTACTTCTCTTGAAAAGACTTGTACAATCTATTTCCTTGGTTGTATGCATCTGTATGAATGCAATATGTAATCTGATAATGTAATCTTTTTGAATTTGTTTATGCACTTGGAATATAATATAATAGAAGTAAAATGTACCTTAAACTTCTAAAACCACAAAAGCTCGACCTGATTGAGCTACTAGTGAAATTAGGTAATAGGAAGGTTGTTGTTGGTTTTTGCAAATGATCTTGGAGGCTTGAATCCTTGAGTGACTCAAACATGTTCTATGAGCTATATCTCAACTCCTACACTAAGAAGTATGGCTATTAGCATCCTTCTCTTATAATGTGATGATAGTCTTACAAGAAACAAATCTTAGGATCATCTCTTCTAGGAAATTAATAACTATAGTGAGACCCTCCCCTTGGTGACCTAGAAATTCAAGCTACTTGGCCTATTATCACTTTGGACAACTTATGTTATTGATCATTACTATGATTTTGGATATTTATTTTTAGTATTAGATTATAATTTGATGATGATTTTATTTGTTTAGAATAACTTTAATTATTATTATAACGATGTTACTATGTTTGATGGTTAATTTGATTCCATATTTTATGTGTGAATTATATGAATTACTTAATTAATGATTTTATTCTTAAGATGAATTAGGTTATGTTATGATAATTAATTATCAAATGTTGAATTGATGAATTTTTCTATATACATGTCCTACTTGAGACTCGTGATATTTTTAAAAATGGAAACAAAATATCATAAAATGCTTTTATGATGTCTCATTGAGTTATGTGGTGAATTTTATTATTGATCAAATGTTTGAGTGTGAATGAATTCTAATTTATGTCACTTTGGATATCATTATCATTTTGATGTATTAACATGTGAAATCAAGTGTGTAGGTAATTTCCATAGAAAATAGAAATTTGTAGGTCTTGTGGAAACCTTAATGTGATATTTCTAGCACAATACTTGATGTTAGTCCATATGGAGGGACTAATGTCTATTATTTTAAAATTTTCAATTAAAGTTTTAGGTGTTGTTTATAATGTTTGAAGTTTATTAAGATTGATTATGTTAGGTTTTTGGATGAATTTCCATCCTAAGTTAAATTTTAGATGAAAAAATGGATTGGGTAGATGCAATATCTTGAGTGAAAGAGTTATAAGACTTAGGCTCAACACCAATTGTGATTGCAACATGGGAAGTCATAAGCTTGAAACTACATTTCACAGGGGTATTGGCTATGGGACACTAGGTTGTGAAGCTCATAATTTTTTATGAGATTCAAAATTCTTGAGTTCCCATACAATGAAGGGAAAAGACATCACAATCACATAAATTGAAATAGTTTTTCAAATACATAACCCAAAATTGCACAAGAATCATAGTGATAGAACTATGGTTTAAATCTTCACCAAAATTGATTGGACAAGGGCATTGGCACCCTAGACTAATGAGGCTAATTTTTGTTAACTTCAAAATCTAGAAATTCGCTATAGTGTCTAAGGATCCTCATTTTTAGAGGTTCGGGTCTAGCAATAGGAAGATTTTAAAAAATGCACAAAATTCTAATTTTGTTATGTATAAAAAAAATATTGCATGCAATTTTATATTTTTGAAATAATGTAATGTACGAAAATGAATTTTTTAGATTGTGAAATGCAATAATCACTTAACCTAGTTTGACAAATATGGAAATTGAAATTTTTCTAACTTTTGAAATGAGAAAAACAATGTAAATCTTCACTTTTTTCAACAACATATACATGCATACATCACAAATTCAAACACTTTTAGATTTCTTTTAGACTTTACCATGATGTATGTTATATTTTTTAGAGAAATTTTTGATTGGTTATATCTTGCAACAACAAAAATAAAGAATTTTATTTTTTGAATTGGAAATATTAAGTAAATATTTTTTTTAATGATTTTTATCAAAACATTTATGCATAAATCATAAAATAAAAGTTTTGCAAGTTGTATTCAAATTTCAACATGACCTAATCAATATTGTAGAAGGTTTTAAAGTGCACGAATGTCAGGCTCACCAAAACGTGATGTGAGAAAAAGGGATCTATGGTCTAAATAGCACTTCTTTCTATATCACAAGGGAAAGCATTAAAATTTATCTCAAATACCCACTTGGCTACTAATCTCAATGGATGAGTCAAAATGGTGGATCATAGTTTCAGTTCCTTTAGATGTGTGTGTGATGATAGTGATTAATTGATCTATAAAAAATTAGTGAGCTGTTATGATTTATGGAAAACACATAATATATAGAGACATTTAAATAAAATTAAAATGAGAAGAGTGTAGACATAGAAAAACCTAGCATATAAATCTAAGCTTGAAATGGCCAGACAAAGGTGTTGTTGCCCTAGACTTGGAAGTGTAGATAATCAGAATCATAATTAGATCTTTTTTGGTCTATATCTGTAGTTTTTTCTCTTTGAGACTCAGTGTCAAAACTTCATCTATCACTGTTAAAATCCACTTTCCCTAATTTGTTGACTTGTAGGACTTGAATGCTTGAATGAAGAACCATGTCTTCAATCCTCTCTAAATTTGCTTCATATCTATAACTTGTACATAAGAAAGAGGGGAAATGGTTGTTTAGTATAAGGGCTTGCCTAAGTCAAACCCCATTTTGGTATTTCTACCTCTACAATGGCTATGTTGATGTAATAGAGAGCTTACCCTCGGTCAAGTAGATGCTAAATAATAAATAATAAATTGATAATTGTTGCAACTTACCACTCATATTTGCATTCCTTCATGGACTTAGGTCATTGTACTCATCACCTTCAAGGAGATTGGGATGCTTGATTTGAAGTCCTACGACTGTTATTTCTCAAAAATCAAATAGACATGAAATATAAACAAAATCACATAAAATATGAAGCATTACTAACATGGTGCTTGACTAAAATAATGTTGCTATAATTTTGCTAATTCTTCTCTTGATTGCTTTTGCGATGCTCAATTTCCCAATTCAAATTGCTATCCCTTGTTAGGATTCCTTAGATTTTTCAAATGATGAAAAAGATTTCTATTTATATGTAATTCTTTAATTTCCCACAAATTAATTATTGACGACTGACAAACAATTTCAAATTTCTAAATGTTAAAATATCAGCACAAATATATTTGAATTGGGGACAAAACAAGATAGATAGGGGTGTTAGGGCCCTATTCTAGACCTATTTTGGAGGCTTAAGTATCAGTAAATAAACATTAATATTTATTCCCAATTCAACTTCTGTATTTTTAAAGATTATTATAAAATGAAAAAATTAAAAGCACAATTAGGTCCAAGAATAGAAGGGGGAACTGAACCTAGTGTGAAATTGTGAAGAGTGAAAATTTATGCTGCTATAAATACATCTATCTAAAAAATATCAAGCGATATCAATTTGGAGCTATTTTATTTACTTAAAATTTATTTTATTTTACTTTCAATTTATTTTATTTACTATATTTTGGAGACAAAAATTTCATATGTTTCTTAATTTGGAAATATTATTCTTATTATCATATATTAATATGTTGATGTGTAAATAATAGTCAAATTTAAGATGAAAGATAAGAGTTTTCACTAACATGACCACACCATTACACTCCACCCCTTACTACCATTGTAGAATGCCTCTTAACATTATCAAATATATATTTATTTTTGATAAAAGGCCACAGTCCTAAACTTTTTGTACTAATAAAGTAGTTGAAATACATTTTTATAAGTATCAATATACATGATGGAGGGGAATATGGTCATCCTTCAAGTTAGAAAAACTTAACTTGAAAAGCTATCTATAGTACCATGAGATGAAATGTAGACCCTTCCATGGTTGAATAATAGGTATACCAAAAAAACTTATCCCCTCCATCCATGCAACCAAACACAACTTCTCAAGGCCATAGTTATAGAGAAAATACCTAAACTTAAAGTTGGCTTTGATAAATCAGTCTTCAAGTATTCAAAGAACCAACATCATGGAAATTATTCCAAAATCATAATAAAAAATCATATTGCTAACTAGGGAAATATATTGAACACTTCATATCCAATAAAAACCAAGGAGCAAGGCTTACATGAAAGATGACCTATTCATCACCATATGTTTGCACATAATTGAGAAAATTATCCACCCATTCAAATTCCTGAATCGGTTTTTATATGTAGCATTTTCTTTAGGAAGCTTACTCCTACCTCATCTCACTCCCTTTGATTATGCAATGTTGCATCTTTAATATCTAGAATGAAGGGGTAATATGTTACCACCTTGCCAAGATAGAAAGAATATCCATGTCACAGGGCCTAAGAATGTTAAGACCCAGAGTGGTAGCTTCTAGCATGTCCTCCAACCCACCTAATATTTTAGGTATGAAAATTTTCTGAGCCATTTCCCTCACCTCTGACTTTGGGACTTATAGGTCAAGAAGAGTTACCACAAAACATGAGATATCATAATCCACTCTATATCTCTCACTTAACAACATAAAATCTTGTCCTAGAATGAGTTTGACTACACTGATCAACATGAAATAAGCTTCTAACATAATTTTCTTCAATTGAAGATCTGAGATCATGCCAAGGAAGTCCATTCATCTATGGGTACTCACCAACCTAATGGGAGTGTCCATGCCACCACACATTGCAGGGTGTGTGTAGGATCATGATGGGCCAAAAAGTGGCGATATGATGGGTATGTGTAGGGTATGTGGCTGACAACTTTTTTTTACCCAAAATTGATGCAATGAAAGGGTTTTTAAAGGAGATTCTCAGATTTTTACCAATATAAATTATTCTTTACTTTGAATTTAATGAATAATTATTATTCATTTTCTATTTGAATTACGACTAAAGTCCTAATTGATAGGTTGATTGAAAAACATCTATAGCTTTCAAATGGTATCACATTTTTTGAATATGAAACATGTGTCACATTCTATGCTTCACATACTATAAAAAAAAAATTAAAAATGAATTTCATGAAGTTTTGACCAAGTTAAGGTGGTTTGAAATACAAGTTTTTTATATTTTCTAAAATTTGTAATAAAAAAATCATAATTAATTATTTACTTGGAAAAAAATTACAAAAAAATATGCATCACATCAGGACATGAGTCTCTACTTATATCTAAAATATTATAAAAAATAACTATCATTTAATTGTGGTTAGGGTGGTAGACAGACACCTACTTCTTATTTTTTCCCTAAAATTTAAGTACTACTACATTGAAATTTCAAATTTTTACCAAATAGATTTTTTTTAAAATAAACCTAGTAGTTTAGAAACTACATTCAATTTGATACAAATTCTATTCTTACATATTTTTGAAATAATATAGATAACTTATTCAAATTTTTACGTCAAGTTGCCTAACTCTGATTTTTCTAAATTTCATCACCATTTAAGGGCCTATTTTTTCATGATGATCTTGCACATACCATGCACTCTCAATAGGCATGCACATAATTAATTCAGCTTCAATGTCCTTTGAATTCTCTATGAGATAGTGTTAATCTTGCTTAAAGAAACAACCTAATGAGTGCACTAAAAGTCATTAATACACAACTTTCCATGCAATATTCTGATGTGTGATGAAGGCGTTCAAACCTCTCACGTGTATAGCTCCAACTTTGGTGAATATGACTATAATAAATGTTAGCATGAGCTCACAATATTATTAAGTATAATTTCCTTTCCTTTGTTTATCAATAGTACCTCTAGGTTTGAATAGCTAATCATTAGCTCCCATTAAAACAAGAGATCTAAATGCAAGCATGGTATGAAATAGGATTATTGGTTCTTTTAGCTGAGAGATTATAGTGGTCTGAAAAATAGCATTCAGTATAATTTAGAGAGCTTCCCTAACACTTACAAAACAACCCCAAAATGTAGTTCATAATTAGCTATGATATCATTTCTAATCTTCGTGCCCAAACTTGAAGAGAAGACAAACAAATGGTGCACTTCTCTTAACCTTCCTTCTCAAATCATTCCTAAACTTGTGCGTGTAAGACATGTGTCACTATTAGAGGTAGATCTTGTAACCTTCTAGAGTTGGATCAGACTAATGGCGTGCTTCCCATATCCTTCCATCTCAAAGAATTTGTGGCACTCTTGAATGTCAGGAACAAGATATATTATTTTTGGAACTTCCTTTGAGGGAATGTGGTATACTGATTGAGACATTATCACATAAGATTAAAGCATCAAACACAACCATTCTAGGAACCTCACTAGACAACTTCTATATACCACTATTAGACATCTATCACATAGGCATTAAAATGATCAACAACACCCCGATAGCTTGAGGAGCAGCGAAAACACCTCCGAGCAATAACCTAGAATGAAATGCAATTTTTAGAATCTAAGCAATACAATTTATTCATTAAACAATGCAATAAGATGAAAATGAAATGTTTTGATGTAATTTTGAAATTTTAATAATGCAAGTTAAAATGAATAAATTTAAGCTAAATGCAAAGAAATTGATAAAACAACAAATTATAAAACTAAAACAACAAGATGAATGCACCAAACAAAAGCTAAAAACTAAGATTTTAATGTCTTGAAATTGCATATCTATAGCTAACAAGGACTCATTCGCCAGTAAGGGTGAATGGGTCCTAGTTAGGTCTTTCTGGGATCTTTTTATGGATTTCAAAGTCAATTTTAATGTCTTTTCAGTTGCCAGAAGCTTCAAGTAAGACTTGATCAAGGAATTATTAGCCAATAAGGATGAATGGGTCCTGGTGAGGTCTTTTTAATCTATTTTTTAATGGTTTGCAAGCTTTTAGATATATCTTTCAGTTCCAGGTTGTAGATAGTGAAATGTAGCTTCATATTTTCTAGAAATTCAATATAAAAATGCAATAAAAATATTGAAATGCAATTTTGTTTTGATTTTCAATTACAATTGAATGATGTCTAAATGAAATGAAAAATGACTGCTTTATATTTGTATTTTTCATATTTAAGAAGTGCAAAAAAATGCAAATCTAAACCCTATATGATATGCAAAATTTAAATGCAAAAGAAGAAACCCTAATTCAATGCAAATTTAAATGCAATGAATGCAATATTTAACTTGAAATGAAATTAAAGACTCCAAAAATTTAGAAAAGTGCAATGTTGAATATGTCGGGTTCACCAAAAATGATATGGTGGAAAATAGGATCCTCCCCAAATGTAAGCAAATGAGATGGATCACTTGTTTTTCCAAGCCTAAATCACTTCAAATTATGCAAAATAATATTCTAATAACAACTAGAAAATGACACTAACTACTATAGAAGCTATGAGGAATGTTTTTAGAGCATAAAAAGTTGTGTACCTGTCCAAAAAGTTATTTTTTAGTTATGTTTTTTAGGGTTTCAAAAATTTTATTTGAGGATCCTGTACATTGATGTTTGCACACTTTAAATCCATGTTATCAAGTTCTATAAGGTAGCATTTATTTTTGTAGGGCTCTTTCTATGATCTTGCACCTTGAATGACAACTTTGCAAATTTGACAATTTTGACAATTTTTATTCTAATTTGTTCCACTTGATCTTCAACCTATAAATCTGCAATCACACACTCAAGGGAAAGAAAAATTCTTGATTTTTTAGTGAATGGGGGTTTGCCTCAGTCAAACCCCTTGTAGGTAATTAAAACAAATGATGAAATGAATGAAATGAAGCATGAACATGAAATAATGCAAATGATGTCACATTGGATTATGTCTTGTGAAACAAATCTACAAACAATCATGAAGCGGCCACAAAGAATGTAGATCTTGGATTTAGGATGATGCTTTGTAAATGGATCCTCAATGCAACATTAACTACTTATCTTAACACACATGAATGTATTAAACCCTTGACATGATGATATGACTTTGAATTGCTGCAATAAACACTTAAAATCTTCCTTGGAATGCCTTATGAATGCTCCTAAAATGCTCAATAATGCTTGATCACTTGAATGATTGAATTATTGAAAGTTTTAGGATGAAACTATGTGAATTAATCCCTTATTTATACTAAATTAGGAGATTAACCCCAAAATTCAAAGAATTAAGGTTGACACCAGATGTGGAGAGAAATGTAATTAAATTCCTGCTAGAATGAAATTTAAAAATAGGGGTATCATTAAGGGAGGACCCATTCGCCACCAAAGGCGAATGGGTCCTAGCTAAGTTTCCAGGACCAAGCTTCAAGGAGCTAAAAGAAGGCCAAAAACCCATTCCAAATCAACTGAGAAAGGGGGATCCAATTAAGGGAGAACCCATTCGCCATCAAGGGTGAATGGGTCCTAGCTCAACTTACCAAGACATTTTTTTTCCAAATGAATTAATTTTATATTTAATTTACAATTATCGAGAAAGATCTTTGGGAGGTGTCAAAATTAAGGCCTAAAAGGGGGTTAATAACTCCACTTAACCACAATGAATTAGGGCCACCTAGATAAATGTGAAAGTTCCTTAAAATACTTTACGACACTTAAACAAGCTATACATTATGCATATTTTTATTTAGAAAGGGGCCCATTAGGCTTAATTAAGCAAATAAGTCCTAGAAAAGTGTGAAAGTGTGTTACAACACTTTACAACACCTTTGTAAAGGACCAAATAGGGCATTGTTTAGTTAAATAAAGGTCCTAAAATGATGTGAATTTTTACAAGACATTACAACACCACTCCAAGATATCATTAGTCCATTTTTTATGTCAATTATCAAATCAAGCAAGAAAAAGGAAACTTTTTCCATTACTATAGTGCCTTATCAAAGTTATCAGGAGGTATAGCTTTGGTATGGTTGTACGTATGGGAGCTAAACTTAGGCGTGACTTTCCCATAGCCACTTGCTTATGTGTGTGAGTCCATATTGACCATGTGCATAAATGTGTCTTACCTCTCTAGGGGCTCCCTAGTGGATGGCTTGAGGTTCCACTATCCCTTATGAGCATGCATTTGGTTTTCATAGTGGACAATATTGTGTTCCACTTGTAAGCCACCCTTTTTTAGATACTCACCTAGCAGATAGCCTGAAGTTTTGTTGCCTCAAAGTTTTTGGACAAAAAAATAGATTTGATCCACAACATGTAGGAAAAATGGTTGAAGCTTGATCCACCTTTCCTTCCTTTTTATTTTGTCCTTATGTCTTTGACATTGCATGTTTGTGTATCCTATTTTTCTGCATATCATACACCTTATGTGTGTCCCTTTGCGCTTATGTTGGTTTTATATAGGATATTGGATCCTAGGGGCTTGACCACCCTCTTGATATTTTTCATCCTAGACCATTTGCATCGATACACTTGGACCCCTCTTGAATGTCTACTTTAGTGTGAGTTTGAAGAAAGTTTCTCATCTCACTAAAGTAGGGGCTAAATATAATGTAGGAAAAATTATCCCTTTTTCACAGTTAATTTGGGGGCACGATTAACATTAAAATGAACCTAATGTTTCCTTGATCTAGTGTTGTAATGTGTTTTACAGATTCACATTAGGTTTAGGGCCCCTTTAAGCTAAATAGACCTAATTTTTCCTTAATTTAGTGTTCTAAAATTTATTTATTCACATCTTCACATTAAGTTTTGGGTTGTATTATATTTATGACCTTCATATCATCATTAATAGGCCCCTAAGACCTTTTATTATACATCCTAAGGCTTATTTCAATCAAAATTCTGACACGATCAATAAATACACTTAATTTTCTAACTTCCCAACATTTCCTCAACTTAAAAATCCCTAGTGGGACCCATATGCCACCTTGAGCATATGAGTCCTACCTAGATTGGACCTATACACCACCTTGGAAATATGAGTCCCATTTGGCCCTTTTTATGGTTTTGAGTAGGAAATCATGGTTTTGGATTCAAATTTCATGAATATCAACATTTGGGATCTAATAAATGATAAGTTAGATGGATTGCCTATATAAACAAGGTTTCAAATCATAATTGCACCTAGAAATAAAGATTTAGGCATCCTAAGACTTCACAAGAGCATGATAGAGTATTCAAGAACATTTCTAAGGCATTCAAGGGGAGATTTCTTCATCAATTTTTGCAACAATTCAAGATCCATCATCATGTTAAAGGCATAAGGCATCAAGCATGTTGTTGAGCTAGTGTTGTTATGTAGCATTCAAGATCCAAGTTAAGCATTGTCTCATCTCCAATTTAAGATCAAGATATAAATTCTATATGGCCACTTTATGTTAGATTGTTTATTTTCACTTCAAGACATCATTCAAGGCATCATAGTTCATGTTTCATGTTTCATGTTCCATGTTCTTGTTCCATTGTTTTATCATAAGGTTTAATTACCTAAATGGGGTTTGACCAAGGAAAACCCCTATCCACTAACAAAATAACACTTTCTCTCTCTCTCTCTCTCTCTCTCTCTTTGTGTGATTATAGGTTTATAGGTTGAAGAAAAAGTGGATTTGAAGCCCTCAAAAGTACCAAAATGACAAAGTTGCAAAAGTTGTCATGAAAGTTGTCAAGACTCATGGAAAATTAGATCTAGAGAAAGATATCCAAACTATTTACATGAAATAAGTGGAAAATTTCCTATTTGATCCATCTTCAGAGGCTCATAAAGTCTCACTTCCAAAAATTTCTCCTGGGACACTTTGCGACAAAAAGGGATACTTGCAACAATCTGGGCATATGAGTCTTAGTACTACCTTTTTACCATATTTTAGTAGATCCAGATCAGTCACTGAGAGATTCTAGATCCTACCCAGAAACCCTATATTGGGACTAAATCACCCCTACTAGCGTATGAGTCCTAGTGTGTATTAGAAGTCAAAATTTCAAGGTTTCAGAGCTTGTTTTGATCACATCTTTCTTCTAGGTACCCCTTTGCTCATTCTCAGTTTGTTATTTTGTATTTAAGTTTCATACTCTATCTCATTTAGTTAGATTTTCATATTGCATTCATCTCTTTCTTTCCAAGCCTTTGCTTGGTGGTGAACCCCTTTTTATTCTTTAATCACACCCCTAGGACACCTTATTGTAGATCTCTTTCCCTCATTTCCATCCCTAGATCGAGATCTCTAATGTTTCCTTGAATGAAACTTGAAGGAAATAGGTCCTTATCCCTTGTTCCATCTCCTAAAAAGTGGAACCCTATTTCCTCGATTTCAGTACTTCTAGAGGCTAGTTTTCTCCCTTGAGAGGATTTTACTAAAAAAATATGGTGTAAACTTGTGGTATGCTTGTTGTCTTTTGCATTGTAGATATTGGATAAAAATTTATATTCATTTTCTTTCATAAGAGTCATGTGAAAATGATATATTTTACTATACTTTCCTTTCATTTGGCACCAAAGATTGGTTTTCAAGTTGAAGGAAGAGAGATAATCCTAGTATTGTTAAATCTTAGTGTTAATATATCTTAAGTATAGTTGAATCCACATTATTTTAGTAGATGAATGAAGTCATTTTTAAGGTTTCAATTAATTTTTCCAAATTTAGGGTGTTGCAGATTTATGGTTTGAGTCAATTCGGTTAATGAGATTTTTGGGTTATCTTTTTATGAGGGTTTTGAAGTTGAAGAACTATATTGATTCAACCTCTTGAGCTAAAATAGAACTTAATATTGGTTCTAGTAGGCCTAAAAACCTATGGAACAACATAAAGGTAATTAAATTTTAGAGAAATAAATGGATAATTTTGTAGGCATAAAGGAATCTTACAAATCATATAGGTGGATATAATCTATATGAATTTATGAATCTATAAGAATATATGAATTTTTAGGGTCCATGCACTATACAGGTTGCTCTAGAGTATAGTATTTTGTTTGTAGCATATAAATTGAATATTCCTTGTGTTGTCCACCTAATGTTAGAAACCTAATATAGTTGGTAGAAATAAAATAAAATAAATATTTATGATATGTTGTGACATCAAAAATGGGTTGAAAAGATTTAAAGGATGAAGTAACTAACCACATTGCTAACCAATTTCCTAATTTTAGTGGTTAGTCATGTGTGTTGTTTCTTTCACCTAGTTATAAGCCACTAAGGGTGGATTAGTCCATAAGGGGCCACACTCAACCCATCTGTCACCACCACTCCACAAAATGAAAACCTCTACTAGGTTGTGCCACTAGAAAGATACTAGTTGTTTTTAATGCCACCACCATATAGCATCACCCAATGTTGCTACCTAATAGTTTTCATCATCATTTTTTAAATCTAGTACCGTTATATAATAGCTACTAGGGAGCCAACAAATTAGTCTAGTTAATTTATTTTTAATGCCTAAATAATTATTTTTGATATTGCATGATTTTCACCCATAATTTTATAATCTCATCTTCTTATAGTCAATAGAATTATCTCTCCAATAATTATTCTATGATGTTAGTAGTTTTTTAATAGTTTAATATTTATGATAGAAAATAGTAATTAGAAGCTAGTTTTTCTCTCATTGATTCAACATGCCATATACTACACCATTCATGCTTGATTTTAGACTTATTATAGGTGATGAAGAGAATATTTTAAATAATATTTAATGGATTACATGAGAAATTATTGGTATGTGCTTTATTTACTTATATTTTTGTAGATTTGCTTGTTGGGTTGCTAAGATATAGTTACTTTTTGGTTCTTAGTGAAAAAAATTATAGAGTTATTTTTTTATTCGTCATAAAAAATATACATGTTACTTTCTTGTTAACTCTATATTACATTGTTATTGATGTAATTTCAAACCTATATATTGAATTATGATGTCTATGAGTTGTGTAGTTTTGTAGGATATGTATACATAGTTAAATTAAATGTGGATTGTATATAAATAGATGTTTTAATGTTGATGTGTATTCTATTGTTTTTCCTTGTTTTGTCACTTAGAACATTGGTATGTTTATCACTTTGAGGAAAAGAGATGGCGTCACGTAAGAAAATTGATTACTAAGTAGAATCATTTAATATTTGTCAACCATTTTTGAATAAATTTGTAGAGCCTAGCTTTCTAATGTAGTTTGAAAGACAGTCTTTTTTGGTATCTTGACTAAAAGGTAATACCTTTGGTTTCATTTATTACATCTTTTGTATGAATTGAGAGAATAAATTTACCAATTAGATAGAGACACTAATCTACTAATGGCTCCATCTCACCATCATTCTAACACACTCACAACATATTAATACAAACGTCTTTTTATTTTTATCCATTCTAGTGTGTTCTAATTTTCATTTATAAATGCATGTAATATTATAAATGGTTATTTTAGAACATAATCATTGACATTTATCTAGTAGATTATCTAATCTAATAATATATCTGATCTTGAGTATAAAAAAGTAGAATATAGCCATGAATTGACAACTGAGAATAGGGTGCACTATGTAGTGGGTATGGTTTGTATCAATATAAGTGTTACACTTATGGGGTGACATATTGTAACACCTTAGGGAAACCCCATTGATTTAGTAGAGGGGTAAATGTAAAAACCTATGTCACACTTTTATAAGGGAATTGACCAACATAAACAAAAAATATCAACTTCGACCACATAAAAGTGGTTTTATGTTTTGAATTTCAAAATGACGTAAACTAATGAAGGGTATGTGCAGGATCATCATGGAAAGAACATGCCCTTAAGTGGCAAAAAATTTAGAAAAATTAGAGTTAGGCAACTTGACGTAAAAATTTGAATAAGTTATCTATATCATTTCAAAAATATGTAAGAATAGAATCTGTAGAAAATTGATTATAGTTTCTAAACTACTAGGTTTTTTTTTTTTTAAATCTATTTGGTGAAAATTTGAAATTTCAATGTAGTAGTACTTAAATTTTAGGGAAAAATAAGAAGTAGGTGTTCACCCTAACCACAATAAAATGATAATATTTCTTTATAATATTTTAGATATAAGTAGAGGACTCATGTCCGGATGTGATGCATATTTTTTTCTAATTTCTTTCCAAGGAAATAATTAATTATGAATTTTTTATTACAACTTTTAAAAAATATAAAAACTCGTATGTCTGACCACCTTAACTTGGTCAAAACTTCATGAAATTTATTTTTTATTTTTTTAATCCTATAGTATGTGAAACATAGAATGTGACACATATTTCAGATTAAAAAAATGTGATACTGTTTGAAAACTATAGATGATTTTCAATCAACCTATCGATTAGGAATTTAGTCATAATTCAAATAGAAAATGAGTAATAATAATTTATTAAATTCAAAGTAAAGCATAATTTATATTGGTGGAAAGTTGAGAATCTCCTTTAAAAACCCTTTTTGTTTCATCAATTTTGGTTAAACAAAAAGTCGTCAACCACATACCCTACACATACCCATAATATCGCCACTTTTTGGCCCATCATGATCTTGCACATACCCTGAAATGTAGAACTCTTGATGAATTTTATTCTTGTTTTTTTCTCAATGAAAAGGCTTGGAAGCCTATATATATTATAAACTAGGATTTTTACATAATTTCAAAGAGTCCTAGTTCAAAAAATATATGAAAGTACAATGATAGTAGATCAAAATTAAGCTTCTAATATCTAGAGCTTCTAATTTGACGAGCACCATTATACCTGCTACTGATAATATCTAAATAGACATTTTGATCATCTATTTCATAATCCTTTGAGAAAGAAAGAAAACCCCATTTTTAACCAAAAAATCGTAGAAACTTCATATACTATTCTTCCATAAAATCACCATGGACTAAGTTTTCATCCTGACTTTCCAACTTCTCTGTCAGTTGAAGTCCCCTCTCAAAAATGCTTCGTCCACAAATAGAAAAATTGAGAAATTGCATTGGATGAACCATCCTTGCACTAGTAGAATTTAAATTCGTTGGAAAAATGCTTGGTGGTCGAACATTATGAACAGGCTGAGCTTGTTGGGAACCCATAACTGGCGAAGGAACCCTACAAGTTTATTCTTATAATTTTTTAAATTTAAAAAAAAATCATATTTTCTATAAATTTATGAGCATATTTTGAATTGCTAATAAATTCAAGAAAAAAGTGGCATTGAGTTGATGTCAAGAAAATAGTAAAAATAAAAATGTTTAAATATTTTTCCCAAATAGATAACTTCAATATCTAGTGCATGGAAAAATGAATAAAAATTTTGATGTATATTTTTCTTGTAATAATGTGCTATAGTCAAATGTACTAGAATTTGATAGTTTTCATTTGACATCAACTATTTTCTATTATTTTATCATTTTCAAAAAAAAATTATACCCTTTTGAGAGGATTCTCTCCTCTAGTGCACCATATATTTTAATATGCTTTGGTAATTTTTTTAAAATTTCTAATTAGCCTCATTTTATATTTTGACAACCTACTTGCATTATTTTAAAAATAATCATATTAAAAATAATCAAACTATAAAAAATTATATATTTGGATTCTTGACTCTGAGCTCTACAATTTAGAGTATTTTTAGTTTTTTGGAAAAAATACTTTGATTGAAGAAATATAATGTTCAAGTGAAAATTTTCAAAAAATTCTAAAAACAATGAGATGTCTGCCAACAAGGATGGCAAATAGACAGTTTCAAGTGAAAAGGTTTCAATCAAAACCCTTTCTATAAAAAACTTACATGCAAATTGAGTTAGATTTTAAATCGATAAAGGAAAAAATATTTCTATTTCGAGCGAAAGGTTTCACTTGAAACTTATGTGCCATGTATAGGCCACATAGTTTAGGGAAAAATAGTTTTTCTCATAACTATTTAGCTGGTTGAAAGTGTGACACAGGTTTGTGCTTTTACTTAAAACCAAAAGTGAAGGAGGTCCTACCCACCTCAATAATTGGCTCTTAATTTCCCAACTTGAATATGAGTTTTGTGGTATTCTTCCCAAGATTAATACCTTGGCATCTATCCACCCAAAGGATATGGACCAAAAGTAGTCGATGACCAGGAATGGGGCGCAGGGCTTGTAGTTTGAATACTACAAATGGAGTGGACAATGAAGGTGAGGATGATAATTCAAATGGGGGTGGTTGGGCATTCCTCTGCCTTCTTGCCTTGATCATGGGTTTTGGTGGGTTGGCACAACTTTTCCCTTATTTGTGTTGACTTGGGCTCATTTCTAGAGCTACTTTTTCTACTTGTGGTAGAAGGAGCTCTATTTTTGGCTTCTTTTCTTTGGCTTGGGCCTCTCCTTTATGGCTCATGGTTGTCTTTCCTTCATTGGGTGTGGTTTGTGGGAAGCCTATGGTAGATTGTTGCTAGTGAGATTTTGGTATATGTTAGGTCCTAACTAGTATGTTGGGCTAGAAGCTACTGTTCATTTTTTTCCCTCTATCCACTCTCTCCATTGGTGGGTTTCCTTTGCCTTTCCTTGGTGTTTCTAGGATCTTGTGGTCTACCTTCAAAGCCTTTGGCAGATGGATTTTATTTTGGTTTGCTTTGTGACTGGTTTTACCTTTTATGGGGTTTTTGGTCAGGCTCTCTAGTTAGTCTCTTCTAGGTTGGTTGTTGGTGCATTTGTTTTGTTGGCTTTTGTTTGGTGATGCTTGGTGTTGTGGGCTCTCTTGTTTTGGGGTGGCAAGAGTTTTTTTGGGTTGGTATTTTTTTTTCTTACCAAGCTTTAGTGTGGTGTTCTTTCCCCTATCTCATTCTTGTTTGCAATTCCTTTCAGCCTTTTTGGTGCTTGTTGTTGTGTGGGGTGTCTGTTTGGTGCTCTACTCTTTGTTCGCCCCTCCAGGTTTCTTGTGGATGTTGTGGTTGGGGGTTGCTTTGCTTTCTAGAGATGGTTCTTGCCTCTATTGCTTGGAGTCTCTGGGATGCTTGTTTTGGCTCTTGTTTCTATTTTTTAGGGTGGTTTGACTGCCTTTTTTTTGGGCCTTTTCTAGTGTGGAACTTATTCTTGGAACTAAGGTTACTTAAGGATGCTATGGTCACTTGTCTTTGTTGTTGTGCTAGCTTTCTCCTTGAACCCTATGGAGGTGCGTTCCTTTCCTCTTAAGGTGGAAATGGAAGGTGAAGGTTTCTAGTTCCCTCAGTTGTTGATCCTATTGAGGTGGTTGCTTCTCCTATGGAGGTGGAGGTTGAGGGGGTTGGAGATTTTAGGCTATAGTGGATTAGTTGGTTGTGATATCCTCTCTAGTAGAGGGGATCTCTCTCCTTTAGAGGTGGAGACTGAGTTGGTGTCCTGGTATTGGTGAGCCTATGTTGTAGGGATGTTGAGTTCTCTCATTTTTTGGAGATGCTAGTGTTTTTTATTAGGGGGTTGATGGTGTCCTACACCATTAATCTTGTTATCTTTCTTGAATCTAGGGTGTCATCCATGAGCAGTTGGTTTGCTGATGCCTGGAAGATGCAGACATAATCTTTGTATATCTAAGGGTTTCTGGTCCCGAGTAAAACTAAGTTGTAAAAGGGTTTTATGCCCTTGCTTGTTTGTTAGTTGCAGCGTGTGTAGTCATGTTAATATTTTTGTGGTTGTTGTAGGGATTTTTTTGGTTTATGGTTCATATTATTTGTAGCTTGCTTTCTATGATAGGTTGACGATTCCCTTCAAAACTATCTTGTACAGGGTTATGGGCCCCATCAAAACCCATTTTTTACCTCTAATAAAAAACACCCTTGGCATCTACTAGACTATCCAACCTTAGGGATGTGGGACCTACAACTCAGATCATCAACATATTATGTTAAAAATGGTGAGAATATTAAAGTGGTTGAAACTTTCCAAAAACATCAAATGGATGGATGAGGTTAAGATCAAATAATTAATTTAACTAGACAACATATACTAGAGTCAACTTAATTGTGCAGAAGATAACTCCATTGATAATGAAAATTTTCTATTTTAAGTTCCTAGAAGGATAATAATAATTTTTTAATCTATTAAATAAATAATTAGATGAGGAAGTTACTAACTTGAAGAATAAGTTAATTTGTAAGATAATTATAAATTTTATTGATCTCCATTTAATAAATTATTTATGAGGAAGTTGTTAATTTAATGAATGAGTTAACTAATGAAATAGGTGTGAGAGGATAATTATAGATTTTTTATTTAAATAAATAGATAATTAACTCAGTTTAATCTAATAATAAAATATTATTTAATTAAATGATTAAAAATAATGATACATATGATTGTAATTACATTGAAGGCGTTCCTTATATGAAGTGAATGAACTACATTTTAAAATGAATGGTTGAAAATTGTAGAGAAGGATGCAAGACCATTTGTTATTATAGGAAAAACAGGTTTTGAAGGGGGGGCAAAACCCTTTACAAGATAAGCCAGTGCTTCATCGTATAATAAAAAAATAGAACAATTTAAAATGATCTTAACAGGTTTTAAGAAGGATGCAAGACCATTGAAATGATCTTAACCATTAATTTATTTAAAATATTGAAAATATAATATATAATTAAAAAACTACATTATATATATAATCATATTTTTGTAGATAAGAAAATAGAGGATAAGAATTGTTTTTTTCTTTTAAAAATTTTAAACTTATACTTTTAGATAAATAATAATAATTTTATATATATATTATTTAAACTTACTAAAAATAAATAATAATTGACTTTTTATCTTTTGAATAGGTTTCATTTTAGTTTTCACTTTTAAAATTTGGTGTTACTTGTACCTTTAATATAAAAATTAGAATTTAACTTTTAACAATTTTAATATAGTTTATTTGTATTTTTAATATTTTATTTGAAATACAATTTTAGTTTTTAAAATTTAATTTATTTAATAATATTTTTTATGCTTTTTATTTGTTAATATTGATTCTATGTTAATATTGTTTGTACAATATATTAATTATATTTTTTAGGTAATATTTTATTAATATTTCAATTCTAATAAATTAACAAAAATCAGTTTTACTTTTATATTTATCATCTTTTAACTTGATAAGTTTATTATATGTTATTACTTTTTAAAATTATTATGTTTATTAATATTTGAAATTTGATCGCACTGGGTGCTTCTCCTTATCTGGTGTGGATGTCAGTTCCTTGCTAGCTTGCATGGGGGTTTCAAAGTGTGTAGGTATTGTAAGGTTCCCTTCAACAACTATTGGTGGGCATTGTGGTCTAGCTGGGCAATCACTGTCTTCGATGTTTGATTGGGGTATGTTGTGGAAATTGAGTACTTGGCTCTATATTTAAAGCAAAACTCTTTGGGGATCGTCCATTTCTTCACTCTTTTGAAGCCTTTCTCTGTTGGGATTGTTGGTTTGTTTGGCCTTTCATCTCATAGTGGTTTTCTTTGGATTTTCATTTTAATTTAGGGAGCCACCCCCTATGGTGGTGCTTACTCAAAAAACAATTGATATATTTTGACTTTCCATTGAGTTTATTATATTTTAGTTTTAATTTTAGATTTAATTTTTATTTTTTTTAATTATTCATATTTTTATGAAATTATAATCATAAATAAAAATTTACTAGAATTAATTTAATTTATAATTATTTATCTTATTAAAACTTTAATTATTATAGAATAATTCTATTTGGAATTTTTGCTATATAATTTATATAATAATGTAGTGTAGAAAAAAGTAACCCTTTTTCACACTTAATTTGGGAATAATTAATATTAAAATGAGCCTAATGATGCCTTGATTTGGTGTTGTAATATGTTTTATGCATTCACATTAAGTTTAGGGCCCTTTTAAACTAAATAGACCCAATTTTCCCTTAATTTAGTGTTGTAAAATATATTTATTTACATCTTCACACTAATTTGTGGGCCCTCTTACATTCATGACCTTTAAATCATCATTAAAAGGCCCCTAAGACCCTTTATTATGCATCCTGAGGCTTATTTCAACCAAAATCTTGACATATTCAAAAAATACATTTAATTTTCTAACCCCCCGACTTTCTCTCACCCCAAAAATCTAAGGTGGCACTCATATGCCACCTTGGGTGTATGAGTCCCCCCTAGGTGGAACCCATATGCCACCTTGGGTGTATGAGTCCCATTTGGGGCATTTTTTAGGGTTTTGAGTGAGAAATCAAGGTTTTCAATTCAAATTTTATGAATGTTGGAATTTGGGATCTAATAAATGGTAAATTATATGGAATTCCTATATAACTAAGGTTTCAAATCATTATTCCACGTAAGAAATCCTATGAAGAGTTCCCATAGAGAATTTTATGATCAAGAGGATTCAAAGGAAGATTTGTAGACGATTATTGCAACAATTCAAGATCCATTATCATGTCAAAGGCTTGATGCATCATGCATGTGGTCTTGAGCTAAAGTTGTGATGTATTTTTCAAGATTAATTCAAGTATTCAAAGGCATTATATTTCATCAAGAATCATGATCAAGATCTACATCCATTGAGGCCACTTTATGCTTATTTGTATATCTACAAGGTTTCAAACAAGGTTCTATTGTTTCATCTTATGTTTCATCTTTCATTTCATTCATGCTTCATTTCTCATTAATGTTTGATTACCAAAATGAGGTTTGACCAAAGAAAACCCCCATTCCCTAATAAAACAACACTTTTTATCTCTATTTGTGTGATTTCAGGTTATAGGTTGAAGAAAAAGTGGATTTGAAGCCTTCAAAAGTGCCAAGATTACAAAGTTGTAATTAAGTTGCATTTAAGTTATCATAGAAATTTGTCAAGACTCACAAAAACTTAGATCTAGAGCAAGATATCCAACCTATTTACATGAAACCAGTGGGAAAATGCTTATTTGATCCATCTTTAGAGGTTCACAAAGTTTCACTTCAAAATTCTACCCTTGGGACACTTTGCGACAAAACAAGACACTTTGCAACATTCTAGGTGTATGAGTCCTAGTACTGCCTTTTTACCAAATTTCAGAAAATCTAGATGAATCACTGAGAGATTCCAAATCCTACCTAGAAACCCTATACTAGGACTAAATTTCCCAGTCTAGCGTTTGAGTCCTAGTACACATCAAAAGCAATTTCAAGACTTACTTAGTCATGTTCATTTCTTCAGGTACTTCTCTATTTTATTTTGTTTATCAGTTTGATTACATGCTTTCAAATCCCATTTTGTAGGTCATATAATTAGGTTTTTCATGTTACTTTCATTTCTTATCTTTCTAAGAATTTGCTTAGTGGTGAACCCCCCTTCATTTAATCCCACCTAAGGAAACCTCCTATAAGTCCTTCCCTCAATTGAGTTCACTTGATTGAGGCATCTCTAGGGTTTCCTAATGAACTAGAGTGAAATAGGTCCTTACCCTGTTCCATCTCCTAAAAGGTGGAACCCTATTTCCTTGTGTTCAAATAAAATAAATTTCAAAATTAAAATAGAAATTGAAATTTAAAGAGTTGGAAAGAGAAGGTAACTTTTAATTATTCGTTCATACTAACAATCCAAGGATATCATGTCCCTAGGGAGTAATGCTTAGGGTAGCATGTCATTTGATTAAGGATATAGCTCAACCTTAAAACCTCTTCAGTGTACCCATTCCACACTTAGGAGGAAAATAGATAGAGAGAAAGAAAATAAAGAGAGAGAAATAGAGAAATAGAGAGGGAGACAAAGAGATACAAAGAGATAAAAAAGAGCTAGAGATACAAAAATAGAGGTATAGATATAAAGGAATAAATATCGAGAGATAAAGAGATAGAGATAGGAAAATAGATAAAGAAAGAGAGGAAAAAGGAGTCTAGAGATAGATATAATCACATATATAGAGATAGAGAGATAAAGAGAAATAGGAGACAACTCTCTCTCTCTCTCTCTATATATATATAGATAGAGGTCAAGAGATCAAGAGATCAAGAGGGAAAGGGGGAGAGAGAGGAGGATATAAATAGGGATAGACAAAAGTAGTAAGGGGAGAAAGATAGGGAGATGGAAATAGATAGAGAGAATAAATGAGAGAAATATAGATAAAGAAAGAGAGAAGGGAAGACAAATATAGAGAGAAATAGGGGAGAGAGAGGAAGAGAGAGATTGACAAAATAAAAATTATAAAGATAGAGAGGGAGGCATAGATATAAAGAGACCTCTCTCTTTATCTTCCCATATCTCTCTATATATATCTCTCCATATGTACCTCTCCTTACCTCTATATATCTCCATATCTCTACCTCTCTCTATATAACTTCCCATCTCTATCTTTATATCCCTCCATCTTTACCTCTCTCATTCTTTCTCTCTCTCTCTTTGTGTTTCCCTCTTTCTATCTCTATTTCTCTCTCCTTTTCTATCTCTCTCCCTATCTTTATCTCTCTCACCTCTCTGTACATCTCTCTCTTTCCTCTCTATCTTTTCCACTATATATATATATCTCCCTCTCTCCCTATCACTCTCTCTTTCTATATCTCTCAACTTTTCTATCCTCTCTCTATTTCTAATCTCCCTCTATCCCTCCCTCTTTATATACTTATATATATATCTCCCCCTCTATATCTATCTCAATATCTCTCTCACGTAGTCACACACTCCTTGTTTCTCCTTTCCTATCTCTATCTCTATATATCTTTCACTCACACATGCACACACACTCATTGTTTCTCCCTCCCTATCTCTATCTTTATCTCTATCTCTATCGCTATCTCTCCCCCCGTTTTCTATCTCTCTCCTTCTTTCTCTATTAATTGTCTTTTTCACCTCCTTTATCTCACTCTTGCCCTCTCTATTTCTATCTTCCCATCTCTCCCTCCCTCTCTTTCTCTCATTTACTCCATCTCTCCTACTCTCTCTTTATATATCCCTCTCTACCCCTCTCTATATCACTTCCTATATCTTTATATTTCTCCCTTAATATCCCCCTCTTTCATTGTCTCCATCTTTCTATTTCTATCTCTCCCTCTCCCTTTATATGTTTATCTTGTTATCTTTGTATTTGTCTCTCTCTCACCCTCTTTATCTTTCCCAAGTTATATTTATCTCTCTATCTCTCCTTTATATTCCTATCTATCCCTCTCCCTATTACTTCCTCTTTCTATATCTCTTTACTTCTCTCTCATATATTTATTTCTCTCCATCTATCTGCATCCCTCTCTCTATCTATTCTAGCTCTCTCCACATCTCTCTCTTACTCATACACACACACACACTCCTTGTTTCTTCCTCCTTATCTCTTTCTCTATATGTATCTCTCTATATTTAAATTCTTACATATCTCCCTCTATCTCTATCTCATTATCTATCCATCTCTCTCTACCCATATATCTTTCCCTCTCTCTACCCCTCTCTATATATCACTCCTATCTCTATCTTTATATTTTTATCTCTCTCTCTCATTCTCTCCCTCTCTCCCACTCTCTATATATTTATCTCTTCCTTCTCTATCTATCCCTTTGTCCTCTCTCTTTATCTTTGTATCCCTCTTTATCTCTATCTCCTTATCTACCCTCTCTTCCCCTATATCTCTCCCTCTTTCTATCCCATATATCCCTCTCTCTCCCTCTCTCCCTATTGCAAACATAACATGAGCCTATCGGCAATGAATCCTTATTATCTTCTTGATTCAAAGGTTTTGTTGGGATCCCTATAAGCATATGCATAGTTGATTTGAAGCTATCACTTCTCCATTGAGACCTTTGTTGCACAAACAATGTCATTTTCTATGTATATAGAAATAGACCCAAAACTTCCCCAATTGACCTCCCACACTTCTTCAGTGTACCCATTGCACCCTAAGGTGCGATTGCTAGTTAATAACAAAATAACAATATGACTTATTAATTTATTTGAATGAATAAATAAATCATATTAATTAAATAATAAATTATTATTTAATTAAATTACTATAATAAATAATATTAAATGATTTAATGATAATTACGACTATTTAATAATCAATAATTAAAAAAATAATGAAAATAGTTGTGAATACTTTCCTTTTTGAATAAATTATTAAGTTTCAATGATATATGGATAGGACTAAACTAAAGTGATTGGATACTTCAAATACAATGAACATCCCATCCATAATGCACTATTCAATCTAAGTAGTTAGCTCACTACAAACCATTTCTCAACTCCACATTTTCCTCTTGTGACCCATTTGGAATATATATATTTTTACCTTGGCTATGACAACCTTTATCAGTAAATGAACTCGTGTACCTGGAGATTGCAAGTAGTAGATATATTCAATATAGTTTGAAGTCTATACACATCATCTATATAAAATTTATTTTGAAGGTTAAAGTAAAGGTTTGATCTTATTCAACTTCCAAAATATCAAATAATATGTAGGTTGTTTATTTCTAGAATAGTTTAATACAAATATTTTTGTAATAAATAATTTTTTTGTTTGTTTTAAATTAAAAGGAATGTTTATTATTTGTCTATGTATAAAAAAAATATAGAAGATTAGTAAGTTTTTTATTTTAAGAGTATGAATGTTTAAGGAGTTGTGAAAATCAGTTTTATCATAGAAAATTTAAGAAGTTTTTATTGATTTAGCAATCAAATACAAATATCTTATGTCATTTTGTTATTTTGATAAAACTTGATCTTGTTTTATATGGATTGTCATGTATCATCTTACTAGCTTAATATGACTTACTCTTGTTTATATAACTCTATCAACATGATTATTGGAAGTAGATAGATTAATGATTTTTTATTTATTCTGTAGCATCGTAAATTGTCACCCTTGATAATTTCAAACTAGGTTTAGCTCCCCTATGTGCTTGGATCCAATTGTAATTTTTTTATGATAATCTTTAAAAAATAAAAGTTAAATTAGAAATTATTAATTAATGATTATTTAATAACACTAAAAGCCTCAAAATTTGTTTAGACTAGGATGTTAGCAACCATGTCCAACCTATTTTGGCTCCAATTTAAATATTTCATTTTTGGAATTTTAACATTTAGAAATTTGAATTCACTTAACGGCTGTCAATAATTGATCTTGTGGGAGATTTAAGAAATGCATATAAATACAAGCCTTTTTCACCATTTTGAAATCCTAAAAAAATCCTAATGAATCCTACGCATTTTGAATACCAATTTAGCATCCTAAAAAGTAGTCAAGAGCAGAATTAAAAGAGTTTACAACACTTATCATCAGTCAAGATTCATACTTGCAATGCATCAAGTTTCTATGTGAGTTCATTCATGTTTTATGTTCAGTTGTATTGTGAGTAATTGGAAGGAAGATAAGGTAGTGGAACAATTTCCTACACTAATCTTGGGAGGAGGATAATGCAAAAAATTATAGATCTTTTCAACAGTTATAGAAAATTAAACATAAATATCATGCATACCACAACACAATGATTTACGTGGGGACAAATATTTTAAGAGAAAAACCCCACACTCAAAAATCCATCCAATAAATTATTAAAAAATCATGAAGATTACAATATACTAGAAAAGAAAACTTCTCACAAGAGTATCACCAACTAAAGATCCAAAGGAAACATGACCACTATTAGATTCACAGAATACATCAAAATACATAGTTGTAATACAAAACCCTCATAAAATAGGGTTTTCTTATAAGGAAATTCAAGCCAAAAAAGTATGTATCTTCAGATATGAGACCTAATGATGAATGGTGTAGATTTTTAATAATAAAATATACATAAAATTTATTTTTCGGGGGCACTTCCCCCAAACCCCTACCAAGGTGCATGATCCTCAGACCCCACATTTGGGGGATGATCCCCTTAGACCCCTAGCAGGGGGTACTCCCCTGTGATGCAAGAGTATTAGACCTGGTTTATTTTTCTTATCTCCCTTTGTTTGGTTTGGGTTTCCATTCAATTTTGGCTTGTGAAATTAGTGGAGTTGGTTCCTTCTTTCCAATGGAACCCTCAATTTTTCATGTTCCATTGGTCTAAATGTCTTTATTTAGGTGGCTTCTTGGTTTTAAATGTTGCAAGGGTTTAGAGTTTTATGTTGTTGGGTGATTTTCCCTTAGCATATTTTCTCTCTTTCATAATCCTTGTTCTTTGGTTTAATTATTTGTTGACTTGCTATGGTCAGTTCCCACTTGTCTAAGTTACATCTTGAGCCTTTGAACTCATATGGTCATCGGCCCCTTATTTTTAGGATTCCTGTTTACCCCATCGTATGGTATTTTCTATTATTTTGGTTAGGGGTTTTAATATTTTGTAAAGTTGGGGCTCTGAAATATTTCACATTTATATTTTTGGTCAACTATGGTCTTAAATCCTTTGAAGTCCCTTTCCATCATCTCAACTAGGCAACCCCTCTTTATGAACAACCTTTTAAGCATGTGGTCAAATTACACCACTTAAATTCTTTGCTTTGCTCATCATCAAAACCTTATTACTCATCGGTTTCATTTCCATGATGAGCGATGAACAAAATTTCCTTCACATCACGTATTGCCAAAAGCTTTTAGCCTTCTTATTCCACTTCTGTGACATGTACAATGCCTTTTGTTATCCTTGAATTGATTCTATCCTTTGTATCACTGAAGTCATTTTTCTCAATAAATATTTACTGCGACATGCAATGGCCTTTGCATCCCATTTGCATCGTAGAAAAAATTTGTTGCTCAATTTGTTTACAGTGATGAGTGATGGGAAGGAAGTAGTCATGGGTTGTGATTGTGCCACTTGTGAGCATCTAATGCCATCACCTTGATCGATCATCGCCAAAATCATTTTTCATTTCAAATAAACTATAGCGATGATCAATGGGCAGAGACAAGGTTCTTTGCATTGCAGGAGGTCTTCATGTTGCTGAAGTATGAGTGTAACTTTGAAACACTACAACAAGTAATGGGCGATGGGTGAATATTCCCTTCATTGGGGCTACTCTTCACATCACTCTTCCATTTGATCAAGTGATCATATTACAATGATGAGTGGTGGAGTTCAAAAGGACAATTTAGAAATGTGGAGCAACTACGTGGTGACTTCTTAGGGTGTCATTATTTTCTTAAAGCACAATAGTGGAAAGAAAAGGGTGATGACCAAGGAAAACCATTGATGATTTTTTAAATCAAAACAATCAACTACTTGAATTCTAACATAAATAGCTAAATTTTAGTTCACTCACATGAGCTTTCTTTTAGGCATTAATGGTGAAGATGCTCCATTTTTGAGCTTTAAAGGATGTAGTTGGTTCTTTTTCTTTCATAAAATTGCAATTTTTCGAAGTAGAAGAGTTGTTCAATGATGCAGAGCAGGGAGGAAAACCTTCTTACAATCCAATTTGATCAAACTCAAACAAAATTTCAGCCCTTACAACCCTATCTTATCAACTTTTCACAATTTCACCCAATTCTACTTGTAGCATTGCAAACTAAGAAATCTGAGCATATCTTCCTAAATACACCTCAAACATAGAAACCAAAAGGTGTTTTAGATACCCAATATCTTGTTCTTTAACATATCTTAAAATCATATAAGGTGACTTTGGACCATCACCTCCAAAACACTACTGTTATGCTGCCCCAAGGCTAAATTAGGCCACTTTAACAAAGCAACTAGGTGAAATTCTTCATAAAAAATCCCAAAATCGATTCCATCACTCTCAATAGGTCTCAAATAGATTGAAACAACAATTTTTGGACAAAGAAACACTCATTCATGCATCAAACCCCAAAACCCTTGCTTTAGACTTATTTCATGCTTGAAACATGACGATTTATTGAAAATCAATACCCCAAGCCTTATTTCACCTTACCACCACCTCAAAAAAATCAAATTATTCCTACACATGCTTAATAAATCATCTCCCAACCTTAAGCAATGCAATTTCACCAAACTACAACTTCTAGCCATCCATTTTGAGCCAAAAACTCATGAAAATCACTTAGGCTAGCAATCAAAACCCTCCAAACACCTTCCCTACTCGTAATATCCATTCTAAAACCTAAATATATTATATTTCACCTATTCCACCAAGTATTAAACTAATCTATAGTTGGAATGGGTGATTAATCCATTTAATTCACTTTCAAACCCTCAAATAGGGTGTTTAGACCTGCCTACAGTAAAATGATTGTAAAAACCTTAAATCCTAATGAAATCCAATCAAATAAACACCAAAATGATGCTACTTTAATCCTACATAGAATTCAATGCAATTTGAATCAAAACGTAACTGTACAGGACCCTATAGAATAGGGGAGCAGTAGATTACATAGGAAAAACATAGATTTTGATAGATTTCTTAATGCCTATTCCACAAAATTTCAACCAAAACTTGAATTCGACCATACACATTATATTTAAACCTTGTAAATCCCAAAAAAAATTAAAAAGCTTACTCTAACTAACTTTTTAACCCCATGACTGTTGGCCTTCCTTGTTTTTTGCATTTTTTCCACTTTTACAATATTGCAATATGACAACTTTTGTAAAGTGAACCTCTAGTGACTCAAATTGCATCATAAATGGTCTATTATGACCTTATTGAATGGATTTAAGAATAAACACACCAAAAATTGACTAAAAACTATATTTACACAAAATGATTAACATGGTGCCCCTGCACCATATACCCAGCCTGAAAAAGTTCTCAAGTCCCTTGAGGATTGTATTGCATTGGATCATGCTTGATTACTTCATGTCTTTGACCTCCAAAAGCTCTTTCATCTGGTAATCCCTTCCATTGAACCAAGTATTGAAGACTTGCATCATCCATTATTCTCTTGAACTATTTACCACCTACATATTGCTCCATCTTTACAAATTGATCTTATGAGTGTCCTCTAACCTTTTTCTTATAAAAAACTAATGCTAAACTAACCCTCATATCTGAAAACTTAGTTTTTTCAACTTTGTCTTTGAATTTCCTCATTTTTACCTTAGTTGCATACTCAAACTCATCCATTTTCCCTTGCCAAATACCCTTACTTACTTTACCTTTTTCCTTCATCACTGTCCCTAAGTTCTTTGCCCCAAATACAATTATGTTATCAGGTTTAGTAACAACTATTATGACAGAATATGACTTTCCACTAACCTCTCTTGAAACCTGTGTCATAGAAAAATGTACTCTTTTCTTGACATGGGATCAATTCATTATAAAATGGATTTAATGAGGTGTTAATCTAGTGTTGTGATGCATTTTATGCATCCACACTAGGTCTTAGACCCTTGCAAATCGAATAGCATGCTTTTAACAATGTCTTGTAAAGGAGTTGTAAAGTCTTGTAAAGGATTTTCACGCTTTTCTAAACTTAACTATCACATTTCTTCATAATTCAACATTATAAAATGTGTTTAATAACATTATTACATCAATCTAGAAGGCTTTTAAGTTAAAATTAATGATAAACTAGTGTTGTAATGTGTCTTGCACATTCACATTGGTTTTTGTGCCTTCATAGGGTATGTGGACCTAATTTTAATGTTGTAAAGTGTATTTAATCACACTTTCACATTGATTTATGTGTCCCAATCCCTATTTTACATATACATCATCAATAATAGACCAATTTTACCCCATATTGTGCATCCTAAGGCTTTAATTGATCAAATACCTAACAAAGTTGCAAATTAAACCTTATTTCCTTCTTTCTTGGCTTCTGAGCTATTGGAATGGCCCCTGTAGGACCCATTCACCATGTGTGGTAAATGAGTCCTATCTAGCCCAATTTTGACCCTTGAGTGGGAAAAAGTGAAATTTAAAGTCTAATTTCACTACATGTCAGCCCGTGATGAGGTATTATAGTACTAAGGAAAAATTGTCTATAAATAAGTATTTTTATCCTCATTTTAAATCTAACAACTCATTTTTACATCTCTCATCATGAATTCATCTTCTATCTTCTCATCCAAATCAAGAAAGCTAGGGTTTCTTCATTAGAAGTCTTCAAGATTAGCTTTCTAAAGCATTCAAGGGTTGAATCTTTCCACATTGTTTCAAAATTTCAAGATCAAATCATCATGACAAGGTAATCATCTACATTGTTTCATGTTTCATTACTTTATTTCATCACTTTGGTTTAATTACCTAAAGTGGTTTGACCAAGGCAAACACCCACATCCTAACCTTCAACACTTTTTCCCCTTTGAATGTGTTTTTGTATGTATATTTATCAAATGAGAAGGTCAGAAAGGTGTTCTTATCCAATCAAAGTCATTCAAGGTGTTTCAAGCCCTATTTCAAGCTTGGAGAGAGTCTAAAGGTCCAGTTTTGCAGATTCAGATCCAAAGATTCATCAGAAATAGAATTGTAGATCTTAAGTCAAAGAATCCAATCTAGATTTGTCTATTTTCCAGAAGAGGACTCATTCACCATTGATGGTGAATCAATCCCATTTCTAGGCTTGAAAAGTGATTTCTGAAGATCTAGATACCCAATTCCTTGAAACTGGTTCTGACACTTTCTGGAAAAAATAGGACTCATTCGCCATACATGGTGAATCAGTCCTAGTGATAATTTTTTATGTCTTCTACAAGTATTCAAAGCCTCATTCTAGCCTCTTCCAGCTTCCAGGTTCATATCTTGAACTGGGTTATTTTCTATTTCAATTTGTTTACATTCCTAGTCAAGTTGTTTGAATACACATTGTGTTTTTGAACACTTTTGCATTAGGTTAGAATACATTATTTAATATTCATTTTAATTAATTTTCCTGCATTTAAACACATCCAAACACACACTTTAGACCCCTCTATCCATTTCTTCTAATGTTAACAAAGTCATTTTGGCCCATTTTCCTCTCCTTCTAGGTCAAAAACCCTACAAATGAGCTAGAGATTTTGGGGACCCAAAATCTATGTTACATTTTGGTGAACCTGTTGTTTGAATTCCCTCTTTTCTGATTTTTGAGTCAATTAATCATCCTATATTTGTTTGAATTACATTTTGCACTAGTTAGCTTGCATTCTAGGATTTCATTTTTGCATGGGTAAAAGTGCATAATAGGTTGCATTTTTGCATCTTTTATCATTGAACAACTCTGAAATTCTACATTTTTTATTTATACCTAGACCTTGGTACTCAGAACATATTAAAATTAGTTATAAATTTCTGAACATTGTGAAAAAGGTCCATACTGTGATTCATTTTCTACCTTGGGCGAATCAATCCCTTCTGACCCCTGAAACAACACTTTATAGAACATACAAATTTGTTTTTAGGAATTTTTTGGTTCCTTTACCTATATATATTAGTGAGTTACATTTTTTTAGAATGAATTTTATTACATCTTGCTTCAATTAGCTTATTTCATGCATTGTTTCAATTTCACTTTTGCATTTACAACATTTCATTTTTTAGATTAGTGCATCAGTCAACTACTTTATCTCCAATGTGAAAAGTTACATTTCATTGTATTTATTTATATTTTATTTTATTATAAATAAGGATCATTTACATTCATGGAATTTAGACTCTTGCAAGTTCCATTTTTAGTCATATTTTGTAGTCCTTTTAGATCATCTTACATTGAGGAAACTCTCAAAAATATCCAAAACCAATCACACAACACATCAAAAGAACCAATTACAACACACATAACATCCAAGCCCCTTAGTAGTGCTGATTTTGCAATGTTAGATGAAGACTTAGATGACTTCCTCTCTTCTAAATCATCCAGTAAAGCTTTTCTCCAAAAGGATGCAAGGATTGATAATCATGATAATCATTATTGTCCTTCTCCTAATATCTCTCCCATTGTTGATGAAGGTACCTTGATGAAAGAAGACACAATCATTGAAGATCATGAACATCTTGCTTGTCCTCCTTCTCCTCACACTTTCAAAAGCATTATGACACATAAGGATGAAATCATTGCCCCTACCTTACCGAGTCCTCATTCATCTCCCAACACTTCCCCTAATGGTGAAAATGTTACAATTGTGAATAATCATGACAAACACATTTGTGTAGAGGATATGAATAAGAGCTATGCCAATCCTCATCAAGAAGACATTCTAGGACATGAGGATGTAATTATAAATGAAAATATACCTACCCAGGAAGAAGATAGTTTAGTGTTAGAAGATATCATTGGTGAAACTCCTAATAAACTTGTTTCTTCATTCTCTAATATTTCTCCCATTTGGGAAGCTCTTTTTGAACATAAAAGTCCAATCATTAGTAACCACATGTGAAACTCCTAGTAATCTTTCTATTAATGCCTCTCTTATGAGAGATGAAGCTATATTTCCCACTCCAATTATGACATATGATGAACATATTAGCTCTCCTCCTAGGGTCAATCTTATGGCACATAAGAATGATACCTTCGAGAAAACAAACAACCAACTCAAGCCTTCTTCTCATACCCTCACCACTATTGATACTCAAACAAATTCTACCCTCCATCATCACCCTATGCAAGGTCTCACTATACCTAACCTCATTCTTCCCACTCATAGTCTTCATGATTGTCCTTTCATATCCATCAACCCATCGAACCACCCCTCACTAAACATACATACTATCACCAACCATTTTTCCAAGAAACCATTACCCTTGTTACATCCCAAATCAATATATAAATAACATTAGTTGCTGCTCCTTTCCATGTAATAGTTGTAGGATCATAGTATTCTCACTATTACATGTTTCACATCCCTTGCAAGGGGCAACATACCATCATCTAGTTTAGGCTCACCTTCGTCATGCACTAATTGGGGGCAAGGGGTTTGACAACCTTATCCCTATATGTCACTCATCGTTGTCTCTTTTGACTACTCATTAACCTTTCATGAAAATATAAGAGCAAGCTTGAGATGTGAATGACATGTCTAAAGATTGACTCACATGTGACATACTCCCTTTCTTTGAATGACACAGCTTATCAAAAACATATGACTTTACATAGGGATTTTCAGATAAGCTCTCATGTTCTTCTCTTCCACTTTAAATCAATTGCTCACAACAATGGTGTTAGCAACCAATTTAAACTGGGGGGCATACATTACCATAATTTATTTTTATTATTGGTTCCTAGTGTAGCATTGTCATTTATGTGATGTGTTTGTCACTTTGTGGATGACATTGGGTGTGATGTCCTTCATAAGAGTGTTCTATCTCAGCATACTACATTCCTCTTGGTGGCTTGATGTGATGTACTACATCCCCTAAGTTGTGAATATACTATTCTTTGATTGGTTCTCTCTTGGATACATTAAACACAATGTTCCCTAAGTGACTGACCTTACATGAACTAAACAAGACTCCTTTTAACATCTTTTAAATTTTTACTTTTTTACATTTTTGAATTTTTTCATTTCTTTTTGCCACCTTGAATAACACAACTTGCATGGCTATGGTACCTTTTCTTTTTGTTCATGATCATTTTTCTTTGTGGTGCCTTGTTAAAGTTATCAAGAGGTATAACTTTGACATGGTTGAGTAGAAAGCCCACCTAGTGGCATGAATTTTCCCCATAGCCACCTTTGTGTTTGTGAGTGCATACCAACTAGTGTATGTATCTTACCTTTTTGGGCTTCCTCACCCCATGGAAAACTAGTTCTATGGCCCCAGAGTGAGCATACATTTTTCCTTTCTCACCAGACAGACAACCAAGAAGTTTCGTTGGCCCAGAGTGAGTACATCCTTTCTACCTTGTCTTTCATTCTTGCCATTGCATGATTTTGTATCTTGGGGGCTTGACATAGGATCATGGATCCTAGAGGCTTGGAAACCTCCTTTGATATTTTTCATTATTTTTCATCTGCATCTATGTATGAAGACATCTCTTGAATTTCTACTTTAGTGTGAGTTTTAAACAGGTTCATCCTCCCACTAAAGTAGGGGCTAAACGTGTCATAGAAAAATGTACCCTTTACTTGAAATGGGATTAAGTCACGATAAAATGGACTTAATGAGGCCTTAATATAGTGTTTTGAGGCATTCTATGCATCCACACTAGGTCTTAGACCCTTGCAAATTGAATAACATTATTGCATCAATCTAGAAGGTTTTTAAATTAAACTTAATGATAAACTAGTGTTGTAGTGTGTCTTGCACATTCACATTGGTTTTTGTGCCTTCCTAAGCTATGTGGACCTAATTTTAATGTTGTAAAATGTATTTAATCACACTTTCACATTGATTTATGTGTCCCAAGCCCTATTTTATATTTACATCATCAATAATAGACCAATTTTACCCCATATTGTGCATCCTAAAGCTTCAATTGATCAAATACCTGAGAAGTTTGCAAATTAAACCTTATTTCCTTATTTCTTAGCTTATGAGGTGTTCAAATGGCCCCTCTAGGACCCATTCTCCATGCATGGTGAATTAGTCCCATCCATGTGAGACCAATTCACCATGTGTGGTGAATGATTCCTATTCAGCCCCATTTTGACCGTTCAATGGGAAAAAGTGAAATTTAAAGTTTAATTTCACTACATGTCGACCTGTGATGAGGTATTATCGGGTAATAAAGAAAAATTGTCTATATATAAGTATTTTAATACTTATTTTACATTTAACAACTCATTTTTACATCTCTTATAATTAAATTATCTTTTATCTTCTCATTTAAATAAAGCAAGCTAGGGTTTCTTGATTAGAAGTCTTCAAGATTAGCTTTCTAAAGCATTCAAGGCCTGAATCTTCCTCCATTGTATAATTTTAAGATCAAATCATCATGACAAGGCAATCATATCCATTGTTGCATGTTTCATTACCTTATTTCATCACTTTGGTTTAATTACCTAAAGTGGTTTGACCAAGGCAAACCCCCATATCCTAACCTTCAACACTTTTTCCCCTTTGCATGTGTTTTTGAATGAAATTTTATCAAATGAGAAGGTGAGAAAATGTGCTCTTATCCAGTCAAAGTCTTTCAAGTTGTTTCAAGCCCTATTTCAAGCTTGGAGAGAGTCTAAAGGTCCAATTTTGTAGATTCAGATCCAAAGATTCATTAGAAATAGAATTGTAGATCTTAAGTTAGAGAATCCAATCTAGATTTCTATATTTTCCAGAAGAGGAATCATTCACCATTGATGGTGAATCAACCCCATTTCTAGGATTAAACAGTCATTTCTAAAGATTTGGATACCCAATTCCCTAAAACTAGTTCTGACACTTTCTAGAAAAAATAGTACTCATTCACCATACATGGCGAATTAGTCCTAGTGAGAATTTTTTATGTCTTCTACAAGTATTAAAAGCCTCATTCTAGCCTCTTCTAGCTTGCAGGTTCATATCTTGAACTAGGTTATTTTATGTTTTAGTTTGTTTACATTCCTAGTCAAGTTGTTTGAATACACACTGTGTTTCTGAACAATTTTGCATTAGGTTAGAATGCATTCTTTAATCTGCATTTTCATTAAGTTTCCAGCACTTAAACACATCCACACACACAAACTTTAGACCCCTCTTTCCACTTCTTCTAATGTTAACAAAGTCATTTTGGCCCATTTTCCTCTCCTTCTAGGTGAAAAACCCTACGAAGGAGCTAGAGATTTTGGGGACCCAAAATCTATGTTAGATTTTGGTGAACTTTCTGTTTTAATTTCTTCTTTTCTAATGTTGGAGTCCATTAATCATCCTAGTTTTTCTTTAATTGCATTTTGCATTAGTTAGCTTGCATTCTAGGATTTCATTTTTGCATGGGTAAAAGTGCATAATAGGTTGCATTTTTGCATCTTTCATCATTGAACAACTCTAAATTATGCACTTTTTATTTATAACTACACTTCGACACACAAAACACATTAAAATTAGTTATAAATTTCTAAACACTTTGGAAAAGGTCCATACTGGGACTCATTCACCACCTTGGGCGAACTAGTCCCTTCTGACCCCTAAAACAACACTTTACAAAACTCACAAATTTGTTTCTAGGCTTCTATTTGGTGCCTTTACCTATATATATTAGTCAGTTACATTTTTGTAGCATGCATTTTATGACATTTTGCTTCAATTAGCTTATTTCATGCATTGTTTCAATTTCACTTTTGGATTTACAACATTTCATCTTTTAGATTAGTGCATTAGTCAACTACTTTATTTGCAATGTGAAAAGTTACATTTCATCCTATGTATTTATATTGTATTTTATTATAAATAAGGATAATTTACATTCATAGCATTTAGACTCTTGCAATTTCCATTTTTAGTCATATTTTGTAGTCCTTTTAGATCATCTTACATTGAGGAAACTCTCGTAAATATCCAAAACCAATCACACAACACATCAAAAGAACCAATTACAACACACATAACATCCAAGCCCTTTAGTAGTGATGATTTTGCAATGTTAGATGAAGCCTTAGATGACTTCCTCTCTTCTAAATCATCCAGTAAAGCTTTTCTCCAAAAGGATGCAAGCATTGATAATCATTATTGTTCTTCTCATGATATCTCTCCCATTGGTGATGAAGGTACCTTGATGAAAGAAGACACAATCATTGAAGATCATGAATGTCTTGCTTGTCTTTCTTCTCCTCCCACTTGCAAAAAAAATTATGACACACAAAGATGAAATCATTTCCCCTATCTTACTGAGTCCTCATTCATCTCCCAACACTTCCCCTAATGATGAAAATGTTCCAATTGTGAATGATCATAACAAACACATTTGTGTGGAGGATATGAATAAGAGCTATGTAAATACTAATCAAGAAGACATTCTAGGACATGAGGATGTAATTATAAATGAAAATACACCTACCCAAGAAGAAGATAGTTTAATTTTAGAAGATATCATTGGTCAAACTCTTGATACACTTGTTTCTTTATTCTCTAATATTTCTCCCATTTGGGAAGCTCTTTTTGAACACAAAAGTCCAATCATTAGTAACCATGAAACTCCTAGTAATCCTTCTATTGATTCCTCTCCTATGAGAGATTAAGCTATATTTCCTACTCCAATTATGGCATATGATGAACATATTAGCTCTCCTCCTAGGGTCAATGTTATGGAACATAAGAATGATACCTTTGAGAAAACAAAAAACCAACTCAAGTCTTCTTCTCATATCCTCACCACTATTGATACTCAAAAAAATTCAACCCTCCATCATCACCCTATGCAAGGTCACACTATACCTAACCTCATTCTTCCCACTCATAGTCTTCGTGATTGTCCTTTCATAGCCATCAACCCATCCAACCACCCCTCACGCAACATACATACTATCACCAACCATTTTTCCAAGAAAACTTTATGCTTGTTAAATCCTAAATCAATATATAAATAACATTAGTTGCTACTCCTTGCCATGTAATAGTTGTAGGATCATAGTATTCTCACCATTACATGTTCAACATCCTTTGCAAGGGGTAGCATACCATCATCTACTTTAGGCTCACCTTCATCCTGCACTAAGTGGGGGCAAGGAGTTCAATAGCCTTATCCCTATATGTCACTTGTCATTGTCTCTTTCGACTACTCGTTAACCTTTCATGAAAATATAAGAGCAAGCTTGAGATGTGAATGACATGTATTAAGATTGACTTGCATGTGATAGACTCCCTTTCTTTGAATGACACAACTTATTGAAAACATATGACTTGGCATAGGGATTTTCAGATGAGCTCTCATGTTCTTCTCTTCCACTTTAAATCAATTGCTCATAGCAATGGTGTTCGCAACAGCTTTAAATTTTGGGGCATACATTACCATAATTCATTTGCATTCTTGGTTCCTAGTGTAGCATTGTCATTTATGTGATCTATTTGTCACTTTCTGGATGACATTGGGTGTGATGTCCTTCATAAGTGTGATCTATCTCAGCATATTACATTCCTCTTGGTGGCTTGATGCAACACACTGCATCCCGTAAGCTGTGAATAAACTATTCTTTGATTGGTCCTCTCTTGGGGACATTAAACATAAGATTCCCTAAGTGACTGACCTTACATGAACTAAACAAGACTCCTTTGAACATCTTTTGCAATTTTACATTTTACATTAAATTTTTTACATTTTTACATTTTTACATTTCTTTTTCCACCTTGCATAACCCAACTTGCATGACTGTGGTACCTTTTCTTTTTTTCATGATAATTTTTCTTTATGGTGCCTTGTTAAAGTTATCAAGAGGTATAACTTTGACATGGCTGAGCGGGAAGCCCACCTAGCGGCATGACTTTTCCCCATAGCCACCTTTCTGTTTGTGAGTGCATACCAACTAGCATATATATCTTACCTTTTTGGGCTTGCTCGCCCCATAGACAACTAGTTCTATGGCCCCAAAGTGAGTATACCTTTGGCTTTTCTCACCCGATGGACAACCAAGAAGTTCCATCGGCCTAGAGTGAGTACAACCTTTCTACCTTGTCTTTCATTATTTCCATTGTATGATTTTGTATCTTGAGGGCTTGACATAGGATCATGGATCCTGGGGGCTTGGCCACCTCCTTTGATCTTTGTCATTCTTTTTCATTTGCATCTGTGTATGAATACCTCTCTTGAATGTGTACTTTAGTGTGAATTTTTAATAGGTTCATCCTCTCACAAAAGTGGGGGATAAATGTGTCATAGAAAAATGTACCTTTTGCTTGACATGGGATTAATTCATGATAAAATGGACTTAATGAGGCCTTAATCTAGTATTGTGAGGAATTTTATGCATCCAAACTAGGTCTTACACCCTTGCAAATTGAATAATATGCTTTTAACGATGTCTTTTAAAGGAGTTTTAAAGTCTTGTAAAGGACATTCACACTTTTCTAAACTTAACTAACCTATTTCTTCCTAATTCAACATTATAAAATGTGTTTAATAACACTATTACATTAGTCTAGAAGGTTTTTAAATTAAACTTAATGTTAAACTAGTGTTGTAATGTGTCTTGGACATTCACATTGATTTTTGTGCCTTCCTAGGCTATGTGGACCTAATTTGACTGTTGTAAAGTGTATTTAATCACACTTTCACATTGATTTATGTGTCCCAAGCCCTATTTTACATTTAAATCATCAATAATAGACCTCTTTTACCCTATATTGTGCATCCTAAATCTTTAATTGATCAAATACCCGACAAAGTTCCAAATTAAAGCTTATTTCCTTATTCCTTGGCTTTTGAGTTTTTGGAATAGCCCCTATGGGACCCAGTTTCCATGTATGGCGAATCAGTCCCATCCAGGTGGGACCCATTTTCCATGTTTTGCAAATGAGTCCTATCTGGCCCCATTTTAATCCTTAAGTGGGAAAAAGGGAAATTTAAAGTTTAATTTTAGTACATGTCAGCCTGTGATGAGGTATTATCGGGTACTAAGGATCAATTGTCTATAAATAAGGATTTTTATCCTCATTTTACATCTACCAACTCATTTTTACATCTCTCATCATTAATTCATCTTCTATCTTCTCATCCAAATCAAGCAAGCTAGGGTTTCTTCATTAGAAGTCTTCAAGATTATATTTCTAAAGAATTCAAGGCCTGAATATTCCTCCATTGTTACAAAATTTCAAGATCAAATTGTCATGACAAGGTAATCATCTCCATTGTTGCATGTTTCATTACTTTATTTCATCACTTTGGTTTAATTACCTAAAGTGGTTTGACCAAGGCAAACCCCTATATCCTAACCTTCAACACTTTTTCCCCTTTGTATGTGTTTTTGTATGTAGATTTATCAAATGAGAAGGTGAGAAAGGTGTTCTTATCCAATCAAAGTCATTGAAGGTGTTTCAAGCCCTATTTCAAGCTTGGAGAGAGCCTAAAGGTCCAATTTTGCAAATTTAGATCCAGAGATTCATCATAAACAAAAATTGAAGATCTTAATCCACATAATCCAATCAAGATTTCTCTATTTTCTAGAAGAAGACTCATTCACCATTGATGGTGAATCAGTCCCATTTGTAGGCTTGAACAATGATTTCTGAAGATCTAGATACCCAATTCCCTGAAACTAGTTCTAACACTTTATGGTAAAAATAGGACTCATTCGCCATACATGGAGAATCATTCCTAGTGATAATTTCTAGTGTCTTATTCAAGTATTTAGAGCCTCATTCTAGCCTCTTCTAACTTCCAGGTTCATATCTTCAACTAGGTTATTTTTTGTTTTAGTTTGTTTACATTCCTAGTCAAGTTGTTTGAATACACATTATGTTTTCCAACACTTTTACATTAGGTTAGAATACATTCTTTAATCTGAATTTTCATTAAGTTTCCAGCATTTAAACACATCCACACACACACTTTACACTCCTCTTTCAATTTCTTCTAATGTTAACAAAGTCATTTTTGCCCATTTTCCTCTCCTTCTAGGTGGAAAACCCTAAGGAGCTAGAGATTTTGGAGACACAAAATCTATGTTACATTTTGGTGAACCTATTGTTTGAATTCCTTCTTTTCTGATTTTGGAGTCCATTAATCATCCTAGATTTTCTTGCATTTAATTTTACATTAGTTAGCTTGCATTCTCATATTTCATTTTTGCATGGGTAAAAGTGCATAATAGGTTGCATATTTGCATCTTTCATCATTGAACGACTCTGAAATTCTTAATTTTTCATTTATACTTGCACATTGGCACTTGAAAAACATTAAAATCAGTTATAAATTTCTGAACATTTTGAAAAAAGTCCATACTAGGACTCATTTGCCACCTTGGGCAAATCAGTCCCTTCTGACCCCTAAAACAACAATTTACAAAACTCACAAATTTTTTTTTAGGCTTTTGTTTAATGCCTTTACCTGTATATATTAATGAGTTACATTTTTGTAGCATTCATTTTGATACATCTTGCTTGAATTAGCTTATTTCATGCATTATTTCAGTTTCACTTTTACATTTACAACATTTCATCTTTTAGATTAGTGCATCAATCAACTAATTTGTTTGCAATGGGAAAATTTATATTTCATCCTATGTCTTTATATTGCATTTTATTAGAAATAAGCATCAATTACATTCATGGAATTTAGTCTCTTGCAAGTTCCATTTTCAGTCATATTTCATAGCATTGTTTCAATTATATATCAGTCAATTACATTTTTGTAGCATGTATTTTGTGACATCTTGCTTCAATTAGCTTATTTCATGCATTGTTCCAATTTCACTTTTTGGATTTACAACATTTCATCTTTTAGATTAGTGCATTAGTCAACTACTTTCTTTGCAATGTGAAAAGTTACATTTCATCCTATGTCTTTATATTGTATTTTATTATAAATAAGGATAATTTACATTCATGGCATTTAGATTCTTGCAAGTTCCATTTTCAGTCATATTTTGTAGTCCTTTTAGATCATCTTACATTGAGGAAACTCTCATAAATATCCAAAACCAATCACACAACACATCAAAAGAACCAATTACAACACACATAACATCCAAGCCCTTTAGTAGTGATGATTTTGCAATGTTAGATGAAGCCTTAGATGACTTCCTCTCTTCTAAATCATCCAGTAAAGCTTTTCTCCAAAAGGATGCAAGCATTGATAATCATTATTGTTCTTCTCCTAATATATCTCCCATTGGTGATGAAGGTAACTTGACGAAAGAAGACACAATCATTGAAGATCATGAATGTCTTGTGTGTCTTCCTTCTTCTCCCACTTGCAAAAAAATCATGACACACAAAGATGAAATCATTTCCCCTATCTTATCGAGTCCTCATTCATCTCCCAACACTTCCCCTAATAGTGAAAATGTTACAATTGTGAATGATCATGAAAAACAAATTTGTGTGGAGGATATGAATAAGAGCTATGCCAGTCTTAATCAAGAAGAAATTCTAGGACATGAGGATGTAATTATAAATGAAAATCCACCTACCCAGGAAGAAGATAATTTATTGTTAGAAGATATCATAGGTGAAACTCCTGATACAATTATTTCTTCATTCTCTGATATCTCTCCCATTTGGAAAGGTCTTTTTGAACAAAATTCCAATCATTAGTAACCATGAAACTCCTATTAATCCTTCTATTGATGCCTCTCCTATGAGAGATGAAGCTATATTTCCTACTCCAATTATGACATATGATGAACATATTATCTCTCCTCCTAGGGTCAATCTTATGGCACATAAGAATGATACCTTCGAGAAACAAACAACCAAATCAAGCCTTCTTCTCATATCCTCACAACTATTGATACTCAAACAAATTAAACCCTTCATCATCACCCTATGCAGGGTCACACTATACCTAACCTCATTCTTCCCACTCATAGTCTTCATGATTGTCCTTTCATACCTATTAACTCATCCAACCAGCCCTCACTCAACATCCATACTATCACCAACCAGTTTTTCAAGAAACCTTTACCCTTATTACATCCTAAATCAATACATAAATAACATTAGTTGCTCCTCCTTGCCATGTAATAGTTGTAGGATCATAGTATTCCCACTATTACATGTTTCACATCCCTTGCAAGGGTAGCATATCGTCATCCACTTTAGGCTCACCTTTTTCCTGCACTAAGTGGGGGCAAGGGGTTCAACAAAATTATCCCTATATGTCACTTGTCATTATCTATTTTGAATACTCATTAACCTTTCATGAACATATAAGAGCGAGCTTGAGATTTGAATGATATGTCTTAAGATTGACTCACATGTGACATACTCCCTTTCTTTGAATGATGTAGCTTATCGAAAACATATGACTAGGCATAGAGCTTTTCAGATAAGCTCTCATTCTCTTCTCTTCCACTTTAAAGAAATTTCTCACAACAATGGTGTTAGCAACTGCTTTAAAGTGGGGGACATACATTACCATAATTCATTTGCATTCTTGGTTGCTAGTGTGGCATTGTCGTTTATGTGATGTGGTCGTCACTTTGTGGATGACATTAGGTGTGATGTCCTTCATAAGTGTGATCTATCTTAGTATATTACATTCCTCTTGGTTGCTTGATGCAATGCACTACATCCCCTATGTTGTGAATATACTATTCTTTGATTGGTCCTCTGTTGAAGACATTAAACACAATGTTCCCTAAGTGATTGACCTTACATTAACTAAACAAGACTCCTTTGAACATCTTTTGCATTTTTACATTTTATATTACATTTTTACATTTTTGCATTTCTTTTTGCCACCATGCATATTGCAACTTGCATGATTGTGGTACCTTCTCTTTTTGTTCATGAGTATTTTTTTTTGTGGTGCCTTGTTAAAGTTATCAAGAGGTATAAATTTGACATGGCTGAGTGGGAAGCCCACCTAGCGGCATGAATTTTCCCCATAGACACCTTTGTGTTTGTGAGTGCATACCGACTAGCATACGTATCTTACCTTTTTGGGCTTTCTCACCCCATGTACAACTAGTTTTGTGGCCCCAGAGTGATTATACCTTTGGCCTTTCTCACCCAGTGGACAACCTAGAATTTTCCTCAGCCCAGAGTGAATACATCCTTTCTACCTTGTCTTTCATTCTTTCCATTGCATGATTTTGTATCTTGGGGGCTTAAATTAGGATCATGGATCCTTGGGGATTGACCACCTCCTTAGTTATTTTTCATTCTTTGTCATTTGCATCTATGTATGAAGACCTCTCTTGGATGTCTACTTTAGTGTGAGTTTGAAACATGTGCATCCTCTCACTAAATTGAGGGCTAAATGTGCCATAGAAAAATGTACCCTTTGCCTGACATGGGATTAATTCATGACAAAATCAACTTAATGAGGCCTTAATCTAGTGTTGTGAGTCGTTTTATGCATCCACACTAGGTTTTAGACCTATGCAAATTGAATCACATGCTTTTTATGTCTTGTAAAGGAGTTGTAAAGTCTTGTAAAGGACTTTCACACTTTTCTAAACTTAACTAACCTATTTCTTCATAATTCAACATTATAAAATGTGTTTAATAACATTATTACATCAATAGAGAAGGTTTTTAAATTAAACTTAATGATAAACTAGTGTTGTAATGTGTCTTGCACATTCACATTGGTCTTTGTGCCTTCCTAGGCTATGTGGACCTAATTTGACTGATGTAAAGTGTATTTAATCACACTTTCACATTGATTTGTGTGTCCCAAGCCCTATTTTATATTTACATCATCAATAATAGACCTCTTTTACCCCATATTGTGCATCTTGAAGCTTTAATTGATCAAATACCCTACAAAGTTGCAAATTAAACCTTATTTCCTTCTTCATTAGCTTTTGAGCTGTTGGAATGGCCCCTATGGGACCCATTTGCCATGCATGGAGAATCAGTCCCATCTAGGTGGTACCCATTCACCATGTATTGTGAATGAGTCCTATGTGGCCCTATTTTGACCCTTGAGCAGAAAAAAGTTAAATTTAAAGTATAATTTCATTACATGTGGGCCCGTGATGAGGTATTATCAGGTACTAAGGCATAATTGTCTATAAATAAGTATTTTTATTCTCATTTTACATCTAACAACTCATTTTTACATCTCTCATCATTAATGCATCTTCTATCTTCTCATCCAAGTCAAGAAAGCTAGGGATTCTTTATTAGAAGTCTTCAAGATTAGCTTTCTAAAGCATTCAATTTTTGAATCTTCCTCCATTGTTGTAGAATTTCAAGATAAAATCATCATGACAAGGTAATCATCTCCATTTTTGAATGTTTCTAACTTTATTTCATCACTTTGGTTTAATTACCTAAAGGGGTTTGACCAAGGAAAACCCCCATATCCTAACCTTCAACACTTTTTCCCCTTTTCATGTGTTTTTTAATGTAAATTTATCAAATGAGAAGGTGAAAAAAGGTGTACTTATCCCGTCAAATTCATTCAAGGTGTTTCAAGCCCTCTTTCAAGCTTGGAGAAAGTCTACAAGTCTAGTTTTGCAGATTCAAATCTATAGATTCATTAGAAACAAAATTGTAGATCTTAAGCAACATAATCCATTCCAAATTTATTTTTTTTCTAGAAGATGACTCATTTTCCATTGATGGAGAAACAGTCCCATTTCTAGGCTTGAACAATGATTTTTGAAGATCTGGATACCCAATTCCCCGAAACTGGTTCCGACACTGTTGGGAAAAAAATAGGACTCATTCACCATACATGGTGAATCAGTCCCAATGAGAATTTATGTTGTCTTTTGTAGGTATTCAGAGCCTCATTCTAGCCTCTTCTAGCTTCCAGGTTCATATCTTCAACTAGGTTATTTTCTGTTTCAATTTGTTTACATTCCTAGTCAAGTTGTTTGAATACACATTGTGTTTTCGAACAATTTTGCATTAGGTTGGAATACATTCTTTAATCTGAATTTTCATTAAGTTTCCAACATTTAAACACATCCACACACACACACTTTACACCCCTCTTTCCATTTCTTCTAATGTTAACAAAGTTATTTTGGCCCATTTTCCTCTCCTTCTAGGTGAAAAACCCTAAGAAGCTATAGATTTTGGGGACACAAAATCTATGTTTTAAAACCAAAGGAAAAAGTATTGTCCCTATCATGATCTGATCATGATTTTCTAAGAAATATTTATTTTCCACAATGAATTCATCCTTGACCTTCTCTTGAATTTTCTTTGTCACCACTTCATCTTTTTTTCCTTCCAACATTGCATCATTCCTCACATTTGTTGTCTTGACACTTTCAAGCCTTGAAGTGGCTGAAAACTCCATCTTCTTCTCTTTCTCTATTTTCACAAATTATTTCTTGCCCATCATGATCACTTTTTATGCCTTACCCTGGTCTTTATCATCCTCTGCCAATGGAGTTAAAGTAAAAGTGATACCATCCTTTTCAATGTGATATGTGTTATCTCTTCCATCATAAATGACATGTCTATCAAATTTCCATGGCCTTCCAAGAAATAAATGACAACAATCCATTGGAAAAACATCACAAAGAATATTTTCCTTATATCCACCAATGCTAAACTCAACTAAAGCTTGTTCATTCACCAAAATAGACTGATCATGATTTACCCAAGATACTTTATATGGTGTTTCATGAGGAAGCTTTTCTTTCAGTTTATCAACCATTTAGTTTGACACCATATTATCAATGCTTCTATAGTCTATCACTACCTTACATACCTTTCCTTTGCATTTGCAAGTGGTATTGAAAATTGTTCTCCTTTGAGTGATCTCCTTCCCCTTAGATTCTTTTAGGAGTTGTCTTCTCACCATCAATGACTCTCCCACTTCTAGAGTAGCAAGTTGATTGGGAGAATGAATGCTCTCACAATCATCCTCTTGCACCAATTGAACTCTTTTGTCACCACCACTTGAAGTAGAACATTTCTTCTCTGGCAACTTCCATGTTGGATGACCAAAATGATTGCAATTGTAACATCTTCCTGAAAAAGTACCTGAACTTCCACCTCCACCAAAGCTTCTTCTGAAACCTCTGAATCCACCTCTTTGATCAACCACTTGGTCTTTGTTTTTTCTTGTATCTTCTTGTTTTTCATAATTCTACCTTGTAACTCTTCCTCTACTAGTGTTGCCTCTCCCGCTTCCTTGTCTTTCTTGCCTTCTTTTTAGTTTCTCTTTTGCCCTAGCAGCCAATTGGAAACATTCCTCAACTATCCTTGGAGTACCCAAACTCAACTCATTTTGAATTTGAAATCTCAACCAACACATATACCTTGAAATATTTTCATTATCATCTTCAATATGACTAGACCTAATACTCAACTTGTGAAACTCCTTAATATATTTCATGACATCCTTCTCCTTTTTTAAAAAACTTTGTAACTTCTTGAATGTCTGAATCGCATGATCACTTGGCAAGAATTGTGCTTTCACCTTTTCTACCATTCTATCCCATGAACTAATGTTTGTTTTCCCCTTCTTTACTCTTTCCTCTTGAATACAATTCTACCATGTAAGAAAAAAACCTTTCAAATTGGTCTTTGCAAACTACACCTTCTGATCTTCAATAACCTCATTATACTCAAAAAATTTATCTAGTGCATCTATCCAGTCTAATACCTCTTCAGCATCCAACTTGCCATTATACATTGGCACATATACTTTAACATCAAAAGCATATCCCTTATCATCCTTGTGAATATTTTTCATCCTTATCTCATCAGGATCCCAATTAGCATCTTGGACTCTTCCACTTGGAGGGTTTTCTTCCTCACCCTCTACCTCTTCTTCACAGTCACTTTCCTTTTTAATGGCCTTTCCTCTTCTTTGACTTGTCTTTAATGTTTTGAACCTAGCTAATATTTCTTCTTGTGACTCTTTCAACAACTTTATCTCCCTTGCAAGTATTGCACTACCTTTAGGAGGCATTTTGTCTTTTCAACTTTCCACTTTTCCTTCTCTAAACTATAACTTTTCTCCCTCAAAAGATCTAATACCTATGCTATGATACCACTTGATGTATAGCATGGAGGGAAAACTTCTCATAATATCAATTTGATCAAATGTAAATAAAATTTAAGCCCTTACAACCCTATCTTATCAGCTTTTCATAATTTCACCCAATTCTACTTGTAACATTGCAAACTAAGAAATCTGAACATATCTTCCTAAATACAATTCAAACCCAGAAACCAAAAGGTGTTTTAGACACCCATTATCCTCTTCTTTAACATATCTTAAAATCACATAAGGTAACTTTGGACCATCATATCCAAAACACTACTGCTACGCTACCCCAAGCCCAAATTAGGCCACTTTAACAAAGCAACTAGGTGAAATTCTTCATCAAAACTCCAAAAATAAATTCCATCACTCTCAAAAAAGTCTCAAATGGACTAAAACAACAATTTTTGGACAAGGAAACACCCATTCATGCATCAAACCCCAAAACCCTTGCTTGAGGCTTATTTCATGCTTGAAACATGAGGGTTTATTGAAAATCAATGTACCCTAGGCCTCATCTCACCTTACCACCACCTCAAACACATAAAATTAGTTCAACACATGCTTAATAAATAATCTCCCAATCTTAATCAATGAAATTTCACCAAACTACAACTTCTAGCCATCCATTTTGAGCCAAAAACTCATGAAAATCACTTAGGGAAGCAATGAAAACCCCTCCAAACACCTTCCCTACTCCTAAAAGCCATTATATCTCCTAAATATATCCTATTTCATCCATTTCACCAAGTATTAAACTAATATATAGGTGGATTGGGTGATTAATCCATTTAATTCATTTTCAAACCCTCAAACATGGTGTTTAGACCCGCCTACAATAAAATGATTGTAAAACCTTAAATCCCAATGAAATCCAATAAAATAAAAACCAAAATGATGATACTTAAATTTTCCATTGAATTCAATGAAATTTGAATAAAAAACTAACTTTACGGGGCCATACAAAACAAGCGAGCAACAAATTGCACAAGAAAAACGTAGAATTTGAGAGATTTATTATTGCCTCTTCCACAAAACTTCAACCAGAACTTGAATTCAACCATACACATTGTATTTAAACCTTGGAGTTCCCAAAAAACAACTAAAAAATTTAATCCAAATAAATTTTGAACCCAATGACTAGTGGCCTTCCTTGTTTTTTGCATTTTTTGCACTTTTACAATATTGCAATATGACAAGTTTTGAAAAACATGGACAACTTTTGCAAAGTGAACCTCTAGTGACTCAAATTACATAATAAATAGACTATTATGACCTTATTGAATGACTTTAAGACTCAACACACAAAAACTTGACTAAAAACCATATTTACACAAAATGGCTAACATGGTGCCCCTACACTAGTCAAGTTCAGAAAAAAGGAGAAGGCAAGCTTCACGTGAAGAGAATTTGAAGAGAAAAGTGTTGGTTATTCTTAGGTATGTTAATTTTCATGACCCTATGAGTAAATTTTTAGCACTAGGTAGCTTGAGAATTGGGTGAATTGCTAGGTTTTGTAGTTAGGGTTTTTATTCTTTGTTCGAAAAAGGAATTGTAATTGGTTTACATAGGGTTTAGGGAATAAGATAAAAAAAATTTAAAATAAGTATAAACCATGTGAGTTTGATAATTAAGGCTATAATTTTGAGTTATTTTGAAACCCTATTTCCATCATGTCATGCAAAATGAGTGAACCTAGTGATTTTTCCACACCTAAGAGAAAACCTTAGCAGAAGAGAGTTAAAAAACCAAAACCCTAGGATGATGAACCTAAGCTAGAAGTACCTAAAACATCTAGGAAGAAAAGGACTGTAAAGAGAGATTGCTCTAGGTTTATGGAGGAGGCTGCTAAAGATCTAGCTACATAGGTGAAACTAGTTGGGAAGAGGAAAACTAGTGAGGGTGTATTGAAAAGCCATTTTATGGGCTTGGATTCTAGGGTTGGTGATGTTATGGTGCCTTAGAGTGGTTGGGACTTATTTCTTTATGCTTTCAACAAAATATTTTCTAGTCACCCCACATGTCAGATCTAGACCTGTGATATTGGCAAGCTAGTCATGCCAATTGTATTCATGGGGGTGGACCTGGTTTTGGAATTGGCTAGGTGTTATGACCCTAATGATAGGGCAATCAAGATATTTTCAGATGGGGGTCCCATGTTGGATATTACAAGGAGCCAAATAGTTGAGGTTTTCAACTTTAACCCTTCTACTACTAAGTCAATCAACTATTGTTCCTTGTATCATGAATATGATCAGAATAAATTTGGCTATAGAAAAAATGTTTTTCCGAGGCATAGAAGGAAAGACTTGAACAAGAGAGGTGTATTTTTTGGGCCTAAGGAGTTTGAGCCTTTTGATTTTGATGACTTTGAGGATTACTTTAAGAGCACAAATTATGCATTGTGCCAAGTTTTGCACAAGAAATTTGATATCAAGATGGTTATTGCTCTAATGGTTATGGCTATTGACATATAGAACCAATATCAAAATAGGACCTTTGAATATGATTCTTACATAGTTGATCATGGTTTTGGCTACTTGCTCTACTTTTTACTATGTATTGAAGAAACATTTTATTTTTTAAAGGGTTTTTAAAGTCCCTTCAAAACTTTTTTTACCTATAATCAAAAACTTCATGATGATTTGATAAAATTGAAAGATGCAAAGCCTCAATTGTCTTGTAGACATTATTCATTTTTAATGCACATGTTATTGTGGAGAGGGAAAAAAGTATGGAGAAATTTCATGAGATTGAGAGAAAGGACAGTCAAGATAATGAATTACCAGTGCAAATGTGGACACATGTTTGGGATATACACTATCCAAATTCCAATTGTGTTGCATTCTATAATGGTTTCAAATTTGGTGTGATGGAGCAATTGGGCTTGAATCCTGCATATAGGATATAAAAGGGTGAAGAAAATTTTGAGGCCTATGGAGTTTGAAGAAAACACAACACAAAAGTTCAATTTGGGGAATGGTATTTGCATACCGGTTACACTACAATCAAGATCTATGGATCTTCAGTGCCACCCCATCGATTACCTATATATGTATCTAACATAATTGCATTTATGGAAATATTGTGACATTTGGATTCCATGGATAAGGAACATTTTAGAAATTCTTAGAAGGCATTACTAATAAACCCCAAGTGTGGATTTGCATATTTTGTATATTTATCAAAGGAAGAGATTGAGAAGTTTAGCACTCTTTTGAACAACTAAAAGATGAAACAATATATTGTAAGATATTGTGATCCTAAGGGAGTTATTGATGCATAAAGGAGAGCTATAGGAAGGTCCAACAAGTAGCATTAATTCCTATATAAAAAGGATGTGATCATAAATTTTTCTTCTGATGTAGAGGTTGCAGAAAGGAAAAATGAATGGAGAAAGATATGTGTCATAGAAGAAAAGATATTAAATGAGAACCCCTTTTATGTGAGTCCTTACTCTGAAATAAAGGACCAATATGTTCAAGAAAAATTATGTTGGGTGTGTGTGCAATGTTTTTAATCTATGAAAAATGAAAGAAAATAAAGAAAAAGACCAAAAACAAGAACGATACTCAAGATAGGGTGATGAGGAGTTCAAACCAGCATACAAAGCCTCCTATTGTGTAGATTTTTCCATGATATTTGATTGGATGTGTGCTCACTCAAAATTTTGGCAGCATAATGAGGTTCTAGTGATAATGGGTGAGAGAAAGGAAAATGGCTAAGTGTTGGGATAAATAGATTTGGAGGATAATGAGATGAGTGGCCAAGATTGCATGGTGGAGATCAATGGTTGGGAAAGGGTTGACCCACTTAATCTTGGAATAAGTGTGTGCACATGTCTAGTGGGTAGGTCAGGTGAGGATTAGGATTGGGATTAGTATTAGGAAAAGTAATGGAGGATGCGACACTTGAGGGAGTAAATTAAATAAATATAAGTTATGTATTTAATTTATGGGATAGAAGGGGTAAGGTATGATAGATAATAAAGTATTTAATTATTTAATTAAATAAACTAGGGATTTAGAGGACTTTAGGGGTATCAATTGAATAAGAGCAATATTATTTAATTAATGTGAAAAAGAGGACATTTAGATGAAAAAGGGATAAATTTGACCAAGCATAAGTGGCCAAATTTAGGTTTTCAAAATTTTCCCCTCTTTGAGATGGTGTTACAAAGTAGCATCATTTCAAAGAAGATTAGAGATAACATCAGGAAGAAGATGGTTAGATTGGGAAAGATGCTCCAGTCATCAAAGGAGTGACTAGGAAGAAGTGGATGATAGGATTGAAGATAAAGATTAGGGATTAAGGATGCCCCCTCAAGAGGACATGCAAGTTCGAGAGAACATGGGTGTGCTCTCGAAATGGATGGCATGATGCAAGGATAGATGGAGAAGATGATGCAAAGTGATGGATAAGAGATGATGATAAGTGATAGGAGATTGGTAGATAAGATGAGAAGAAAGGAAGGACAAATGGATTCAAGGAAAAAGGTGATGTTGCCTTGGTCAAGCTACAATCCAACATTGATTGAGGGGTGGAGCGTTGTTGATGAGGGAATAATATATCCCAAAACAATACAAAAGGATAGGGAAGGATACATCCCAATGATGATGATGACAGTGTTGTTGATTCAGAAGGATACATCCAAAACAACACAAAAGGATAGGTAAGGAGACATCCCCATGATGATGTTGAAAGTGTTGTTGATGAGGGAAGGATACATCCCAATGATGATGAGAGTTGTTGAGGAGGGAAGGATACATCCCAAAACAACACAAAATGATAGGTAAGGATACATATCAATGATGATGATGAAAGTGTTTTTGATGAGGAAAGGATACATCCCAAAACAACACAAAAGGATAGGGAATGACACATCTCATTGATGATGATGAAAGTGTTGTTGATGAGGGTATGATACATCCCAAAACAACACAAAAGGATAGGTAAGGATACATCTCGATGATGATGAGAGTGTTGTTGATGAGGGAAGGATACATCCCAAATCCACACAAAAGGATAGGGAAGGATACATCCTGATGATGATGAAAATGATGATGATTGGATCAAGGCTTGTAGCAAGGCTGGGAACAAGACCAAGGATGTGATTAGATTATTTGTGCTAGATTGAATAGATTAGGATTGGACTAAGATGTGAGATTGTTGAGATGAATGAAGATGATGGAGGAAAAGGTTCTTAGGATAAAAAAATCTATATTATCCTAAGAAAATTTAAGAGATAAATGAAATGGTGAGTGTGATGAAAATATTCTTAGAATAAAAAATCTATATTGTCCTAAAAAAATTGAAGAGATAAATGAAATGATGAAGATGAAGATAGTGGAGTGATGAAAACAAATTGGATAGATATATGAGGGAGAGTGATGAAGGATGAATGGATAGTAACCAAATCAAGAAAGTTAATTTTTATGCATTATGCTTCCATGTCATGAGCACTTAATTTGATATAGCATGGGATACTATGCACTGGGGTATGAGAAACCAAGTTGACTTTGTATCACATGTATGGGACTGACACAACAAACAAAAGTTTAGTCCAACATTCCAAAGTCAAGGGGTATTTGGGAGGGCCAATGTTGGAAAACCACAAACATAAAGGATTCCCTAACATAACACAAGACCACAAAAGATCTTGGTGGGTACTACGCGGGACAACCAGGAAGACAAGATCACACAAAAAATCAAGATATGCCCCTAGTTCTACTAGTCAAAGCACACCATGATATGATGGATTGTGGCAACCCTGACGAGGTATAATAGGAAGCTCAATTGATAAAAAAAATACCAAAAGCATAAAAAGAACACAATCAATTTCAAACATCCTTTTCCATAAGATCAAAAGATGGATGGAATTGATATGGTCTAATTTAGAAAGGATACATCCTGTTAAGACCAAAGATGGAGGATAGATTAAATTACCGACTTGACTCAGGATACTCGAAACTAATTGGACCTCAAGATACTAATGGATTTTGTTTGTTAGGAACCAGTTAGGTAGGACTTACTTGACGACATGACATGACAAAAAGACACACCCTAAAGACCTAGGGGCTCAAGGGTTGACCATAGATTATTCTTGCCTATGTGAAAACATAGAGCCCTCATAGTTTTATAAAAGACTGATGATTGGCCATGGATAATATTTGAAAGAGGACAATGGAGATGTTTATGGATGAAAAAGATAGGATGGAGAATGCCCCAAGGGCTGATCAAATGATCGACCTTTCCTACGTGAAAGTGTAGGGGCAACATAGTTCAACCAAAGACCAAAGATAGACAACAAATAAAGGATGATGAGATGGCCATGATAATAAGATACAATTATGGAGTTGATACGATGAGACAAGATGAAATGTGGGTAGGATTATGATCACGTGAAGCTTAAGAATGGGATAGTTATCCAAATCATCAAAAGATGAATTGGGAGGATGATATGATGGATAGATGAGTAATGAAAAGTGATAGTAGATTGGAAAGATGTGTGAAAGAGGTGGGAGTGATGATAGTGAGAGGGATGGAATCGGGTTGCATGGGGGAAGCCTATAGCTAGATACCAATGACAAGGGATTATGAGATGGAATGAAAATAGAGATAAGGAGATGGAAAGGTGCTAGGATGGATGGATAGAGGGATAAGGATTTGGATGTGGAAAACGTTACTGGATGGATAGATGGGAAGGTAAGTATTTGGAATATGGAAGGGATTTCATTTTTTTGGAGAGATGGATGGGAAGATAAGGATGGAGAGATGGAGGGGATTGTTTGGATAGAAAGATGGGAGGATAATGATGTGAAATATGAGGGATGAGCATATGCCATGAAATAAAAACAAGGATGGGGATATGAAAGGATCATGGCATGAAGCGATAAAGGTTTTGGAGGGATTAATGGTATGAGGATTCAAAGATAATGATAGGGAGATGGAGGGGATGAAATGATGGATGAATGATGTCTCCAAGGACTATGTCACAAAGGAAGTGGATTCCCCCACTCTAGATATGTCATGTGTGATGAGACAGGAGGGACAAAAGATGATTGGATGGGAAGATAAAGGAGATAAATGTAGGAGGATATGATGGGTGGATGAGGGAGGGAGATGGATGTAGATATGATGCATGGATAAGGAAGGTATATGGATGGTAACGTGATGGGTGGAAAAGGAATATGAAAGTGTATGGATGAAGGGAATATATTCCAAGAGGTGTCCAAAGCATGTACACATGTTTTCCCCTATCTTTATCAGGATCAATAGGAGGATGGAGGGATTGGGGTAAACGTGATATGATAGGCATGATGGGCATGGTAGGCTAGATGGAGGAGATGGATGATGGTGGGATGAGAATGAAGTTTCCCCCAAGTGTGGAAGTAAACTAGATGGGGGATTTACACATGATGCCTATTTTCCAGGTTTTCATCATGGTACTTATCCAAGGTGCTTGTTTGCCAAGTTTTCACCATTGGATGAATAATTTCTCTTTATTATATATATATTTTTTTAACATTTTTGAATTTTGGATTTTTGGATCGTATGCAAATGGAGATGGATAAGGATAGGGATGTGGATAAACAAATTTGGAAGAAATGTGATAAGGGGATGGATGGACTCAAGCATCAAGTTGCTTATGAGGTAATAAGAGCCCATGTCAGAAATGACTATTGGATGTTGGTACAACCTTAGTAGGATGGATGGATTATGCAAGGGAATGGATTAAAGGGATTTTATGGGGGAAATATGTGTGATAATGGATGGGATGTTGGAAAGTGCATGGATGAAATGATGGGGTGGACGTGTGATGGGTGAATGTTTTCAGGACCAACATTGGCACATATGGTGGGGGATGCAAAATGATAGGAGGATTAATGGATGGAGAATGTGGGGATAATGAAGGAGTTGGGATAGCAAATTTTGGGACATAAGGACCCAAAATAGATTTAGGATATGGAGGGTGTGTATGATTATCTTTGGGATTAGCAACTTTGGATGTTATAAAAAAAAATTCATTTGAAGGCCTTGCAACTTTTTTCTTTGGGATCCGCATGGTTTTTATTTTTGCTTTGGTGGGATTTTGTGGCCTATGGATTTGATTTGGATTTTGGATTTGATTTTTTTCTTCATCATGTTCTTTAGATGGGACATGGGGATATTTAGATTCATGTGGATTTTTGGATTTATGCATTTTACTTTGGCATCCAAAGTTCTTTTAATAGCAATGGGATGGTTGTGAGGAGATGGATGATGTGGAGAGGTTATGAAGGGAGTGATAGAGGTAGTATTTTGGGGATGATGTGTGGATGAGGGAAGTGTATTAATGTGCCTTTGTTGATCCTTATAAGGGATTATGAGAGTGGGATTTTTATGTTGGGTGATAGGAATAGGTGATTGGTGGATGACATGTTGAGTAAGATAAAATGGAGGTGATTTTTGGATATAAGGGCCCAAAATGGACTTAGTAAATGGGGGATACATGATGGTTGATGGAGGGACATAAGGACCCAAAATAGCCATAGTAGATGAAGGATGGGAGATGGTGGATGGAGGTACATAAGGACCCAAAATGGATTTGGAGGATGAAGGAGTAATATGGATGGTTGTTTTGATGTAATATAATGGAGGAGGGGGGATGACATCAAATGGTTTGGTGGAGTGATGGGAAGAGCCTCCTATTATTTTGGAAGAGGCTTGTTGAGTATGTATGGAGGTTGTACCAACATTTTTGGATTGTGAGTCTTGAGATACATATCCAAGACCTTGTGCACATGGATTTTCTTTAACACGGATGGGATCTAAAATACATTGTTCATGAAGTCCTAAACCTTTTCCTTGGTAGTTCATGCTCTAGAGCATTCGATCTATGGTAGGATGCTTGTTATTTTGGAAGCATGATGTGAGTCCATTATTAGGTGCAGGAGGAGGGGTGGTGTATATGCTTTGTTCCTCTTCTGCAAGGATACCACCATGGATGATTGTAAGGATACCAAGGGGATATAAACATGGTGTTGGGATGGTATGGTTAGGTGGTGATGAAGGATCATGAGATGGATATGATGAGATTGTAGGATCTTGAATTGAGGGAGTGGGTGATAAGGGATCATGAGATGGAGTGATTGGATCTTGATTTATAAGGGGATCATGGGATGGAGTGGATGAGGATCTACGATCTTGAGATGGAGTGGATGAGATGGTAGGATTTGGAAGTGGAGTGGATGAGATGCTAGGATCTTGATGTGGATGAAGGGGGATATTGGAATGCTTTGGATCAAGCTCTTGCCAAGTTTCAATGGGTGTAGATGGTGTGGTGGAATAGGAATCTTGGATAGAATCCTCAAATTGGGGAGATGAAGATATGAAGGATTCATGAAGCTCAAGGGAGTGTATTTTGGTGATACTAGGACTAGGGAGAGTGGATTGGATTTGGGTGCCTTTGATGGTTTCAACGGTCCTAGGAGTGGTAGATGGGGATTCAATGGTTTGGGTGGTGCTAGGGGTGGTAATAGTAATGATAGGTGTGGGATGGAGAAGGGTCTCATCACTGGTGACTGTACATGGGGGAGTGGGGTAGCATGGTTCCATGACATCAAGATATAGATTTGGGGATGTCTTCTTTGTCATAAGTCCTTGGATGACATCTAGAGTGGGGCACTTACTTATTCTAGGCTTAGATGGTGTGGTAGAAGTATATGAAGGATTATTAATGGGTGGAGGACTAGGATTATGGATTGGTGGATTAGGATTAGATGGAGGAATGGGATTGGAGTAGGTGGAGGATAAGTACATGATGGAGTGGAAGATGGAGTGACATAGGAGGATATGGATGGTGGATTGATGCTAGAGAAAGTTAATGGGGAATTAAGATAGGAATATTGAGACGGTGGATTAAAGTGGGAATATTTGGATGTTGGATTAGGATAGGAGGATGGGGATGTAGGATTAGGATGGGAAGATTGGGATGGTGGATTAAGGTAGGAATATTGGGACAATGGATTAAGATAAGAAGATGTGGATGTTGCATTAGGATGGGAACATTGGGATGGTGGATTGAGGTAGGGAGTATTGGGATAGTGGATTAAGATAGGAATATGGTGATGGTGGATGGGGATTAGGCATTTGAGGACAATAAGATGGATGGTTTGGACTAGGGGTGAGGGTGATATCATTGTTTTGTGAAGATGAAGGGAAATAGGAGGATATGGATGGAGAAGAACATGCAGACATGGATGTGGAATGAGATGGGTATGTGGGTGATGGATAAGAGGGAGATGTAGATGAAGGATATGGAAAATATGTGGATGAGAAAGATACGGGATATCCCTTTTCAAAGGTAGCATAAGAATTTCTAGCGGGTGTGGATGAAGGTATGATAGGATAACTCAAAGGAGTGATTAGACTTCAAAAGACGGTTGGGGAAAGCTTAATAGAAATGATAGAATTAAAGGATTCTATATCATACTCATCTTGATCAATAAGACTTTCATTATCATCATCAACATAATTTGGATTTCCTTTGACTACTATTTTTGGTTGCATTGATGAAGAATAGGGATTCATGATGTTGGATTGGATGGACATAAATTGAAAAGATAGGAATAGATGATTAAAAAGAAAGGAGAGATGAAGAAAAGATAAATAAAATGGATTAGAAGAACATGGAAGAAGGGGTCATAATATTTTTTTCGATATTAGAAGATCTTGGATGTGGATGGACTAAAGCTCAAATTGGGATGTAAATTAAGCTCAGATTGGGATTCAATTTAAGATTAGATTAGGATTGGATTTAAGCTCAGATTAGGATTGGATTTAATCTTGGATTAGGATTATTGGAGGATATGATGGGGTTGATTCCTAAGTGTAGACACATAAAATATACTGATTGACATTGTGCATCTAATCTTGACTACTAACATTGTTTCTTCCTAAATCATTCCTTGGTCTAACCATTTGATTAAATTCCCCTATCTAATTAAATTCATCAATATTCCTCTCTTAATTAAATAAATCATTTTATCTAATCAAGTCATCTCTTTTGTTAATTAAATCAATGCATCTTATCTAATTATCCCTATTTAATTAAATAATTAATTTTATTTGATTAAAATCTCTAAAGTCCATCCATTAAATTAAATAAATTAAAACCTTACTTGATTTAATCTAACACCATCTCTTGTAATTAAATAAATCAAAATCCTTATTTAATTAATCTCTTGTCATATTCTTCCCTCTTTTGATTTAAATAAATCCATAAATTTAAGTCAAAAAGGTCACATCATCTAACCTCTCCCATTAAATTAATTAACCTTTGATTAATTTAATCTCATCTCATGTCCCATCCTCTAGATAATGCAAGTTGCACATGAAAATAGATTTAATTCATTTATTAAATCTCTATTTTCCTCACAAGGCATCTTTTGGAATATTCTCTCAATCTAAATTCAAAAATTCCAAGTCAACATGTACATCCAACAAGGCAATAACTTCATCTTACATGTCCTTTTCCTTGAGCCAAGTGGAATTTATTTAATTTTCCCTTCCCTCTTACAAGTCATTTCAACAAATTTGAAATTCAAAATTATGCATTTATTGGCACAATCCCCAAATCTTGCACATCCTTCATCCATTCATAGCTTGACAAGTGGCATCATGCCATTGGATGAATGTTAGTCCCACATTTTTCAAATTTGGACATTCATCCATCTTGACATTCTATAAATAAAGAGCTCATATATTCATTAGATCATCCACAAATTATGAAAAGTTACCATGCCCAAATATCCATCAAATTTCATCATTCATTCTTGAATCATAGTTAGGGTTTGCATATTTTAGCTTGGAGCACTCTTCAACATCAACAAAGTGGATCAAATATTCATCAATACATCAATTTTGAATCTTAGGAATTGGGAAAGGGCCAATTTTCACATCAAATTGGCACCAATTCCCCCATGGGATCATGTTTTTTCTATTCTAATTAGGATTCAATCTTTGTTTTGGCATTTCCATTGAGTTCTTCATTATTTTCTTCCTAATTTGAGTGTTGTAAACAGATTTCATGGGGAATCCTTGTTTTAGCTTGCAATCTCTTGTTTAACTTGTTTATTCATGTTGTTTTGCAGGTACTGTACAATTGGCGCGAGAGGGAGGGAAACATTCCATTTTCAATCAGTTTTTCCCAAAATTTTTGCCTTTTTTGCTCATACATAGAAAATTATAATGTTGGGAGCTCACCGTCACTATTTTGGCGTCGTTGTCTCTTCAACATCGCTATATAGCACCGTGGGAGACTCAAAGTGCGACGCTGGACTCATCCCACCAAGAAAATTTGAATTATAAACTCCACCGCTGGGCTCGTTGACTCATAATTTTTTTTCAAAAGGTATCAAACTATGACGCTGGAGGAAAAATGAGACACAGTTGAGCTCTCTATCCCGACACAGAGCAATGCTGACTGACAAGCGGCACTGTGAGAGCCCCGCTGAGAAATCAAACTATGACACAGTTATGAGTTGCGACGCTGGAAGGGAGTAAAAAGGAGAAATTTAATTTTAGCATGTTTTATTTGATTACTGATTAATTTGTTCTCTATTTTCTACTTTTTTGTCTCTGTATTTTCCAGAATTTGACTGGTTTTTCTTCCTTGTAGGTTGGAAATCGAAATTGAAGAAAGGAGAAGCATGAGGAGGATGTTTCATCAAATCAAAGTGTTTTTAAACACTTTAGTGTTTTCTTAACACTTTGTTAAGAAATTGTTAGCACTTCTTCTTTAGGACAGGTTTAGAAAGAATATTTCAATTTCTTGTTGCAAAGGCCAAAATGAACATTAGGACCACAACTTACTAGATTTTGTTTCTTGGATTAACAATTGAACAAAGTATCTCTCACTTGTCTTTTGGTGCTTAAAAAGAACTCACATTTTTCATTGAGGATTTAAAACGAACAAGTACAAATTTGTTTTATGAAGGTTTACTTGAACTAAAGGCATTGAAAAATGACGTATGTGCTTCTTTCGCGCTTTATAGCGATCTTGAGAATCAAAAGGCCTTTTTCATGATTTTAGGTTGAGACAAAGAAATCACCTCCACACTTTGATTTGGGTTTAAAATTGAACATCTTGTGCGAGTGTGGGTGGGGGAATTGTTGCGTATATTCTCTCTCTTTGTTGCCAACAAGGATTGATCGAGTTACGAATAGTGTTCCTTATTCACTTATGTTTATCCTAGAGGGCCTGCCTTGGGGAAAAAGTACTCACCCAAGGGAACGACTCAACCTATAACACTCTAAAGCCAAGAGTATTTCCAACCAGTATATAAATGTGGGTATTGGAGTAAATTCCAATATCACACGGTTGATTCTGACAAGATGGATCCGAAAGGGGACTATCGCCATATGGGTCAATCTCCATGAACGGAAAGTCCTTACTAAAACCCATGTGCTAGAATTTTCCAAAATCCTCTAATCTATTTGTTGGTGCAAGAACAGTCGTTTTGAAGCCGTCCCACATTTTTACGTTCTTTTAGTAGAAATGGAAAGCATTCCATGGGAGTTTCATGGGTGTTGATGCTTGGCTGCCCCGTACAAGTGATTGTCGTGGAGGGGAGCCAGTGGGGTCAAGCATCTAACCATTCACTAAAGATAAGCGTAGTTGGACTTGTCCAAGTGGGAATCCAACAAATATTGTCTTACACATCCATAGGGTTGTAATTGGTTTCAAAATACTTTGCTTGTGCGAAAACACCTCGAAAACAAACACTTAACATCATCATCCAAATTTCAAAACCCTTTTGGAGATAAATACAATTGACATAATCCATTTGTTATTTCTTGCCCTTGGGACTCACATCCTTAGAGCTTTCTAATCATTGGATTACATTGTGATTTGTCTACTTAAGTAAAAAATAGGAAAACCCTTGCCTTAAGTTCATTGAATTTCCACATAACATATCTTGTGGGGTTTGAAGAAATTAAGACATTGGACATCTTAGTTTGAAAACTTAATCAAAGAAAGTGTTTTTTGGTAAAATGAATCCATTAAGAAAAGCTAAGGAAAATTAACTTTCATGTGTGTTGAAGCCTCACTATTCTTGAAAAATTTGAAAGCAAAGGTCGTTGGTTTGAAATCTGAAAGTGTATTAAATCATTCCTTGGTCACAAAGGTCTCTAGGAAGCATTTGCATGTTCTTCAATACCTAGGTCTAGGCAAACAAAGTGTCTTTTTTAGGTTCATCCTAGGATCGAAACAAATAAAAATCTTTCTTCATCCATCCTTCAAAACATTAAAAAAAACATCATCTCATCATCACCTTTTGGAAAATCTTGAAATCATCCTTAAATGCTAGGCTTTTTGGCATAATGAAAAATCATCAAAATCCTTGAGACTAAATCCTTGAAAACATTATCAAAATCACCTTTGGCTAGGTATGTGTAGATGCATCCTTTTGTATATGCCTAGTCAAAGTCATCAAAATCATCTTGTTTAGCTTAGTATATGTAGATGAATCCTTCTTCATATGCTTAGTGAAACTATCATCTTGTTTGAATAGGTGTGGATAGATGCATCCTTCTCCGCATGCATATTCAAATTATCATCCTTTGATAAAATCTATCCCTTAGATCATCATCCAACATCTTAGGGTCTTTTTGTTCAAAATCAAAATCAAGGACAAATCCCAAAGCCAAAATCAAATCAAAATCAAAATCCACAACGTATCTGAAAGTTCCAAAAGCCTAGCATCTTCCATCAAGATTGATCAAAAGACCCTAACATCCACATCATCCATCCCTTACATCATCGCCATCTCATCTTTTGATCCTTAAGATATCCTAAAAATCTCCTAATTTGGACATAAAGTAAAGATCAAACCAAAAGAACCAAGAGATTTTTATCTCATATTCTTGAAAAATTGATCCTTGTTTTATGGTTCAAACTAGATCTCAATATAAGAATAGTATGGAAGCCAACAAAGAAACACCTGCTTCAAGTGATCTTAGCCAAACAAACGTAGAAATGAATCTTGTCGAATCAAGCAATCCTTTGACCATCTCATCATCACAAAATCTGTAAGAGGAAAACCAAGGAGAGGATTTTACCTTTGAAATGTCTCATGAAGAAATGATCCTCACAAATAAAGAATGTTCCATTACACGAGAATGTTCCTCTCACATTCCATCATGATCCATCATCATCATTTTTTCCTACAACACCTCAAACACCTCTCCTCACAAATTTTCAAGGAGAGGGAGATATGTTCAAACTAGGGGGCATATCTAATGCCACTACATTCTAGCAAGAGCTCACACCCCTCCCATTTCCACCACTCGAACCATTTCCATTATCATCCACACCACTTCTTGGTTTAGGGCTTCCCCCTCTACCAAGTATCGATCAAAACAATATCCCAAATATCAACCAAAGCATTATGCAAAATGCTCAAAACTTGTCAACATCACAACAATAGGAAACTAACGCACAAGAAATTGCAACAACATCAAACACCCTCCTCACATCACAAAAAATGGTCTCTCAAGGACTAACCACCACATCATCACCACCATCCAACACTCAAAACATCAACACGACATCATCACTCACCACAAACGATATTCTGAATCCACCACAACCCCCACCATGACCAACATCCACCACATCAAGTCAATACAATGCGACATTGCAAGATGCTTTTCAAAGGGGATTCCAACAAGTGCAAAAAAAAAAAGCCATACACCTAGCTACTCAGCAAGCTACTCAAGTTGCACAAGCTTCCCAAGTTGCACAAGCCACATTACAAGTGCAACAAGCCGCACAAGCCCAAGCTTTATTGCAACAACAACAACAACAAGCCATGCAAGCATTGCAAGCACAAAAGACTGCTCAAGCACAAGCTCTATTGCAACAAGAAGTACAAGCACAGGCAACACAAGCACAAGCTCAATATCAGGCACAACAAGCCCAATATCAAGCACAACTTCTTGCACAAAGACAAGTAGCGTAATTGCAAGCATATCAGCAAGCAATAAAGTAATATCAAGAGCAGCAAGAAGTAGCCAAATTGGTATCCCAACAACAAGCACAACAATAAGCGTTGTTGGAACAACAACAAGCATTGTGCGTACAAAAGTAGGTGGAAGCCTACCTCACTCGGAAAAACATACAGATACAATCAAACAGCAAACTAACCAACCCACCCATCTAACCCATGATTGAAACACCCCAAACCACTTTCATCCCACCCCCTGGTCCCCAAAATTATGTGACGACACAACTCAGGTTGCTCTTGCAACAAATGCTTGATCTTCAATCAGGGAGAACAACGAAAACACCAAGCAACTTATGTCCCTATCCATTTGATAAGAGCTTAGTAATGAAACCATTCTCCAAGGGATTTGAGATCTCCAAATTTGACAAATATCGAGGGACGGGATACCTTGAAGATCACATCAAGGAATTCCAAGTTCATTGAATGGTGGTTTCATATGATGATACTTATTTGATGTGGCTATTTTCTAGGAGCTTGGTAAGGCACGCTATGGAATGGTTCTCTCGCTTACCCTCAGGCATTAGAACATTCCAAGAAATTATGGACGAATTCATTAAAAATTATGCATGCAACACCGCAATGGATGTTAGTCTAGAAGAATTCTCAGCTTTGAAACAAGGAAAGGGTGAATCATTCACTTCATTCCTAAAACAATGGCAATCCAAGGCCAATCAAAGCAAGTGGACCATTCCAGAAGAACAAGTTTTCACCATCATAGCCAACCTTGAAGGCTACTTGGCATTTCATCTCAATGTTCAGGGCATCACCACATATGATCAGTTGATCCCCAAGGTGCTTAACATCGAAAGATCCCTTGTGACTCAACCCGCAGAATCAACATCCCATGAACAGTAAAACAACCACCCACCATCAAATTGCAATGATAAACCTCACACGTGGGAAAGGAATAAAAATGTTACTAATGATGGTATCATTGATGCCAAGGTGGTCATTAGTGCCCCTTGCCAAAACACACCTGCACCACATACCCAAACACAACACCAAAACACTCATCACATAACACACCAACCAAACAACAATCCAACCATCAATAATCTCAATGATCAAAGAGGACCACCTCAACGCAAGAGCTATCCCAAGTGAAAATACACCACTTTGGCGGAACCATTTGAGGACATAATTAAAAAGTTGATAGACGAAAAACTCATCAAGGCCCCTACCTTTGAAAATTTCCAAGAACCAGATGTAAAACCTCCTTGGTATAATGAGAATCAACTTTACGAGTTCCATAAAATCAAAGGCCATACCACAAACAATTGCATGAGATTGAAAAAAATTGTCCAAGATCTCATTGATAAAAGAATCATAAATGTGGAACAACCAACACGAAACCAAGATCTTAAGATATATATGAATTCGATGCCGAATCATGGCAACAAAGGGAATAAAAATGATAAAGGGAAAGGTACCCACTCAAATGTAAATCATGTGTATGAAATAGTCATCGCCTCCCTAAATGAAGACTGCATGGTCATTACTATCAAGGGTGCCTATGCCAAAGATTGTGGAGTCACCACAAGAGGCAGAAAAAGTAACCATTGCAAGATCATCCCAGCCAAACAAAGTCCCTGCATCTAGATCTGTTCCTAATGGCTACAATGTCCTAGATCAACTCAAGAGATTTCCTAGATCAACTCAAGAGAATGACATCACACATCTCCATCATGGAGTTGTTAAAAATATCATATCATAAGAAGATCCTTGAGGAAGCATTAACCTCATCCACTATCCCCATAGATCTTGATGCAAAGCAATTCCAAGCTATGGTCAGAAATATCATTACGCCTAATCTTCTTACATTCTCTGACCAGGATTTCCCCACTCAACCATCTCACAACCATTCACTTCACTTGGAAGCTATTGAACACAAGAGCAAAATCAAAAGGGTCTTGGTGGATGGAGGTGTAGTCTTGGACATATGTTCCCTAAGCATCATCAAGTAGTTGAAAATATTAGAATATTCCATCGACAAAGGAAAGGGCATCATGATAAGATCATATGATGACCAAGAAAGAGTGTCTCAGGGCACAATCAAACTCCCTATTCAAGTAGGGCTTGCAATCATGGAAACCACCTGTTAGGTCTTGGACCTTGACTTGCCATATAATATCTTCTTAGGACGTCCATGGATCCATGCGATGAAAGAAGTAGCATCAACTTTCCACCAATGTGTGAAATTTACACATAATAGACAAGAAGTGACCATCCATGGAGATCCTGGACCTTTCTTGTATTGCAAAAATCTTGAAGCAAAATATTACAAAATCCCCCAAGTACCCAAAAATGATGAGGGCCCATCCACACCATACATTGACCCCACCACTCTCGCATCCACTTTTGTGACAGAGACACCTACCACTCCCGCCATTCCCACCATCTTTGACATCAAGCTCATCATCCAGGATGATGGTTGTGGAAGCTACAAGCTTCCTAACAATGCTTTTGTGGTAGGAGAGTTACCACAATCTCAGATCACATGGACGTCCACAAGAAAACCAAGCTTCCACATCACAAACGTCTCCTGAAGATTACCTCAAATTCACAAGATGGGGAGACCTTGGCCAAGAGGTTATTGAGGTAGATCCATCACATATGCTATATCAAGATGAAATAATGACACCTAAATTACCAATGGATGAGAGAAGTAAGGTCCTACAAATGATGCTCGCAATGGGTTACGACAGAAATCAAAGACTGGGATAAAACGACAATGGGCTCATAATACCTATCATTCCAGAGATGTGACCAATAACAAATCTTCACCTTGGATGTACCCCTTCGATGATAACCATGCGTTGCCAAAGTCCTCTAGTTAGAATGGTTAATAAACCTCCTTAGTCAACTGCAGCAAAACTACAATTACTAATATCCACAGGTCATGTTCTAGATAACTATACCTTTGATATAATTGATGTCTGTAGTAGTAGTGATGATGAGGATACCATGACCAATCTACCTAGGCTATTTGAGGATACCACTCTTTGCATGATTAGTGCCCTATCCTTTGAAATAGACTATCAAAATCATGAGATTCATCTAGTCTATCTCCAACTCATCGACTATGACCAACAAGGACCACCAATTCTAGATACATTCAAAAACAATGAGGCACTCTTAGAATTCATGGGATTGAGGGATAACATTCCAGATGGGGATCACAAAGTAGGATTTATAATAGAGTTGGACACACATGCCTATTATAGGGAAATGATTGAATCCCTCAGCCGCAAAAATGAGAAATTAAGAATCATATCCAAGTCCTTGAGTGAAAACCATACTATGGCACTCTCTGACAAGAAAAAAGTAAAAATAAGGATGTATCCAATTGTGAAAACCTCTTTGAGGTGCCCGAGGATGGGGGATTCAATCTTCCTTTAAGAGCCATTCATAAGAAAAAGTCAGCAATTTTGGCAGAAAAATGCAATCCGGTCAACCTGGGAACAAAGGAGACCCCACATATCACATTCTATGTGGAATCACTACTATTAGAAGAGCAAGAGCTCCTAGTAGCCTTCTTAAGGGAAATATAGATAAACTTTGCATGGAGTTATGCAAACATGCTAGGGCTTGATCCAAAGACTATGGTCCACCACTTAGCAGTGTACCCAAAAGCAAAGCCTGTCAAACAAAAACTTTGAAAAATGTATCCTCAAATCACCCTATTGGTCAAAATGTAGCTAAAAAAGTTACTAGATGTAGGATTCATACGACCAATAGATTGTCCATAATGGGTATCAAACTTGGTACCTATTTTAGAGCTTGAAAGAGCCATTAGAATTTGCACAGACTTCAGAGATTTGAACAAAGCATGTCTCAAAGATGACTTCCCACTTCCAAATATCGACATGATAGTAGATATGACAGTAGGACATGAGATGCTATCACTAATGGACGGATTTTCAAGATACAATCAAATCATGATAGCAAAAGAAGATCAACATAAGACAACTTTCACTTGTCCATGGGGGACTTACTGTTGGAACATGATGCCATTTGGCCTAAAGAACACGAGAGCAACATATCAAAGGGCCATGACATTGATATTCCATGACATGATCCATAAGACAGTCGAAGACTATGTCGATGACATCCTAGCTAAATCCAGAAAAAGAAAAGATCACATAGCAACCCTAAGTGCTATTCTTGATAGACTAGAGGAGTACAAAGTCAGACTAAACCTAAAGAAGTGCATCTTCGGCATACAATCAGGTAAATTGTTAGGATATATAGTATCAATGAGGGGTATCAAGGTAGATCCAGCAAAAGTGAAAGAAATCCTCAAAATGGAAGCATCAAAGACATTAAAGCAACTGAGAGGTCTCCAAGGCAGAATCCAATCCATCCAATGATTCATAGCACAACTGGTAGATAAACAGAACCCATATTCTCACCTACTCCACAAGGGAGTAGCGTACAAATGGGATGCCAAGTGTGAAGAGGCATTTAACAAAAATAAGGAATACCTACTGACACCACCAGTCTTAATGCTGCCAATCCCAAGAAAACCATTGATTCTATACGTGTCAGCAACAATATCAGCCCTTGGAGCTCTCCTAGCTCAGCATGATGAAAACGGAATGGAGAGGGCTATTTATTACATCAGCAGGACAATGGTTGGTCATGAACTAAACTATTCATTCATCAAGAAAGCATGTCTTGCAGTAGTGTTTGCATCTCAAAAATTCAAACATTACATGTTGGCACACAAGATAAAGCTCATCACCAAAATTGACCCCCTCAAGTATTTACTATCAAAGGCAATGCTCACAGGAAGAATGGCCAAATGGGTGATGATATTCTCAGAGTGTACGACATCAAATTTGTGGAGAGGAAAGCAATCAAAGGTCAAGACATTGTAGATCAACTGGCAGAAGCACCTATCTATTCAGAGAACCCTCTTGTCTTAGAGTTTCTAGATGAATCCATTTTCAATCTCAATGTAGCTAACCACTGGAAACTATACTTTGATGGCTCATACACACATCATGGATTAGGACCTGGTGTCTTCTTCATCACCCCACAAGGGGATTGCATACCAAGGTCATACAAACTGGCATTTCCTTGGACTAATAACATTGCAGAATACGAGGCTTTGACCATAGGTCTCAGAATAGCGGTGTAGTGGAATATCATAGCTCTCAGGGTATACGACGATTCTCAATTGATTATAAATCAAGTAAATAATGAATACCAAACCAAGGATGAAAAGCTCACTCCACACAAGAAATTGGTGGAGACTCTCAAAGAATACTTCATCGAAATAACATTTGAGCAGATTCCTAGAACCAACAACAAAGCAATAGATGCCATGGAAACAATTGGATCCTTGCTCGATATCCCCAACATTCCAAAATATGAATTCTTGATTGAGCAGCTTCTCGTGCCCACATTCGAGGTACCAAAATTGGAATATGTGTGCGAAATCGTTGGTCTTGGTATCCTTGGTATCATGAAATTTATACATACCTTCGAATAGGAGTCATACCTACTGACCTACCTTCAAACCTAAAATGAACCTTTGTTAAAAAGGAATCCAGATTTGTCATCCTAGGTGATACCCTATATCATAGGAGCATAGAAGGAACCCTATCGCGCTACCTAAATGCTGAGGAGGCATTAATTGCTCTAACTGAAGTACACAATGGTATATGTGGTTCACACTCGAGTGGAATGACCATAGCTAAGAAATTGTTGAGGATGGGGTATTATTGGCCCACAATGGAAAGAGAAGCACATGATCATGCTAGAAAGTGTCTACAATGTCAGTAGCATGGGGAACTCATCCATTCTCTAGCTCAAGAGCTTCATCCTATCGTCACACCATGGCCTTTTTCGTAGTGGGGACTCAATCTCATTGGGAAAATCACACCCACCTCATCTAACAGCCAAAAATTCATCATAACTGCAACATAGTACTTTACTAAATGGGTGGAGGCCATACCCATGACGTATATAACTGGAAAGCAGATTTCTAAGTTTATCCTGAACTATCTCATTTTCCGTTATGGTGTTCCATAAGCCATTATCTTAGATAATGGGACACCATTCAAAAATTAGGAAGTCTGTGACTTATGTGAGAAATTCAAAATCCAACATCACTTCTCCACCCCATACTATCCCCAAGGAAATGGCCAAGCAGAAGCTACAAACAAGACCATTCTAAAAAGCCTCAAGAAAAAAGTCAATAACATATGTTGTGACTAGCATCTACAACTTAGTACTGCCCTCTGGGACTATTGAACCAGCATCCGCACACCCACCAGAGCCACCCCCTTCTCCTTGGTCTACGGATCCAAAGCAGTACTCTCCATAGAGATCGAGCTCCCATCCCTCAGGATATGAATACAAAACCTTATCACAAATGAAGAATATAGAGTATCAAGACTAAATGAGATGGAGCTACCGGATGAGAGATGTATAAATGCCTTAAATCATTTGCAAGTCTATTAGAATAGACTCAAAAGGAGCTACAATAAGAAAATCAGAAGCAGGACGTTTGAAGTCAGAGAACTGGTATTAAAAGAGAATCAAAAGAATGTCCCAAACCCAAGCAACAAAGGCAAGTTTGAACCCAATTGGTTGGGACCATTCATCATAACTGCAAGTTACAAATCAAGGGCATATCAACTATCAACACCCAAAGGGGAACCTCTATAAGAGCCCATGAATAGATCTCATCTCAAAAAGTTTATGCCTAAAATCTTTCAAGGTATAGAACCAAAAAATCCAAAAAATCAGAAAATATCCTAAAAAAATAGTTACTTCAGTGAAAACCTGGCAAAAAAGCATCTTGGTAACAACAAAAAAATAAAAAAAAGAAAAAAAATCCAAAAAAACTAGAAAAGGGATAAAAAAAATCGTCCTCTAGTGAAAACCACTTTGATGGCACTTTGGACAAGTACCTTGGTGAAAACCTGGCAAACAGGCACCTTGTGTAAATAAGCACTTTCCATCCACCAGGATCTTTATGGCTTGTTCTGCATCATCCATTGCATTCATCCCTTGCATCATCGCATAGCATCTATGGAAGCATTCCATAATTATTTTTCCATAATCATAAACAATAGGTATATAAGCATTTAATTCATTTGCATACATACTTGCATAAGCATCATGACATTATCTCACCACAATACATTCACATTACATTCATATTACATTACACATTAACATAACATCGCATCCTATTAGATGCATCACATACATTACATCATCATTTAATACGTTTATGATACTAATATTTGTTATTCTAAGCATCTCATAAAACCATCTCATTATGCATTAACATCATTTCATTTGCATCATATCACGACCATCGCATTCATATTTCATCATCCATATCATCTCATAAATAACATCGTAAAAAATTCATTGCATAAATCATTCCACATAGGCATAAACATACAAAATTCATTACAAACAAAGTATATATGCATCCATTCATAAACATTTCATAGGTACAATTTACACATCATTTCACATGTGCACCATAAATCATATCATTTCACATATTGGACCATCGCATTTGCATTATCATAAATAGACCATCGCATTTGCATTATCATAAATAGATCATCACATTTGCATATCATAGGTTAACATAATATATATTTGTTAGTCATAATCATAATGCATACATCATCAAAAATAAAAGCATCCACAACATATAGAAATGAAATCATACATAAGGAGAACACAGTGCATCACATCAAAATCACCATCGGTTCATATATATATCATCAATAATGTCACTGTCATAATACAAGGAATAAATCAGATCACTGTACATATGTGTCAAAGAGTACAAACGGCCCATCTAGGGTATCAAAAATGAGCCCATAAGGCACAAAAAGTAGCATAACATCTTGATCAAGCTCAATCCCTATGAATGTTGCCCTCGCCCCTGCCACCATGACCCTCTGCTGGTCTGTGGCTAGCTCGCTTTGAGTACTTTGGGACCCACTCTGCTTTGGGTACGACCTCATGATATGCCCGTCGGTAATACTTTGCCTCTCAGACAGCATCCCTATAGGACCGAACTGGCATCGTACCCTGGGAGGAGGAGGCTGTCATTCTTTCTATCTACTGTCTGTAGCCTAGCTCAGTAGTTTCCTATAGCTTTGTAGCCTATCTCTGCTACATAGCCTGATCCCTCTCAGCCCTTGTCTGATCTCTCTCAGCTCTCAAAGCCTAGACCTAGGCCTACAGCTGCGTAATCAACACATCTTGGGCATCCATCTGTCCCATTGACCATACCTAGGGTTGCACCTGTGGCTGCACCTGAGGTTAGTCTTCGCCTCGTGGTGGCTCCTGCTATTGGTTCTACATATGAACATCCCCCTGCCCTGGCTGGACTGGAGGTACAAGAGGCGGATCCTGTCAAGCCTTGGATCTCTATCCTCATCCTCCCCCTCTACCTCTGACTCTCCACACATTAGGGACTGCACTTGGAATTGTCAACTGAAGAGGAGGCCAGAACCAATCCCTGTAGGCCTGGGTGGTGCCTGGATCTGCTAGCCCCTAATCATAGGCCCATTGCCAGGCCACCAGCGGTCAAAAACTTTCTACTGCCTCTAAGGCAGGACTATATCACCCCCATGAAACCTATGTCATGGTGCGGGGAAAGACAACCACATAGTCGTCATCTAGCCCATCCTGCGACTCCCCAAATTGACATTGCATGCACCCAGGTAGGTACCTCTCGAGCATTGTATGCTCTTGCTCTTGCATATACCGGTCCTGATGGTAGTATAATATCTAATCAGCATCATCGGCCCATTCAGGCTGACCAAGGTAGGGTCACCAAGTGAAAACCTACATCTCGTCTAGGACCCGCCTCTAGTAAGGGATCTCGTGCTCGCCGATATGAGTGAGAGACACACTGCCTTTGTATCATGCCACGAGGGGATCATCTAGCCCCATCAAAACTAAAATGACCTGTGCTCGTAGCACAATAATGTGCTCCCATGCCCAGATGTGAAGTAGAGTCACCCCTGCCCCCAGTGCTCTGTCGTCCATGTAAACATACTCATGAAGGTCTCTGTATAAAGAAGAAAGAAGAATAAGCACCCATGCAAAATGAACCAGCCTGTCTCAGACCATCCACTCCTAGCAATATCCCCAGCCAGGACTGAAGTATCACCCTCGACTAAAGTATCACCCTCACCCGTCAAGGGCAACAAGGCCTAAAATAATAGCTACAACCACCCAGCAGTAGGGGGTGCTAGGATCCTGTGTCACTCAAGCTCTATCTACCCCTCACAGAAGACAATCTCATCAGTAGCAAGGACTCGGAAGTAGGCTTTGCACCCCTCATCGATGTCGAAGATCACCCAGCAACCATGAATAGGCAATCGTAAAATCTACCAAACATCCTTTAGAGTGATGGTGGCCTAAGCAGTGGGAAGATGAAACGAGGATGTCTTGTTGTGCCATCTCTCAACTAGCGCTAATAGCATCCCTAAGTGAGTGTGGATAGGGGCCACATACACAATGTTCCATAACCCCGTAATCCAAAGTAGAATATTTGATCAGTATTGTCGGCCCATCTAGGCTGACCAAGGTAGGGTCACCAGGTGAAAACCTACATCTCGTCTAGGACCCACCTCCAGTAAGGGATCCTGTGCTCACCGATATGAGTGAAGGAAACACCACCTTTGTATCATGCCATGAGGGGATCGTCTAGCCCCATCGAAACTGAAATGACTTGTGGCCGCAGCACAACAATGTGCTCCCATGCCTAGATGTGAAGTAGAGTCACCCCTGCCCCTAGCACTCTTTCGTCCATGTAAACATACTCATGAAGGTCTCTGTATAAAGAAGCGAGAAGAATAGGCACCCATGCAAAATGAACCGGCTTGTCTCAGACCATCCGCTCCTAGCAATATCCCCAGCCGGGACTGAAGTATCACCCTCACCTGTTAAGGGAAACAAGGCCCAAAATAATAGTTGTAACCACCCAGCGGTTGGGGGTGCTAGGATCCTGTGTCACTCAAGCTCTATCTGCCCCTTGCAGAAGACAATCTCATCAGTAGCAAGGACTTGGAAGTAGGCCTTTCACCCCTCATCGATGTCGAAGATCGCCCAACAACCGTGAATAGGCAATCGTAAAATCTGCCAAACATCCTCTAGAGTAACGATGGCCTTACCAGTGGGAAGATGAAACGAGGATGTCTCATTGTGCCATCTCTCAGCTAGCACTAATAGCATCCCTAAGTGAGTGCAGATAGGGGCCACATACGCAATGTGCCATAACCTCACAATCCAAAGTAGAATATCTGATCAGCATCATCGGCCCATTCGAGCTGACCAAGGTAGGGTCACCAGGTGAAAACCTACATCTCGTCTAGGACTTGCCTCTAGTAAGGGATCTCGTGCTTGCCGATATGAGTGAAAGACACATCGCCTTTGTATCATGCCACGAGGGGATCATCTAGCCCCATCAAAACTGAAATGACCTATGACTGTAGCACAACAATGTGCTCCCATGCCCAGATGTGAAGTAGAGTCACCCCTGCCCCCAACGCTTTGTCGTCCATGTAAACATACTCATGAAGGTCTTTGTATAAAGAAGCGAGAAGAATAGGCCCCCATGCAAAATGAATTGACCTGTCTCGGACCATCCTCTCCTAGCAATATCCCCAGCCAGGACTGAAGTATCACCTTTGACTGAAGTATCAGCCTCACCTATCAAGGGAAACAAGGCCCGAAATAATAGTTGCAACCACCCAGCGGTAGGGGGTGCTAGGATCCTGTGTCGCTCAAGCTCTATCTACCCCTCACAGAAGACAATCTCATTAGTAGCAAGGACTCAGAAGTAGGCCTTGCACCCCTTGTCGATGTTGAAGATCACCCAGCAACTATGAATAGGCAATCGTAAAATCCGCCAAACATCCTCTAGAGTGACGGTGGCCTCACTAGTGGGAAGATGAAATGAGGATGTCTCGTTGTGCCATCTCTCAGCCAATGCTAATAACATCCCTAAGTGAGTGTGGATAGGGGCCACATACAAAATGTGCCATAACCCCACAATCCAAAGTCAATCCTAGTCCCTATCATTCAGGTCCCGCAAGTAGCCAGTTAGGTCTCGCAACCTATGCTCCCGAGAGTACAACTCTCTTGCCATGCCCTACATCAAGGAAGGTCACCATGTTAAATTTCCCTCCCAGTGGTGCACTTTGAGCTAAATTGAGACCACCGCATCGCACTTCCAAAATTACCTCACTGGCCCCAAGCTCAATGTTAGAGTTTCTAAAACTCTAAACTACATCGCGGTGGTGCTATATCACACTGAGTGACACAGTTTGGCTTTTGAGTGGTGCTATATAGCACTGCTATAGATGGACCGACTCTTTAAAGCATTAATTGAGGCAATAAATGAAAGACGAAGCTAGGGTAAGGACCACTTATCGATGCCCCGATGCTAGGTGGCCACTAGTACGTCTAAACTCAATCTAAAATGTGTAGAGAAAGCTATCATTGCAGCATATCGCTAGAGGGTCTAAGCTCAAATCTCAAAGTTGCTAGCAGAGGTGTGTGAAAATGAATTGAAAGTGACCCCTCGGGCCCCTTTTAAGCCTAAAAATTAGGGATTTTTCACCCTGTTTGGCTATCCTGCTAGGGTTTTGGACACCCGAACTTGTTTCTATCTAGTTGAGGCCTATATTGTATCATTTTATTGCATTTGGACATGTTTTTAGCCTCTTGGAGCCTTTTTGGACTTGTCGGGTACTTTGTCCTCTTTTTTTCGTGAGATCACCCAAAAATTGGAATTTTCATCCAATCTCTTGAGGGGGCATTATAGTGGCATGTTTTCTCTCACTAGGCAGTAGTGGGGAAATTTTTTAAATATCACCAGAAGGTGTAAGGGGAGTGGATACGTCAACAAATTTATCCCAAGCATAACAAACAAGGTTAATTGACCCTTTAATTAAGCTACGTGTGCCTAAATTGGTATGAAAAAAATAGACAAAGCTAACTAATGGGTCTTCAACTGACCATCCTGCATAAAATAGATTAGAGGTTTTAACCACTAGTATTTTTCAAGTGTGGGAAAATGCTGCGCAAATCGTTAGTAAAATACTATAGTCACCAATGAACAAGTTAGCCGGTCAGTACTCAAAACTGAAATTGAATTTTAGCTCACATTAGAAAATTAAGGGTTTTGAATAATTACCAATTAACCTCTGTATGTCTCAAGTTTTCCTGTTAGTAGATTCACCCATTTAGGTGGAAAATTCACCCATCAGCAGACTCACCTGTCAGTAGGTTTTCTCATTAGCAGACTCCCCCATCAGTAGATTTTTCTTTTTTTTTTGAAAGAGTGGGAGTGCATTCGTCCATGCTCAATGCAAGTCTACCCTTATGTTAGGAATACTCACCCGTTAGGGGCAGATTCACCTCTATGTGTGAAATCCGAACCTGCAAAACTTCAAACAACAAAAAACATAAAAGAAGACATGTGACGTGGGTCCCACTAGGCATGCCAAAAACGTGTGCAGTGTTTTTAATCTACAAAAAATGTAAGAAAATCAAGAAAAATACCAAAAACAAGAACAAAACTCAAGATAGGGCAATGGGGAGTTCAAACTAGAATACAAAGCCTCTTCTTGTGTATATTTTCCCATGATGTTCGATTGGATGTGTGCTCACTCGAAATTTAGGTAGCATAATGGTGCTCTAGTGAAAATGGGTGTGAGAGAGGAAAATGGCTAAGTGTTGAAATAAATAGATTTGGAGGATAATGAGATGAGTGGTTAGGATTGCATGGTGGAGATCAATGGTTGGGAGAGGGTTGACCCACTTAATATTGGATTAAGTGTGTGCACATGTTTAGTGAGTAGGTTGGGTGAGGATTAGGATTTGGATTAGAATTAGGAAAAATTCATGGAGGATGTGACACTTGAAGGAGTAAATTAAATAAATAGAAATTATTTAATTAAGTTATGGGATAGAAGGGGTAAGGTATGATAGATAATAAAGTATTTAATTATTTATTTAAATACCCTAGGGATTCAGAAGAATTTAGGGGTATCAATTGAATAATAGAAATATTATTTAATTAATGTGAAAAAGAGGATATTTATATGAAAAAGGGATAAATTTGACCAAGCATAAGTGGCCAAATTTAGGTGTCTATAGGGGGACTTTAAAGATAAAATATTTTTTGATAACGTTAAAGGGGCTAAGATAAATGCCAAATTTTCTAAGGAGCATCATGATGCACAAGTGACGAGCCAACCGACTCACTCCACAGCTCAAGACATTCAAGTGCAAACAAAGGAGATAGGTAAGAAGCCTACAATTTCCCCATTGGCAACTTATTCAATAATTGAGCAAGGTGGGGAGGATTATGCCCTAGAAGAATCTGCAAAGCATGTTCCTATGGAACAAGAAGTTGATCAAAGATTCCCCTCCCTTGAAAAGGAGGATACTTTAAATTTTGTTCATGTCACTAGGATAGTAAAATGGGAATATGATGAAAATCAAGATGATGATGTCAGAATCATAGTTCTTAGGGATTTTATGAGTAATGAGACCTTTATCCTAACTAAGGAGTTCAAGTAATTTGTCATCCAATTGAAAAGGCAAGACATCAATAAGAGGATAGAAGAAGCAAAAGCAAGTGTTGATCCTTCATTGCAAGAAGAAGCTGAAAAGGAAGAAGAAGATAAAATAATGAAAGAAATTGTTGGTATATCACCCCAAGAGGCAAGGGATTTGGTCAAAGGAAGTGGAGTTTTATTATTCTTAGGTGGGAGCTCACATCTTCCATTGCATTAGATGTAAAAGAAAGGATCCCAATGCTTCTATTTTTGAAGAGAATCTTGAAAATAAGGTGTTTGGTTTGGGGTTTAGCCCAAAATTGCATATCCTTGCAATATGGTCTGTGACACCAAATACTAGCAAACCTGAGGTGATCAAGTTTGTGGAGCAAGAAATTGGAAATGTAGTTGTAAAGAGAGCTACTGAGATGACTACTATTGTAGTTTCACAACTAACTATGCATGTTGTTATGCTAAGTGTAGAAACAACTCAAATTTTACAAGACAAATATAAGAAATTATTGGATAAGTACAATAAGTTGTTGGATGAATATAACAAAGGGGATGCTATTGCTGCTAGCTCAATAAAAATGGATTTTCCCTCTCCAAAAAATTCTTCCTCTGATATGTCTACACAAGATAGGGAAACCTTGGCATTGAGAATTCAGAGTTTAAAGAAGGAATTGCAAGCAGAGAAAGATAATGTTAAGAAGGCCAAGGAGGAAAATGCCAAGGTTGTTGACGAAATTTTTTATGATATTCTAAAGCACGAGGTTACAAAATTAGTGCACAAGTTTGACAATGTATGGGATGTTTATAAAAACATTCATGAGGCCCACAAGAGATATGTGTAGGTCCAAAATGCTTTTCAGAGTGACTGGAGCAAGTGGAATGTCAAGGTTGGAGCACTTAGAGAAATGATGCCTAATATGCAAGAGGACCTTGAGGCTGCAACTAACATTTGTGATTTGATAAATGTAGCATATTTTTTAAGTGAAATTACAATGTTTCATGATATGTTGGGTATGCAGCTGCAAAATAAATTGAAAATGTTTAGAGATATGGAGGGGCATGGCATGCCAAAGATATTGAATGATGAGGGTGAATTGAAATATTTTTCTACTTGGAAAGATGAGTTGGGAGGTCTTCTCCCACACTTTAAGAGAGTAATCAGCCTAATAGATTACACATGATGAATGTAACTATTGATACATGATAGGAATTGAGGTGTGTTTGGATACATTTGTGAAGAAGGCCAGGATACTAATGGATGATAGATACAACTAGAACAACACTAAGGTGTAGAAATTGTTGGATACACAATGCCTTACTGAAGAGGAGTATAATACATGGCTTGAAAAGTTTATAGATTAAGCCTTGGATGAAGTATTGTAAAACATTATCTCCTCTTAGTTATGAAGTTGATGACAAACGTGCTGATGTGGATGTGGTTTATGTTCGCTTTTTTATTTCTTTCTTGTTTTAGTTTCTGTTGACTTGGTGTGCACGTGGACTAGTATTTTTCTCATCAAAAAGATTATTTTCTCACAGATGGTGCTACTGCAACAACGAAAGATTCCCTTTAGAGGGTGGGAAGTATCTTCTCTAGCAATGTGAAAATTAATTTTGTCTCATGTGATTTCCCCCTTCTAAAAATGCAAATATAACTGCTTGAGGATGTTTTGAAATTGAAATTGAAATGTGAGCCAAATGAAAATGTGACTAAATGTGTAATTTTCCCTAAAGCTTGTTGCTCTCTTATTCTTATAAAAGGGAATTCAAGGCCAATTTCATGGGTCTTTGGTTGAAAGAGCTATTGAACTCATTGTAAATAATTTCATAATTCAAACAAAAAGAAATAGAGTTAGTGTTGAGTCTTAGGTATGAATTTGAGTCTATAATAGGTATAATGGTTTTACAATAGTGTTGATGTTTAAATGAGAAAGTGAAAATTCCAAAACAAATTCTCTCCTTTTGTATTTTTTCATATGAATTATTAATAGAATGATCAAGGATCCTTTTATTGGTGTTTAATCGTTTGGTTGAATGCATGATTTTGTCTATACGTTAATTCAAGGAATTAATTAAAAGGCTCTGATGAAATAATAGTTTTGTGTGATTAAGTATGAGGATTTGATAATTAGTTTCTATTTTGGGAGATTTGAGTTGTTTTATTGTAATGAAATATCACAATAGTCTGTAAATGCTGAGCTAAGTCATTATTATATTACAATTTTTTTCAAAATTGAATTTGTTACCCAATGGCTAAGACACTGTTCTATTAATTTGGTTAACTTTTAAGTCATTGAGTCGCCCCTTCCTTTCAAAGAAAAAATTCTTAAAAAAAATAATTCATACACCTTAAATTATTTCAAAGTTTCATGAGAGGTCATCTATTCTCTACTTTGGATGATTACTTGTTAGAGAATTAGCTAGATTATTGAAGGATTTCATCTAATTTGTAATCTATAAGAATGTATTTGTTATTCACATTGTCTATGATAAATGGCACAAGATTATCAAGTACAATGTAAGGATCACCCTCCTATTTATTGCAGAGCCCAACATGTAGAGGGAAAGCCTAGCAAGCTTTCACCTAGTTGTTGGCCAATCCTCATAGTTATTGATCATTGAATTATAGAAAATTCATAGGAAACTGATGAGAACAAGTCTGGTTCATTAAAAACAACCAACACTTTCCATTCCTTATTGGAAGTGTTTCTTAGGAATCTCTTAACTATTGGATTCATATCCCCAAATTAGTTTTGGACAGTTGTTTGTTGTGCATTTCCATGGAGAAAATAAAAAGGAAATGGTTTTTGTAATAGTAAAGAGAGGAGGAAGGAAGTTGTGAATTGTTCTTGGCTAGAGAGAAGAAAATGAAACATTGGGAGAGTTCAGCTAGAGAAAAGAGGAGGATCAGGGTTTGAGAGAAGAAACTATTTTGTGTGAAAAAGAAACAAAAATGGAGAAGAGGAGAGGAACGATGTGTTGAGAAAGGAAAAAGGATAGGAGCGAATCTTGTCTTGGCAATGGTTTGATAGTGATAAGAGGAAATCCAGTTTTGTAGAATCCAGTTTTGTAGTTGTAGGGGAGGGGTGAACTGCTTTTGGATCAGAGAAAAAAAAAAGCGATGGGAAGGCTTAGTCTATGAGAAGAATGGAGCAATTGGGGTTGGTTGTTATTGTAATAATTTGATTGGCCTCTTGGAACTCAGAATTTACTTTTGTACATTTAAATTTTGTACATCTATTTGATGGTTGCTTCCCTTGCATTCAATTACTTATATGAGGAATGAACTTTGGTGAGTTCTTGTTGCCTTGTACATGTATTGGTCAATTTGTTCAAACCAACATTTTGTTAGAAAACTCTCTAATTTTTAAAAATTGTTAGTGTATAAATGGGAGTGTATTTGATCATCTTGTTGACAAAGCATAAGTGTGTAAGTTGAATCATCATTTTAGTATCATAGCCTAAAATATTTTGGAGATATAAAATAATTGGAAGAAGTGTGTTGTATGATTTTGTGAAAGTATGTGGGTGGAAATTTGGCAGGTTAATAAGAACCTAGGTACCAAAAGACTGGGTAGAGGAAAAGGAAACAAAAGCCATAGGTGATGTATCATGAAGTTGAGAAGAGAAAATAAAAGATGTAGCAAAAAGAAAGCCTCAAAAAGAAGGAAAATTTGAAGGTCAATAAGATAAGACAAGATATAGAGTTTGATCAAGAAATGATAGAGTTGAGAAGAGATTTAGAGAAGTGTAAGTAGTGGCTTGAGAAAAGAAGCCAAGAATATGGTTGGGTTTGGCCATTGAAAAAGAAGTTGAAGTGGCCTATGCAAATGATTTTTATGAAAAGGAGGGGGATGAATATGGCTACCTTGAAAAGATAAGATGAAAGAGGTTTAGATAGTAGAGAGTTTCCAAGTGAGAAATGTGCACCACAAGTGATGAAGAAAGTTCTCACCAAGAAGGAAATAAGGAAAAGAAATGGAAAGCAAGAGTGGAAAGCAAGGTATGATGAAGGGTTGAAGAATGACTTGAGAAAAAAGGAGCGAATGTGGAAGGAAAAGAAATGGAATTTGAAGAAGGTGCAACAAGTGTAGAAGATTTGTGGGAACAATTTTCAGTGATAGAACAAGAGTGGGTGGAGAAGCTTACTAGTGACGGTATGAAGATAAACGATACAATGAAGGATACAAAGATGAAGTTAGTAGTTGATGATAAAGAAGCTATTGCAATAAAAAATAAGATTGAAATACTTTTGGGAGTAGCTTGGAAGAAGCTTGAGGAGTGCACATGCAAGATAAACGGTAAGCAAGTTGTTTATGCTGATTTTAGTAATGATGATTTTGAATCTTTGAATGACATTGTTGATGGGAAGAGTTTAAAATACGAAGATGAAAATAATATATATGAACATGAGATTAGGTTTTTGAGGCTTTTAGATGAAAATGGCATAAGAAGGAGAAGATACAAAAAGAAAAACAAATGAAAATAGATTGAACACATGGCAATTGTTCCAGAACAATGTTGGAAGATGTGAAACAAAAGAACAATGAAATGATTTCTAGCTGGTGACCTCACAAGCTTTCTTTTGTCTCTTGGGGAGCCTGATACAAGAGAATTAGACCCAATTTTTATTTTCTTATTTCCCTTTGTTTGGTTTGGGTTTTCTTTCAATTTTATCTTGTAAAATTGGTGGATTCAGTTCCTTCTTTCCATACCTTATTGGAGTTTATGTTGCTTCAGAATCTCTTAGCTATTGGCTTCCTATCCTCAAATTAGTTTTGGACAGTTGTGTATATTTTGCATTTCCATGGAGAAGACAAATAAAATAGTTTTTGGAATGATAAAGAGAGGAGGAAGGTAGTTATGAACTGTACTTTGCTAGAGAGAAGAAAATGAAACATTGGGAGAGTTTGACTAGAGAAAAGAGGAGGATCAAGGTTTGAGAGAAGAAACCATTCTATGTGAAAAAGAAACAAAAAGAGAAAAGAGGAGAGGAATGATGTGTGTAGAAAGGGAAAAGGATAGGAGAGACTCTTGTCTTGGTGATAGTTCAATAGTGATAAGAGGAAATTCCATTTTGTAGTTGTAGGGGAGAGGTGAATTGATCTTGGAGTAGATAAAAAATGAGCAATAGGAAGGCTTGGTCTATGAGAAGAAGAATGGAGTGATTGGGATTGGCTGTTATTGTAATCAGTCAATTGGCCTCTTGAAACTTAGACTTTTCTCTTGTGCATTTAGCTTATGTAAATCTCTTTGAGGTTGTTTCTCTTGCATTTAGTTACTTCTATGAGGAATGAACTTTGGCATGTTCTTGTCACCTTGTATATATATTAGTCAATTTGTTCGAACCAACATTCTATCAAAAACTTCTCTAATTTTTAATAATTGTTAGCATATGAATGGGAGTGTGTGTCATCATCTTGTTGATAGAGCATAAGTGTTTAAGTTAAATCATCACCTTGCAAGCCCCCCGCGCTTACCTATCAATAGTAAACCTTATGTAATTGCAAGGTTGAGACACATTTTCTGAATAATACTAACACTTGCAGGAATTCAAATCAAGCATTCAATTCTCCATGAAGGTGATGAGTACAATAACTTTAGTCCATCAATGAATGCATATTTGAGTGGTAAGTTGAAACACTTGTAAATTTATCATTTAATTATCCATTTTCCTCTGCTCGAATGAGGGTAAGAACTCTTTTACACCATCATAGCCATTGTGGGGTTGGGAAAACAAAAATGGGCTTTGACTTATGAAATTCTATATACAGAATAACCCTTTTCCTCCTCCCTTATGTGCAACTTACAAATCTAAAGCAAATTTGGGAGAGAATTGAAGATGTAATTGTTCAATCAAGCATTCAAGTCTCATATATCAATAGATTGAGGAAAATAGAATTAATCAACAATAGATGAAGTTTCAAAATTGAGTATAGAAAGGAAGATCCTATAGACAGGGACCAACTAAGATCTAAATTTTATTTTTAATAGTTTGCATTTTCAAGTATAGGGCACCAACACCCCTATCCAACCAAATCAAGCTCAAATTTATATGCTAGGTTCCTTTATGTATGCATTTCCTTGATTTGTACTTCATTTTTGTGTTTCTATTATGTGCTTGAACCTAAAATCACTCAGAATATTAGATCATTGGAGATAAAAGAAAAGGTTTGTTAACAAGAAAAGAGTTGATAGTTGAAGAGCAAGAGGAAGAAGCTTTGGAAATGAATCCTAAGACTCCTAAGTATGTGTAGAAGAATCATTCAGAAGATCAAATAATTGGAGATAAGAGAAAAGGTTTGTTAAAAAGAAGAAAAATTGCTATGATAGAGGAGCAAGTACATACTTTCTATTTACATTCTGAGGTGGAACAAAAAATAGTGGCTAAGGAATGTAAAGATGAAAATTGGGTCAAAGCAATGAAGGAAGAGTTAGAACAAATAGAGAAGAATTTGACTTGGGAATCGGTCCAAAGATTTGAAGAAAATAATGTGATTAGTACTAAGTGGGTATTCCAGAACAAACTAAATGAAGATGGAAAAGTTGTCAAGAACAAGGCTAGACTTGTGTGTAAGGGTTACTCACATGTTGAAGGTATAGATTTTGAAGAAACTTTTTCTTTGATTGCAAGAATGGAAGCTATTGGGATGTTTTTAGATTTTCTAGCACATAAATATTTCAAAGTATATTAGATAG